>CM069933.1:20208959-20596177 GCA_036172225.1 Cryptocoryne crispatula var. balansae | reverse complement strand
TGCGTGTCTACACTGGAAAGTTGAGCAGAAAAGCCTAAGGAATGGTGACACTTTCAGGTGACAAAAAGACGATACATATCCCTCTAGTATATGAATTCAAAGCCCTATCAAAATATAATGTCCAAAGATTAGAAGATCGGACTGACATTAGTTCGTCATTCGGAAACTCCGACCAAACTGGGTCAAAGATGGGTATGGGATGATGGGCAAAGTGTTTAGAAATAGCATAGCCCTTGATTGCCTTCTGCAGAACATAGGTCATATCGAATTGGGACAAGAAACTCTACCATCACCCTAACTGATTAGTCAAAATTGTCTTCTATAAGAGTAACTTGATGGGATTGATATGAGCAATGAGCTTAACTTGGTGAGCAAAAAAATAGTGCTTGAGTTTCTAAACCACCTAAACAAGAGCAGCACAAGTTTTTCTACCCCAGTGTACTTCAGCTCACAAGCATCAAACATCTTGGACAAGTACTAGGTAGCTCTTTCCCTTCTTCATCAACTTGTGCAAGGACTACCCCAAGAGAATTCTTGAGAACCGAAATGTCAAGGACCAAGAGCTTGTCCAAAATTGGTGATCTAAGTACAGGGGGAATTGCCATATTTGTTTTCAACCCATCAAATGCCTCCTGGCACTTCGAATCCCATTTAAACTTGACCCCCTCCTTAGTTAACTCATAGAAAGGTTTATATCTTTGGGAATGTTGTGAGATAAACCAGCGGACAAATTGTAGCCTCCCGATCAATTCTCGAAGCTCTTTCAAATTCTTCAAAGGAGGCATACCAATGATTGCTTTGGCCTTGTTTGGGTCGATCTCTATGTCCCTTTTGCTTACTGTGAACCCTAGTAACTTTCCTGATGAAACACCAAATGTACACTTCTTAGGGTTCATTTTCAGCTTGTATTCTCTAGCTCGTTGCAAAACCTTTTTTAGTACTTCAGCATGATCTTCCTGACTCTTGGACTTGATAACAAAATTGTCCACATACACCTCTACAAGTGTGTGCATTAAGTCATGAAAGGTAGCCATCATAGCCCTCTGATATATAGCACCAGTATTCTTTGACTCATAGGGTATGACAACATAGCAATATGTTCCCCAAGGTGTAGTGAACGAGGTCTTCTCTTGGTCCTCCTCGGCTAACTGGATCTGATTGTATCCAGAATAACCATCCATAAATGATAGCATTTCAAATCCAGCTGTGTTATCAACTAAAACATCGATATGAGGTTCAAGTCCCTGAAGTCTATGCATATCCAAACCCGTCCATCCTTTTTCACAATAGAGACTATGCTAGCCACCCACTGCGAATGTAGGAAGACTTTAATAAATTTTGCCTGGTGTAATTTGTCGACCTCTTCTTTCATTTTGAGTGCAATATCAGGGTGGAACTGGTAGAAATGTATGTCCTACAAGCCAATCATATATGATATGATTCAACATTTCTAGATATATCTTATTCAATTAATTAGGCAAATCTTCATTATAAGCTCTTATTAGATGTGAATATCATAACGAACTCCTTGATCAAATGCAATGATGATTAAATCATGATGAGATTATGATAATGAGATTGATAATCTAGATGTATTTGATCTAATTGTTCCTAGTCATAGGAAACTTGAGACGGGACATCAAGGATCCGGATAGACTAGTGTATGTGATATCTTCTCATGTGATGAGGATGACCGATCTCATTGGTCATTAGAGTGGAGACACTAAGATATACATACAGGTGCTCATTACTTGATTGAGTTCACTGAACTGACCGAATTAGAAATCTTGAATGGTATCTTACCGAACTGTCAATCAGGGTTTTCTATCATCACGGTTGCATGGTTGGACCTTTGACCTGAGTCACCAAAGATACATTGTTGGGTGGAACTTGTGTTTTGACCATTGACTTATGGATCACCGTTTAGATGGTCCAGTATAGCGATGGATTGGATACAAGAAAAACCTGATGGAGGTAATTGAGCGAACAACAAGGGATCGTCCACTCTCGGTAAGTGAGAGTGAATGTCCTATGGGATAGTACTCTAAATCCCTGGCCAGGGTAGATAGGATAATTGGAAAAGGAGTTTTTCAATTGATCCAATTCCGAGTATAAGATCCTATAGAGTCGGTACACTAAGGAGTTGACAGTCGATGCCGTACTCCTTTCCGACCGGGACATTGGATGGATGAGAGTTTATATCCATGCGGTAACTGATGATGGAAAGGCTCAATGGAGATGAGATTATCTCCATAGCCATTTGGGATCATGGGATGTGACTTGTACCCTTCATGATCGGTAGGCCGATTAATCTGTTATCAGATAACAAATTAAATTAAATTAAATATAATTTTTCTATTTTATTTAGGTTTCAACCAAATAGGCTATTGGGCCCAGTGGGTCACACACAAAAGGACTTATCCACAAGTACAGGGGCAAGGGCGTAATTTATAGAGATTTTGGGTTTTTATGAAAAATTCCATAATTCTCTATAAATACTAATGGTTTCAGCCAAACCCATCAAGACAAGAGTGAAAACCTTGTCCCTAGCCTCCTCCCTATCTCCTCCTCTGTCTAGAAGGTGTCCATGGTTGATGGAGCTCCGTTCGGGAAGAGTTCTCGAGGCCAGCGTGAAGGGAGAACCTGCTGTGGATGAAGTTCATGTGGATACTGCTGGAGACTGAACACTTGAACAGTTTGAAGAGCTTGAGAAGATCATATCCTTCCTCTCCATGGGATTATATGAATCTCTATCAGGTATATTCGAACCCGATTTGATCGGTGTTTGGTTTTCGTCGTTCGGTTCCGATTGAGACAGAATCTAAAAGAACCCATAGGAATCGTCACTTCCACTGCACCCAAATTTTGTGGACGATTCCTTACAAGAACCTATTGAGCTTTTGTTTAATTGGGATAGTTCCAAGTTTTCAAGGTTAATCTATGTTCAACCAATGAATTATCTAATCTCGGCATATCTTTATATGTCCATGCGAACGTGTCCTTGTATTCTTCCAAAACATTGATCAAACGTTGTTCTTCTAAGGGAGTGAGGTTTGCACTGATGAGGATAGTCTTAGGATATTCCAGGGTTCCTAAATTCAATTCCTTGGTTGGTTCGTTCCACATGATCGATGGTTCTTCAAACCTTCTAAGTCCAGGTGCATATGCTTCAGCCAAGTCCTCAATTTCATCCTCAGATTCAGGATCCTTTTTTGATACTACCGCATATACTCCCAAAGTATAATCTATGTTATGGTCATACTTATATCGGATTTCATCTAGCTGGATGGTATTCTCTAAAAAGTTTGGCAGCGTTGCACACTCTATGCATTTCTGTGCCAATTGTTGCAGATACCTTCTTGGAATTCATTTACCCCTCTGATTTTCCTATTTTCTGACCTAACCTGACCTAATGAAGACAAAGCTAGAGAGGTGGTATTTACAATGGAGGGAGAATCGAGTAAATCGATCAAGGATTCAAAAGAGAGGGATCCCTGATTGGGAGCACCCTCTGGGATGAGTAGAGATGTCTCCTCAATGGAAATGCAAATTTCAGAGAAGACATTTTTTTTAAGATTTTCAAGTAAAAAGATAGACTGAGCCGGAATGACTCGAGACTTACTAGAAGCTGACAGAATTAACAGAGAGAAAAATTTAAGAATAAAGGGGAAAAAGGGGCTCGTGGGCCCAACGGTAATGGAAAATGGGCACATGGGCCCAAAACTGATGAAAAAAGTGAACGGGTACGCGGAAGTAAATGGGAAAGCAGGCCCAGTGAAGCTGACGGGAGAAGTAAATGGGCAAGCAGGCCCAGTGAGACTAGAAGGCTGAAGAGGGCACATGGGCTGAAAATGAGTTGTCAGTTTGGTTGAAGAAAGTGGTCTTGGAAGCTCATCCAATAGATCTAAAAACAATAGCATAAGGTTTAAACATGGGATTGTTGTATTTGGGCCTCGTGGGATGATTCTGACTTGAGTGGTAGCTCACTTGACAGGATGATCCAAGATTGGTCTGCCCTTGAGTGGTTCTTGATGCTCTTCCCCGCTTGAGAACAAACGAGTCAAAGATAAGCACAGATCTTCTAAGTCTTCTTCTTTATCTGGAGCCTTCCTTCTCTTGACAGCTATAATGGAACCCTTGTCATCTTTAGCCATCATCATGGTCTCCCCTTTGATAAAGAATGTGTGGAGTCCCATGGCATATCCTGGTTGGAAGACCCTCCTTGGGATGCAATCCTCTTCGTATTCCAACCCCTGCCTACATGGCCTTTTCACAGTTTCAATCGGCTGAGTGATCCCTTGAAGATCCTTGCCCAAAACTTTTCCAGGCTGATAGCCCAATTTCATCATCATCCACCAACCCACTATGTCTGGTAGAGAGGCGGTCATGCATCTAATGTCTGGAAACTCTCCCACTGAGATATGGGGTTGCATTAACAATTCTAAGGGCAAAAAAGCATCATTTAGCTTGTCCCTTATGGACATGTTGGTTACCTTGACCACTTGTCCTTCAAAGGGAAATTTTATGTACTGATGGTTTGTTGAAGCCACAACTCCTATTACATCCATGTATGGCCTCCCAAGTATAGCCCGAAAAGTTGGATGCAGTTCCAGGATATGAAAATCGGTTGTGACCATACTGTAAGGAATCGTCCATTAAAATTTGGTGCAGCGGAAGCGATGATTCCTATGGGTTCCTTTAGAATCCGTCTCAATCAGAACCGAACGACGAAAACCGAAAACCGATCAAATCGGGTTCGAATATATACCTGATAGGGATTCATATAATCCCATGGAGAGGAAGGAGATGAGATTATAAAGCTCTACAAACCATTCAAGTGTCCGGTCTCCAGCAGTATCCACACGAACTTCACCCACAACAGGTTCTCCCTTCGCGCCGGCCTCGAGAACTCTTCCCGAACGGAGCTCCATCAACCATGGACACCTTCTAAAGAGAGGATGAGGTAGGGAGGAGGCTTGGGACGTGGTTTTCACCCTTGGCTTGATTGGGTTTGGCTGAAACCATTAGTATTTATAGAGAATTACGGAATTTTTCATAAAAACCCAAAATCTCCATAAATTACGCCCTTGCCCCTGTACTTGTGGATAAATCCTTTTGTGTGTGACCCACTAGGCCCAATAGCCTATTTGGTTGAGGCCTAAATAAAATAGAACAATTCTATTTAATTTAATTAAATCCATTATCCGATAACAGATTAATTGGCCTACCGATCATGAAGGGTACAAGCCACATCCCACGATCCCAAATGGCTATGGGGATAATCTCATCTCCATTGAGCCTTTCCATCATCAGTTACCACATGGATATAAACCCTCATCCATCCAATGTCCCGGTCGGAAAGGAGTACGGCATCGACTGTCAACTCCTTAGTGTACCGACTCTATAGGATCATGTACTCGGAATTGGATCAATTGGAAAACTCCTTTTCCAATTATCCTATCTACCCTGGCCAGGGATTTAGAGTACTATCCCATAGGACATTCACTCTCACTTACCGAGAGTGGATGATCCCTTGTTGTCCGCTCAATTGCCTCCATCGTATTTTCCTTGTACTCGATCCATCGCTATATAGGACCATCTAAATTGTGATCCATAAGTCAATGGTCAAAGCACAAGTTCCACCCAACAAGGCATCTTTGGCGACTCAGGTCAAAGGTCCAACCGTGCAACCATGATGATAGAAAACCCTGATAGACAGTTCGGTAAGATACCATTCAGGGTTTCTAATTCGGTCAGTTCAGTGAACTCATTCAACTAATGAGCACCTGTATGTGTATCTCAGTGTCTCCACACTAATGACCAATGAGATCGGTCATCCTCATCACATTAGAATACATCACATACACTAGTCTATCCGGATCCTTGATGTCCCGTCTCAAGTATCCTATGACTAGGAACATTTAGATCAAATACCTCTAGATGATCAATCTCATTATCATGATCTCATCATGATTTAATCATCATTGTATTTGATCAAGGACTTCATTATGATATTCGCATCTAATAAGAGTTTATAATGAAGATTTGCCTGATTAATTGAATGAGATATTTCTAGAAATGTCGAATCATATCATATATGATTGGCTTGTAGGGCATACATTTCTATCAATCTCCCACTTGCACTAAAGCCAATCACCCATCTGGCTGATCTATATCAGCTCAAGGTGAAGCTCAAACACTCTTTGAGTAACTGCTTCAGTTAGTGGATCTGCAATGTTATTAATGGTAGATACTTTATCTTTAATTATATCTCTACAAGTTTCAATCTCTCTGATTGTATGGTATCGCCACAGAAGTTCTAAACTTCTGATGAGACATCAGCTCTACTCCATTGTTTTCTCAAAACAATGATACACTTTCAGAGAAAATTGAGACAATCTCATATCAAATATGTAGATGAAAAACTTCATCTAGACTACTTCTCAAGTAGTGTGCAACCACTATGTAAACTTGTTTACATATGTTGTAGAACTTACAGTGTTCTATCACATAGAACTCTTTCAACTCACTGCACCACCATTATTCTGACTTAATATCAAACTTATTTGATTAGAAGCTTGTGTTTGTAAAACTACAAGACTTCAAGTCTTATCCTCCAGTGTATAGAGATACATTCTCAGTGCTTCTCAAGTACCAAATGATATATCTCTAAACTATCCAATGACTCTCACTTGGATCTTCTTGATGAATGCTCATAACACTTAGAGCATTAATCACATCATATATGTAGCATCATATAAATAATAGACCCTATGACAAAGGCATAAGGGCTCTATTTATGTGATCTCTTTATCTTTCAAGAAGTCTACAAAGACAACACTTTACAGAGATCAACTCCACACCACATAGGTAAGAAACCTATCTTGGAGTTTATCATGTCAAACCCTTTGACTATGGTGACTACGTACATTAATTGAGCATTGATTTTAGATCTTTCTACATAGATCTCAAAACCCAAATTATGTTTGGAGGATCAATATGATAGCTAGGTTCACTTATGATAACACACCTACTTCATTCTCAATGAGTAGTATGTCATCAACATAAAATGTCAAGAAAGTAACAGCACTCCCACTTATCTTGTTGAATACACAAGGCTCCTCTTCGTTCTTAACGAAGTCATAAGATTTAATCTCATTAAACCTTATATATGATCTATGGGAAATTTTACTTCAGTCCATAAATGAACTTATTACACACTCTTCTTGGATGTTATTGGGACTTGATTCCCTATAGTTGTATCATATACACCTATTCCTCAAAATACCTTAGAGGAACACTATATTAACATCCATTTAGCTCATCTCATAATCATGGAGTGTAACAATCAAAATCCGAATGGATTAATCCATGGAATAGGTAAAAGATCTCATCATAGTCAACCATTTGACTTCAATGATATCCTTTTCAACTATTCTCATCTTTGAAGGTATCTACCTTCTAATCCACTCCAATCTATTCTTTAGTGATCCATTTATTCCTTATGGATGCTATATCCTTAGGTGGATCTATCAAGTTCTAAACTTGATTAGAATAGATAAAGTTTATATCGGATTTTATTGTCTCTTCCCATTAATGAATCAATATCTCATATTGGTTCTATATATATCCTAGGATCAATATCCTTATTATCTTATGCCTCATTTCATCTATCAGAGATACGTCTCACATATCTCTTAGGTAGAATGGACACAAGTAAAGACCTATCATTTGTCCTTGTGTAATTATTAACTAGTATCTTAATAGAAGTGTTATTGGGTTGTGGGACTGGAACATCTTCCATATATACCTTGCTTCCACTATCTTTCTTAAGAAGGAACTTTTCCTTTAGAAATATAGTGAGCTGAGCAACACATACCCTTATACACAAGGGTCGTATATTTAATATCCAAAAGTTTTCTATGGATATCCCACAAGCAACACTTCATAGTCTTATATTCCAACTTGTTAGAGTTATACTTCTTCACCAGGTCTGACATTCCGAAACCTTAACTTGCTTAAGGTCAAGTTTTAACCCTTTTTCCATATCCTATATGGAATAATCAGAACAGACTTAGAAGGTACCTATTAAGATCAAGTGGTTATAATGAGTACTTAACCAAAATTAGACAAAGAGGAAATTTGCAAAGCTCGTCATTGTTCATATTATGTCTTACATAATATGACTTCTCATTTTAGCTACTAAATTAAGCTAAAATGTGTAAAGAGGTGTCCATTAGATTCTATTATCCTTCAAATATATGTGAATTATGTACTTAGTAATCCTCTCTTTGATCTCATCAAAGAGTTCTAATACTAGTTCCATTAGTATCTCTACTTCATTCTTAATCTCAGATAATTTCTCAAAGGTCTTAGATTTGTACTTCATAAAGTACATGTATCCATACCTAGAGACATCATCTTTGAAATAATGAAGTAGAAATATTCTTCTTTAGCCTTACTAGATATGGGCTAACATACATCTAAATGTATGAGTTCTAATAACTCATTAACCCATTCTCCATGTCTATATAAAGCTGAAGTGTAGATTGATCTAAATCAACTCATTTCCTCTTAAAAGGAATATTCACACATAACATGAGAGCTAACATATCAAATATGATTAAACAATTCATTAAGCTCCCACTGGCAAACACTTTGCCATTCAATCTATTAGAACATCTATCAATTCCATAGCTTAGAATAAATCAACATTTATTCAAGTAGGAAATCATATAATGTTCTTGTAGAAGGATATAATAGCAATATTAATTATTAAGACATCTCCATAAGGCTATTAAAGAATTGCACCTCCCACTAATAATGATGCAACTTTTGCACCATTTCATATGTAGGTCAACATCTTCTTTATTAAGTCTTCATTTACTTGTCATCATCTACAACTCCTTGTAGATATAAGATGCATATCCGGTATCAAATACCATCAGATGCATCCATAGTATCTAATATTATGATATACACATATAGTATCTAATACTATTAAGTGTATATTTAAAACAAGTAAGTGCCAATGACTTGGATACATGAAGCTTCTCAAGCTCCACCTTTGCATTATATACAAAACACTTTGTACTTTCTCTTCCACTTATCATCATCATGACAGTGTAAGAATCCTGTCTTATTCTGGCTTTATTATCTTGACCACCTTCTTTTACTATTAACTCTCCTATTTTATCTAATGATTTTACTTCTTACTATTGGTCTCACCAACAAGAAGTAATTAAGATGTATTATTGATCTAAGTTTCCCTTTAGTTAGCTCATCACTATGAGCCATGATGGATCTCATATCCATCTATCCATGTTGTCTCTATAATTATGTCTCATAGAGACTAACATCTAGTTTAAGGAAAACAATGCATCTTGTCTATGAGATAAGATCTTATCTTTCTTTCATATCACTAGATAATTTAGGAGACACCTACTTCTCAAGTAGAGTAGTTAATTGGTAAACTATGAGAACAATTCTCTTAGTTCTAAACCAGCCTAAGAAGTGTGAGCCATTAAGCTATATGGCATCTAATATGCCATACAAATGGTGGTTTATTATCGTATTCTACAACTGAGATATAATTTTATCAATATAACATTGCAGATATTCATGAAATTAAGATATGGTCTTTCATCCTAATTTATGCTCCTACTAATTTTCGACAAATTTGCATAACCCTCATTATGCAAAGACGGGATATCACGATGAAATCCTAGTGGGGACTAAGACCCTATTAACTTTATGGTGATGACCTTGTGGTAGCACAACAAATCACCCCATACTTAATAGGTAGGCAACTATTGCCAGTTGCAACTCTTGCAACTCTTAGTCATTTAGCCTCTAAAGTTATGACCTTGTGGTAGCACAACAAGCCATATACTCTAGTTAGGTCAAATCTGCTTGTTACGTTATGAGAATGGATTCTTCACACAGCCCTTGTGGTAGCACAACAAAGCCATGCAAATGGTCCACCCCAAAGTTCGGCAAATGCCTTAGCCATGATCACCAATCCCTTGCTGAATGAGTCTTGTGGTAGCACAACAAACCCATCCAATCTAAGATTGGCTCATCAAGACCATAACAACGGAAGGCTACGTGAGTCATTCTTAATGTCACACGTTTATCAACCTAATTATGACAATGAGGGATTTTTTTTTAGTCTCATCAATAATATGTGATAAGTATATATAATACCTTTGGAATATCATATATCTAAGGTATAACCAGTAGCACACATCCACATATCAAATATGCACAAAATCAGGTGATCATGGACTTAACCCTAAGCATGCACCTAAGGCACCCCTATAGGTGCAAATCCTTGCTTCAGATGCTTGAGTTGGCATGCTCCCACTTCATAAGGGTGCTTCTCCAAGTGGTCCCACTCTCCAACCTTCCACGAACCGGCTTCTAACTCTTACAAGCGGCATAAGGGTACGCAGACCCACAAATGTACATAACTTAATAAGAAACCTTGGTTTTAACCAAGGGGAGTACATTAATGGAGGGAGGTAGAATGTACAATCAGATTGTATATAGAGAGAGGAGGCATACGCAGGCCCCAATTAATAACATAACCAACATAATTAAAAGCAATCACAAGCCAAGCACAATTAAGTCCATGATCACCTCCATACACACTAACATTCATCACATGAACATAGAGCGCATACGTGATAATTATATGAGCTATATCATATATATCAGTATAAAATTATAAAATTTATTTTGAAATTCTCAATTTCATGCATGTTGAATTTTCATGAAATAAATAACATGAAAATAACATGACAATAACATATAAACAATTTATATGAAATGAACATACAAAACTAAACTGTTTAGAACATTCATGCATTCCCAATACTGTGCAAGGTCAAAATTAATGTCCCAATTTATATTCTGTAAAATCTCATTTTACAGAATTAATTAAGACACTAATAATTTAAGTTAAACCTTTAAAACAATTTTAAAGTTTAACCATGAGTGAATCTATGTAAATAGAACTAAACATTATATAACATGTCATTAAACACTTTAAAACATGTTAAATAATATTATAGAATTTTTCAGAATTTTTATGGAATTTTCTGGCAATTTTTCGGAATTTTCTATGATTTTAAACACTTTAAAAGCATATAAATGGTGTCTGGCGCAATGCGCCGCACATTGCGGCGCACTGCGCCCGTCCCGCGTGCGCCGGTGTGCGCCCTGACGTGCGCCAGTCCTCAAGCGGGTGTGCGCCGACCGTCGGTGCGCCGGCGCGTGCGCCGACCGACTGCGCGTAAGCCACTGTTCATCCGGGAGAAAATCTCTCCAATAGAATCGGATTTATCTCCTTATCCCGGACTCCGAAAAATCCGAAAAAATATGCGTTGGAATCCTTATCGAATAAGGAATCCAAAAAAGTCGGCCTCATATCCATGAAAAATTTCAATCTTCCGAATAATGAGGAAGAAGAGGCGGCGGTCACCCAAATTCCGTAGCAGAAATCTAAATTTTGTAACGAGAATAACTCCTTATCCAGGAAGCCAAATATTCTAAAAAAATACAATTTAGAATCCTCATCATATGAAGTTTTCAAATATGTATATATACCTTCATAGAAAAATTCTATATCAATGAGAAATCAGGAAGAAACAAGTCGGCGCCGCCAGACTCCGCAGAACCCTAGTTCGTTGGAAAACTCAAAATTCTCATTCTCCGCCGTCGTTCAAAGCTGGATATCAAAGGTAAAGGCTAGGTAATCATATTACCCATCTTATAAACCTTTTCCAAGTCTCAATTTATTCTGTGGACGGAGATTTCACAAAATCCCCAAATTCGGGTGTCGGTTCGGGCATGACAGAAACACCAACTTTTGAGGCTTCTCCCGAACACTACAGATATCCAAACTTCAAACGGTTTGCGGCTTTGGAAATCCCTATATCACGAGATTCTACCAAGGCAAATCAATATTTAATCTAAGTCATACACAGAATTTGGTGGCCTCGTCAAAACAGACATTTGCACAGATTCGGGAACACATAAATAACATGAAATAATGTCGATTCGACGTCGGTTTTGACCGAGACTTTAACCGGGCTCTGATACCACTGTAAGGAATCTTCCATTAAAATTTGGTGCAGCGAAAGCGATGATTCCTATGGGTTCCTTTAGAATCCGTTTCAATCAGAACCGAACGACGAAAACCGAAAACCGGTCAAATCGGGTTCGAATATATACCTGATAGGGATTCATATAATCCCATGGAGAGGAAGAAGATGAGATTATAAAGCTCTACAAACCGTTCAAGTGTCCGGTCTCCAGCAGTATCCACACGAACTTCACCCACAACAGGTTCTCCCTTCGCGCCGGCCTCGAGAACTCTTCCCGAACGGAGCTCCATCGACCATGGACACCTTATAAAGAGAGGAGGAGGTAGGGATGAGGCTTGGGACGTGGTTTTCACCCTTGGCTTGATTGGGTTTGGCTGAAACCATTAGTATTTATAGAGAATTATGGAATTTTTCATAAAAACCCAAAATCTCCATAAATTACGCCCCTGCCCCTGTACTTGTGGATAAATCCTTTTGTGTGTGACCCACTAGGCCTAATAGCCTATTTGTTTGAGGCCTAAATAAAATAGAACAATTCTATTTAATTTAATTAAATTCATTATCCGATAACAGATTAATCGGCCTACCGATCATGAAGGGTACAAGCCACATCCCACGATCCCAAATGGCTATGGGGATAATCTCATCTCCATTGAGCCTTTCCATCATCAGTTACCACATGGATATAAACCCTCATCCATCCAATGTCCCGGTCGGAAAGGAGTACGGCATCGACTGTCAACTCCTTAGTGTACCGACTCTATAGGATCATGTACTCGGAATTGGATCAATTGGAAAACTCCTTTTCCAATTATCCTATCTACCCTGGCCAGGGATTTAGAGTACTATCCCATAGGACATTCACTCTCACTTACCGAGAGTGGATGATCCCTTGTTGTCCGCTCAATTGCCTCCATCGGATTTTCCTTGTACCCGATCCATTGCTATATAGGACCATCTAAATTGTGATCCATAAGTCAATGGTCAAAGCACAAGTTTCACCCAACAAGGCATCTTTGGCGACTCAGGTCAAAGGTCCAACCATGAAACCGTGATGATAGAAAACCCTGATAGACAGTTCGGTAAGATACCATTCAGGGTTTCTAATTCGGTCAGTTCAGTGAACTCATTCAACTAATGAGCACCTGTATGTGTATCTCAGTGTCTCCACACTAATGACCAATGAGATCGGTCGTCCTCATCACATGAGAAGACATCACATACACTAGTCTATCCGGATCTTTGATGTCCTGTCTCAAGTATCCTATGACTAGGAACATTTAGATCAAATACCTCTAGATGATCAATCTCATTATCATGATCTCATCATGATTTAATCATCATTGTATTTGATCAAGGACTTCATTATGATATTCGCATCTAATAAGAGTTTATAATGAAGATTTGCCTGATTAATTGAATGAGATATTTCTAGAAATGTCGAATCATATCATATATGATTGGCTTGTAGGGCATACATTTCTATCACATACATGGTCCAAGTTTAACCTCTAGAGTGACCACCCCACGTGTAGACTTCTTGGAGTTGTCATAGGCTGTCACCATGGTACAAGATGGCTTGATTTCTTGTTCAGAAATGTCACACAAATGCACAGTTTCTGGCTGCATAACGTTGATGGAAGCTCTAGTGTCAACAAAACATGATTTCACTTCAATATTACAGATGATAACAGCCACATGTAAGGCGTATCTCCTGACCTATGGATCTATTCCTCCTGAGAGAAAGCGAGTGTTGGGTGCTCACTTCTAGGGGCTAACACTGTAGTGATCTTCTCAAGTGAGAGATCTTCATTCACCATGACCCTTTGCAAATACTGCTATAAAATTTCTTGATGCACCTTTGATCTTTTAATCAACTCAAGTATGGAGATGCGAGACAGCGTCTTATCCAAATGTTTCAACAAATCATAGGCTGGTGGCCTATGATTGTAGGCATGATAAGAAGAGGCTGGGGTGCAGGAGTGTTTGATGGGTTTAATGAAGGTGTTGTAATGTGGTAGATTATAGGGTTGGTGGTGTGATAGGTTGGGGTTTTGGAGTGACAGAGCTCATAGGCTGGTGGTTTAGGTTTGGTGGTGATTATGGTGGCCGGATGAGCAAGGGTCGGTGTGTAGCGGTGGTTGAGGGAGGTGTAGTTAAGGCGAGGGCTGGCCTAATGATGAGTCGATGAGAAGAGGTGGCGGAGTTGGGTTATTGAGCTTGGTGGTGGTTTTGGAGTAGATGGTGCACGGATTATTTGTCTAGGGGGTTCTGGCGGGAGGCCTAGGCCAGGTTGGCGGCATGGTTGCATTGTGGTTTTCTAGCTGCCAACCTTGAGCACGGTTGGCAACTTTCTAGATAATGGAGTGCACTAGACCAATTCCTGGGTTTGGATGTGCTGGTGCCAGTGCCGGAGCGGGAGCATGCAATGGAAGCGGATTCTGAACAATCTCCAAACCAGGTTGTTGTTGAGGTTGAGCTGGTGGACGTTGTCGCTATTACTGTCTAGCCTTCATCGCTTGTATGCATTCCCCTAGTTGGGCCCTATCAATGCTGCCTTGGTCATTTAGATCATGAATGTAATCTTTGAATTTGAAACACACTTCCACGGTGTGACCAGGGTACCGGTGGTAAGCACAATATCGGGACATATTTGTGTTTGCTAGCCAAACCTCTCTTTACTTGAGCAATTCCAATTGTTTCTCTGCTATGAGTACATTGAAGATGTCGGTCAAGGAGTGGCAATTCCAATTCTCTCTCCTAGGACCTCTTCTTCGTGGTGCTTGATTAGGTGGTGGCAGTGCCCTATTGTAGGTACGTTGACGAGGTTGCTAGGGTTGCACTACTAGCTGACGGGGTTGTTGTGGCCTAACCTGTTGTTGAGGGGGGTCATAAGAAGGGTTCACCGGTGGGTCCCTGTACTGGTTTTGACAGTTCCCTACCTGGTTCTTCACAATGTTCACAGCTTCATTGTTAACTACTCCCTCAGTTGTAGGCCCAGCTGGTGCAGAGGTAGTTTTCCTGATGTTTCTTGGTTTGGGATCAAACAGATTCTTCATTGTGGTATCTTTGAAGTGGGCTTGCAAATATCAGGTGCTGTCATAAAGTTTATTCATGGTGGTAGGACGGTGCATGACCAAGACGTTCCTTAGAGTAGGCGTAGTGTTTCCAATGAGCATCTTCACTTGTTCCCCTTCAGAAATAACATATGTTGTTTCTCTGCCATTCCCCTCCAATGATCAGTAAACTTTATGAAGTCCTCCTCGGGTTTCATCTTCTCAGCAATCAAATCTGTAATTGAGCATGATGGTGCCACCCGATCTCTGTATCTTTGCAAAATTTTGGTTTTGACAATATCAAAATCTCCTACCTCAAAGGAGTCAAGCGAGTAGAATAATTCTAATATAGACCCTTCTACTAATCGACGGAACAAGAAAACAAAGACACTACGATCATTCTTCCATAATGAGGACTCGTAGAGAAAATCTTTAAGATGGAGAAAAGGATTGTCAGTACCATTGTAGCGGTGATAAATTGGTAATTCAGAAGGTGGCAGGTGAAGAACTGGCAAAGAAGAAATGGAGACCTCAAGAGTTGACTTAGAATCCAAGCGACATCTCAGCTCTTCATAGCGTTCATTCATCTGGGTGAGCTGATCCATGATTGCCTGGGTAAGAGTAGGTTCTTGGCTTAGTGCTAGGGGTATGTGGTTAGATGTGTGATTCTGGAATTGAGGAGCATGATTTGGCAAGTTCTTTGAAGATTGTCCCATAACTTGATGAGTCAAGTGAGCAACATGTTTGAAATAGGGTGGCTGGACAAATGTTGAACCATGGATGGTTAAATCATAGACAGTTGAGCTAGTGATGGTTGAATCATAGATTGCTGAACCATTGGTGGTTGAACAGAGAAGGATTGAATGAGTGGTGGTTGAACCATAGGATGAGGAGATGAGGCAACTTTATTAGCTTCAGCTTGATCAGAGGTAGTTTTTCCCTTCATAATAGATTGTATACAGGCATAGGTTTCTGGGTAAGTATAAAGAGACAACTCCCTAAAGAGTTGTTCAACATCACGAGGAGCAGATGGTTGAGGGACCTTTTGCACTTCTAACTCAAACAAGGGATTAACATGACCATCTGACAGAATTTGTTGGTGACCCATCTCGTGCTCTTGACGTTCAGCGTGTTCCGCCATTCCAACGTGCCTTCCAAACCTTAATTGCATTGTCACCCTTCAACTTCAAGGAGAAGGTAAAGCAAACGAGTTGACAAAACAAACAAAGAACTTTTTTTTTCTTCTGATTTTTAGTATCTGGCAAAATTGTTAGAGTTTTGAATTTTTGTTTGACAAACAAGTGATGCAAAGACTTGAAAACAAGATTACACAATGATTTTGATCAAACCATAGGTTTATGGATTTGTTAAGAATTGTTCTCTTAACAAATGGGTTAGGATCTTAATTCCAATCTCCAATGACCTAGGTTTTACACAATCTCACCCCGTGTTGGTTACATAGGATGCTTCAGGTTTTGAGGAGTGGTACAACCAACCCGATCGAGAAGAGAAATACTCCACGTATGAGGAATTACGGAGGCCTTGATGAAAGCCAACCAAGTCAACTAGGAAGGAATATCTCATAAGAGAGGTCGAAAACCACTAAGAGGGTGTTTTGGATGAGAGGGGTAAATGGGAGAGTGAGCTCCCAACTCAAAAGGAAAAAAAAAGTGTAAAAGAAGGAGGTAGAGAGAAGGAGCAGAGAATGCAATCAAGTAATAAATCAAGTAATAAGCAAAACATAAACTTAAATAAACAATCAATCACACAAGACAAGTAACTAGAAACTACATAAGCAACTAGAATCTAGACCGTCTTTCACACGAGAGCCAAATGGAGGTAGTGAAAAGTGGTGGAAAGGAGAGGGTTCGGATCTGATAGCCAAGCAAAAGGGGTAGTCCATGCGGGGACTGATGGAAGAATAAGCTGGTTCACATGGAAACCAGGGTAAAAAGTGAAGGTGGTTCACGTGGGAATCGATTTTGGGTAAAAAAGGGGTGGTTCACGTGAGAACCAGTTTGAATGATAAAAGAGGGTCACGTTGGGCCAATTAAAGGTGAATAGGGATCTGATCCAAGTGGGGATAGATCTGAAGGAAAAGGTTTGGTTCACATGGGAACTGGAGTAAAGAAAGAGAATAGTTCACGCCGGAACCAGTTTAAAAGGGAAAAGGGTGGTTCACGCGGGAACCGGTTTAAATGACAAATAGAAATAAAAGAGGGTCACGCGATGACCAATTTGAGGGTAATAACCTGCAGCAAAAGAGAGGAAAATTCTGATTTGAATAGCTGAAAATAAATTTTGGTTCACGTGGGAACTAGTTTGTAGAAGAGGGTTGGCTCGCATGGGAACTGTTTTAAAAGCAAAGGTGGGTTCACGGGAGAACCAGCTGAAATAAAATGACAGAAATTAAATGAGGTACTTGGTGATAGAAATGTATGCCCTACAAGCCAATCATATATGATATGATTCGACATTTCTAGAAATATCTCATTCAATTAAATAGGCAAAACTTCGTTACTAGCTTTTATTAGAAGCGTATATCGTAATGAAGTCCTTAATCACATGCAATGATGATTGAATCATGATGAGATCATGATAATGAGATCGATCATATAGAGGTATGTGATCTAAATGTTCCTAGTCATAGGATCCTTGAGACACGACATCAAGAATCCGGATAGACTAGTGTGTGTGATGTCTTCTCATATGATGAGAATGACCGATCTCATTGGTCATCAGTGTGGGGACACTGAGATACACACACAGGTGCTCATTAGTAGAATGAGTTCACTGAACTGACCAATTTAGGAAAACCTGATCGGTATCTTACCGAACTGTCTATCAGGTTATTCTTACATCTCAATAGCACGGTTGGATCTTTGACCTGAGTCGCCAAAGATGTCTTGCCAGGCGTACTATGTACTTTGACTATTGACTGATGGATCACTTAGTATTGTGGTCCTATATAGTTAATGGATTGGGTATATGGGAAACCTGGTGGAGGCAATTGAGCGGACAATAGAGGATCATTCACTCTCGGTAGGAGAGAGAGAATGTCCTATGGATAGTACTCTAATTCCTTGGCCAAGGTAGATAGGATAATTGGAAAAGGAGTTTTCCAGTTGATCCATTCATGAGTACAAGATTTCACTACACTTGGCACTTCAGATCTGATGAAAGATGGGTGAAATCAGAAAATTTGAGATGGCATGAAATTAAGAAAGGTGGGAAGAAGGAAGGCTCACATGGGAACCGGTCTAGAACTAGAACTAGTTGCAAAGAAACACTAAGCACCCATGGTTAAAGACATTGCTTATCCCACCGTGGTTGCCACGAAGCTATCGACTCTGAAAATATGAATGGGGCTCTTCTTTTCAGGGAAGTACATGAATCTGGATCGCCACCTCAAGAGGGGATGATAAAGAAAGGAAGAAAACACGGAAAGCACTCTCACCTCAGTCCCACACTTACATTGATACCCGAACTTTCATCCCTAGGCGTCGCTCGATCACCGAAGAGACGGTTCAGGTCATGTGGGACTAGAATGAGAAGAAATAAAATTAAGACATGTGGTCGCCAGGAACCATAGGTTCTGCTTTATGAAATAAAAATGAATGTGTGTACCTTAGCGGGAAGAGTGTGGGTTAAAACTTCTCCTTCTTCGGCCAGTCGATGAAGAAGAGTCCTCAACGCGTGGGTACTTGGTTTTCTGTGCAAATAGACAAACAAACAAATGAAAATACAATTAGAACTAAACAAAGTGGAGTATGTGTAAAGAAAATGACATAAAACACACAACTAAAAGAAAACTAACCGGATTCGGGTTATCTCTAACCCCTTTTTTCATTTACGGATTAACAGACTAAGACTAAGATAAAAAAATGTTAAAAATGATAGGAGGATGGAGAATCATAAAACAAAGAGATATAAAAATGAACATAAAATTTTTGATAAGAATAGAGAGAGATATGGCCAAATCTGGGTTGTCGAAAAAGTCGAGCAACGATCCAAGATCTACCTGATGCGACTTTGCTTCAGCGCTCACCACGACCAGCTTCGACCTTGGAATCATGTGCCATTGATTGTAAATGGAAGAAGACTAAAAGAGAAATAACTTTGATGTTGAGGGCTTGGGTAGTAGACGTCCACACACTACTGTAGAAGCCGAAGAAGAGAGACCTGGCAGATCACCTATAGACCAGCCTTCCTCTCTCCTGAACCGACTTTTCTCTCTCTAAAAACTCAAAATTCTCTCTCCAAAAATCACAAAATTGATGCAGGAGGGAGCTTGGACATCTTGAGATACCCAGGGAGTCGTCAACCAGCCTCTTGAATGACCAGAATCGGTCTCAATTTATAGGAGAACAGCCATCACGATCCTAGCTAAAAAACAGGCCCTTGTGCCCTGGTCCCTAGGTGCATGTGCCCTGGTCCTTGGGCACTGGGCTGCATGGCATCCACCCGAAAAATTCGGTCCGATTTGATCAAAAATTTTGATCCGATCCAGTTAGAGGTAGAGTCCCGATCAAAAATTGGTTCCCTCGTGCCCCCAATCGGGGGCACATGGCCACGTGCCTCAGGGTGGGGGCACATGGCCACGTGCCCTAGATCCAAGGCACATGTGCCCAGGGACCAGGGTGCATGGGACTGATTCTGCGCATCTTTCCTTTGGAAGCCATTGCAGACACTCCTAAACTTAGAATTTGACGTTGTTTGTTGCGTTGGAAAGATAACAAGCCAAAGAAGCTTTTTACAGAAATGGATCAGCCATCACACTCCCCAAAACTTCAGAAATTTATCCGGAAGTTAGGCTAGTGAACAGAGGATCCGATACTGGTCAGAATGACTCCGACGGCCAACCAGAAAGACACGGCATGAAACATAGCTTGGTCGGAGTGTGAATCTGACAATAACCTTCAATGTATGATTATTAGGCATTGGTCATTCAGCCAATTTCCGTGTTCATATGATTTAAGTGTGGCTTTCGCTCGAAAGTTATGGCTTTGTGTGAAAAACTTTGGAAAATATCCGATTTCATTCGACAAAGCCCTAAATCAACATTAAAAGGATCTGGCATCATTCTAAGATAAATCACATATGTTACTTTATAAAACATGAGTTTTAAGCTCCGAATTAGGCAAATTTGGTGTGTCTACACAATGTTGAAGTGAAATCATGTTTGGTTGACACTGGAGCTTCCATCAATGTTTTGCTGCCAGAAACTTTGCAGTTATGCGGCATTTCTAAACAAGAAATCAAGCCATCATGTGCCATGGTGATGGCCTATGACAACTCCAAGAAGTCTGCACGTGGGCTGGTCACTTTACAAGTTAAACTTGGACAACGTACGTCACAACTGATTTTCATATCCTCGAACTGGATCCAACTTTTCGGGCTATACTGGGGAGGCCGTACTTGGAAGCAATAGGAGCTGTGGCTTCAACAAACCATCAGTGCATAAAATTTCTCTTTAAAGGACAAGTTGTCAAAGTGACTAGCATGCTTATAAGGGACGAGCTAAACGATGCTTCTTCGCCCTTAGGACTATCAATATAGCCCTAGATCTCAGTGGCTAGAAGTTAGATGCATGACTGCCTCTCTACCAGACATAGTAGGATGGTAGATGATGATGAAATTGGGTTATCAACTTGGGAAAGGTTTGGGCAAACACCTTCAAGGCATCACTCAACTGATCAAAACTATGAAAAGGACACGTAGACAGGGGTTGGGATACGAAGAGGATTCGATATTGATAGATGAGTATCTTTACTAATTGATAGATGGAGTAATAGAAGAAATAGGTGAGAATCGGGTAGTTCAAGTAGTCATAGATAACGCGGCCGCATATAAATCGGCCAGACAGATGTTAATGGTCAAAAGACCAAAGTTGTATTGGACACCTTATTCTGCCCACTCATTAGACTTAATGTTGGAGGATATATGCAAAGATCCTTAAATAGACAGGGTAGTTAAGTTAGCTCAGTTTATTTCTTCTTTTATTTACAACCATAACTTCATCCTTGCACTTATGAGGGAACATACCAAGGGCCAAGAGTTGCTATGGCCCGAGGCAACCTGATTCGCCTCCCACTACATTTCGCTAGAAAGTTTGTCGAGTCATAGGAGAGCTCTAACTCAAATGGTAATTTCCCCAGGTTGGGATAGTTGGATAGCTAGATGTAATCCATCGGATAAGAGAAAGGAGAGAAAAGTAGAGGAGACAATAAGGAGTGGAGATTTTTGGAAGGTTGTAAAGAGTACGTTAAACATAGTCCAACTCATAGTTAAGGTACTAAGGATAGTTGATGGAGATAGGAAAGCAGACATGGGATATTTATATGATGCGATTGAGAGAGCGAAGGATGAAATCTCTAAGACAGTGTCCGACTTTGCCAAATGGTGGGACATCATAGATTGTTGCTGGGAACGTACATTACATCAACCCACACATGCAGAAAGTATATTTTGTTAGTCATTTACTAACCTTTTTTTACATTGTCCAAGCATATAAATTACTTACTAATTTTATTTGGTTCATAAGTTACTTTTTAAACCCAAGATATTGCTACAATCCACATTTCAAGGCAACTAATGAGCTACAAGATGACGTGAAGAGCATCATCCGATGGATGCTCGGTGACGACGACTGGGCTATTATCACTTGCAACAAGATGTACGATTATCGAATGCGGTCATTTCACTTTGGTACGAGCAAAGTGGAACAAGCTGTGATGCTACTAAGTCTGGATATATAGCATTATTTATCAATAGTGATTAGTTAATCAAAATGTATAATATAATAATATAACACATTCAATTTATGCAGGTGATTGGTTGATGGACCATGGCAAAGTACCAAGGTACAAGGACTTGGCAGATGTAGCCATCAGGGTCCTAATCCAAACTACTTCGGCTTCGAGTTGTGAGAGAAATTGGTCTACATTCAGCTTGATTCACACGAAGCAGTTGAACATGTTGACATCAAAGAGACTAGAAGACCTCATGTATTGTCACTACAACATGAGGTTAAAGTTGAATAATCTGGAGAGAATGAAATATAATCAGATGGAACAAAAGAGCTAGATATCACAGGCGACGAGATGTCAAGTTGAGGATCTGTCAATTGAAAAGAAGGACATCAATTTGGATCAAATCTTCTACGAGAAAAACTCTTTAAAAGCTTGGGTCAACAACCAAGAAGGGTTGAGAGAACCGGAGTTCAACCCAGAAAGGCGAGAAAGGGCTGAAGGAGTGCTAAACGATGTCCCTTTTGCCGAAGAATTTCAGATCCCTCCCTCCCTAGCAAAGCAACAAAGGATCGGAGAAGAAACTAGTCGAGGTACGCAAAGTAAAAGAAAAAGTAAACAAGTTTTGACTGATCCTTTTGATATTGCAGATGCTGATACGGTTGAGGGCGATCGAGAAGACACGCCAGAGTCAAACATTCGAGTGTAGTACCAAACATCTCAAGATTCTTCGTCAAAGAGTAGCAGCAGCAGTGGAGCTAGTTACGAGGGCGACATCGCTTCACAAGTACAAGGGACCCCAGATCCTCCTATATCTCCTACAACGTCTCTACGCTTTACCAGCTAGGAGCAATACACTCATGCGACCCAAGACGTCAATCATGGTACAAGGCCACAATATGGAGGATCTCACCGTACCCATGGAGCTGGAGAAGAATATCACGATGTCTCCAACTATGCATATGACTCATCCCAAGGCCATTTGGTTCCCTACATATGGCCAAGAGTATTATGGAATGAATTATATGGAGTCATTAGACACTTCGATCTAATCGAGCTATGACTATGATAGCTATAGTGACTCATTTGGATCAAGTCTTAGAATGGTTTTCCGAGGGACTAACGAATATAATCATCATGTACACGTATCAAGCTTTATACTAAACCCAAATGACATGGAGAGAGTATATAAACTATCTACAAAATGTAAAACATGTCACATTGGAATGAAATTTATGAATTATTTATTTAAATTACGTCATTTATTTTATCTTCATTTTTCTATGTTTTTTTTATTTTTTTATTTTTATTTTTAAAATTTTTCAAAAAAAATGAGGGTCGCAACCTAGTCGCGACCCCGACGCCCCCTTCTTTGGTTAAAATAAGACAACAAAAAACCCATGCAAAAAGAAGTAGACCAGCCGATGGTTTTTGCTCAAATAGGGTACTGTATAGTTGTATTTTTTAGTGGACGATTTCTTTATATGTTAATCAAAATTGAATGTGGATACTTGTTAAAAATGTGGAGATAGTTTCATATTTACTATTAAAGACTTCACAGTGTGTTTATAATACCTTGGGTCCTTCTATCTCAATACCATAATTTTGGAGTTTGTAAGAATACTATCTACCTCTATTTGACTTGGGAATTCAAACTCATAGATCTGTTTTTTCTTTTCACCATTAGATTACAGTAGTGTCAAGTTGTGTATCTTGATCTCTATTATGTCAGCCTTATAAATATTCTCAATTTCCACACAAATGAAAAAAAGATAAAATCTAAATATATTGGTGGATATTTAATAAAATAGTGAATTCAAAATTCAAGATAAGTAAACAAAGTTTTGAAAGTTTATGGGGTGTTTGGTTGCATGATAATGGAAGTTTTTATTTTAATTTTTAAAAATTATAAGAAAACTTGTTGAAAGAGGTTTGATAATCATGACAATTTTATGTTTTGAAAGTGATTTTCTTCTTAAACAAAAAAAGGGTCTCACCTCTTTCTTTTTTCTTGTGGTCCCCCACTTTGTTTGGTCATGTATGGTAGTTACTCTTTTTTGTTATATCATCCCTCCAAACATGATGATTTTATGTCATGAGGTGGTTCACTTTTTATTTCAATACAATTTTTTATCATGAAAGTGTACAAAAAATTATCATGCAACCAAAGACCCCATTAATGTATTCATATATTTTCTGTGAGAACTATTAAGTATTTATATTTTGAAATGATCAAATATAATTTTCATTTGTTTAATAGAATATGAAACTAAAATAAGAAATGACATATTTAATTCAATCTTTTATCAATATTAAAATTTTGTAACTTTTCGAACCATAATATAAAACGTTTTTTTAACCCACTAACCAACAGCTATTTGCAAAATAAATTAAAAATATCTAAATTGTTTTTAATAGAGTGCGTGAGCAATTGTTTAAATATATTTGTAAATAACTGAATCTCATCAGGAGCAAGTACAATTTTGTTGTTCCGCTCGCTGGCTTCTAGATGTATATCATGTGTTTGGGGCAAATTAGACATTTATCCCGATTAGGAGCATAGGGGATAAATTTGAAAGGGATAGGGTTAAGTCACTCTTTGTGATTATCTTTATCCCAATTGTATTTGGTTTGAGTTAGGATATATTTAGAGGATAATTTTTTCTTATATTTGATATGATATATGATTATTATTTTAAAATTAATATTAATATATATAAAATTATTTGACTATCAATATAAAATTTAAAATTTATATCATAAATAATATATAAATGGTATTGTAAAATATAAATGGTAATCTGTTGTCCAAAATATTTTAGTGGACAATCCAGTAATAAAAAAAAATCATAACCTCCGATCTGCTCTGTGAGACAGCCGTTGGATAAATGTTAAATTGTCAAAAATACCCATTTAGAAAGTCATTTCAGTGGACAATGGTATGGCCGCTTATCTATGTTGTTTGTCCTTTGGCATTGTTTCGGAGATTGGCGTTACAGGTTTGTGAACAGTGTATATTAAACTATTATTATATTTTAATTAAATAATTATTATGTTTGATGTATATCAAGATTTAAATTTTATATAAAATATTAATGTATTAATTTATTTAAATATATAAAATATTAATTTGTTTATTACAACATGTTTATTATATATGAATTTAGTTACCTATTATGTTTAAAGCGAAAAAATTTTATAACTACAAATGTATTTATTAAACCATTGTTACTATATTTTTATGTCTATAAAATATTAATGAGATCAAAAAAAATTTATTATATTATATTATATCATATTTAAATAAAATATAGATATTAATATATTTATTGTGTCATTTTTAAAGAAAATATTATAATTAGTTTATATAAAAATTTAAATATAACATAAATAGTATTCTATAATTATTTTTTTAGGTTTATATTGATTGTTGAACTTATATTATATCAAATATAAAAATTAGTTTTTGATGTTGTTAAATAATTTATCTGTTTAGTTAGATTTTTTTTTTGAAATACTTGTTTAGGCAGACTTGATTTGACGATGTATTTATCTATATTATAATAATTCTTAAACCCTTTTAATATATTATCTATTCTATAATTTTATTCGGCTTTAGAAGAAATTAGCTTGCAAGATTTTATAATTGTGTAGATGATTTGTCGGTGGATGGACATTTTGTCTCGGTTAATATCTAAATTAATTTGTTTATTATAAATTAATTATACATATATATATTCAATGCAAGAAATATAGTCTTATTCACGTACAAAGGAATAACAATGTTTCAAGGGTAAATAAGTCATTTTTGTTTTAAGTTAACTTTCCTTTAACCAGTTTAGTCAAAATTGGAGCGGATGTCCTAAAAGTTTGAAAAATCGAATTGTACACGTTCAACAATCGGACCGTGTTAAACTGCTTTGTCAATAAAAGATCGGAAGTCAATTTCCTAGACATTCTATGTACGTACCAGGTGATATGGCTCTCTCGAAAAAATTTGAAAGACAAAGTATCTCATATATGGATGGGATGACTTATTCCTCACTACATCCTCGTTTTTGAAATAAATTAGATTAAGTTATTCTAAATTAAGTTCCATTTTATTTACAAAACCAACGAGAGATTGAGAATAAATCAGATTTATCCATAATTATCCTCGTACTAAACATAGTCTTACTTATCAACACAATGACATCGCTAGCTCAGTCAAAAAATTGGAGATGGTTTTCTCTAGATTATCACAAGTAGACTTAATAATTTTGTGTTCGATTAGAGTATTAAAAATAAAATTATACCAATTTTGATATTAAAATTTAGAGATGATTTAAAAGTAAAAAAGCACTATTAGACAAGTAAAAGATGATATCTTTGAATATATGATAAAAAAACTTGAAAAAAAATAAAAAAATCTAAAATAGCAAAGGTGAGAGAGAAAGTATCAAGATGTAAACCAAGTCATATACATGAAGGATGAAGAAGAAACAATTTTGATAAAAGATGATGACATCAAAGAAAGATAAAATATTTAATTTAATATTATTTTTAATGACAATTTTGCTAAAAAGTATAGATGACATAAAAAATGTGACAAAGTTTAATTTAAATTATATTAACATAATATAATTTTATAAATTAAATAAAATTAAAAATGATGAAAATAAATAAGACATGTGATTCAGATATTTTATTAAAATGTGAAAATGTCAAAAAGATTTAGGGGTTGAATGGTGAACTCTATTTTTTAAAAAATCATAATATTCAAAAGAATGCCAAATAAAGGAAGAAAGAGTATCATGATATCTATTTTTATGATAAAATGAGATATACAAGATTGTGTAAAGTATAGAGGGGTCAAACTCATGAGTATACTATGAAAGTATGGGAAAAAGTTATTGAGCGGTGAGTATGAAATTATACAAATATTTTAGCCAACTAATTTGGATTTATGTGTGGTCGATCTACAATTGAAATTATGTTTCTTATCAAAAGTTTGATAGAGAAATATTTAGATGTGAAAAAAGACTTACATATGATGTTTATTAACTTTGCAAAAAGTTTACGATAGAGTTTCAAGAAAAATTTTGTGAGGAGTGTTGGAACAAAAGATGGTATCTACTAGGTATGTACAAATAATAAAAGACATATGATGAAGCAACCACTAGCTCATGCATAATTGGAGAAGAAATAAGAGATTTTTTATGTCTATTGACTTACATTAAGGGGCTCCAATAAGTCATTATTTTTTGTTTTTAGTTTTGAATGAATTAGCAAAGAATATATAAGAGAATATACCTTAGTGTTTGATATGTACAGATGCTATCATATTGATAGATGAAAGATAAGAAGCGGTAAATAAAAAGTTAAAATTATGACAAAATATTTTATGGACCAATAGTTTCAAGATAAGTACAACTCGAATAGAATACATTCATTGTAAATTTAATGAAAATAAAATAGAAATAGGTGATCACATTAGTTTTGTTGAAGTAATATTATCTCAAAGAAACCAATTCAAATATCTTGAATCAATTACTAAAAAAGATGGAGAATATAATGAAAATGTTAATCATAGGATTAAATCAAATTGGATGAAATAGAGATTGGCTACAAGAGTTTTATGTGATCTTAAGGTTTCACTAAACTTGAAAGAAACATTTTATCATTCAAATATAAGACTTATAATGTCGTATAGTAGCGAATGTTCGATGGTGAAAGAAAAACAAACTTATAAAGTAAATATTTTTTAAATGATAATGTTAAGATGGATGGGTAATTATACTATACCGGATACAATAAAAAATAAAAATCTATTAAACATTGACCTAAGGTGTTTCCGGTTATAAATGTAAAAAATATGAAAATAAAAAAAATAAAAAAGACGTGAAAGATAACTAGAACAAGAATAATTCAATATGATTTTGATAATTTAAATATTTATAAAAAATAAGTGAACATCGATATGAGTGAAAAAATAATCTATATGACCAACCTCAAAAAATAAACATCTATTAAAATTTTAATAAAAAAATATAAATTTATGTAATTTTTAAAATGTGATTATTTATCTCAACAATTGACTTTACTACTTTTATCATATATATATATATTAAAATATTCAAAATATATTTTTTCTTGATGTCATATTATTTTTATTATTGTAAAAAATAAAAAAATTCTGTAAACGGAAAGAGACAAGATTAGAATTCAATTTGAATTCTGAAATCAAGGGGTAATAGAGTCTGAAACGTTCTCAAACTTTACCGGATTACCTTATTTTAGCAAAGACCCAGCCGGCGTCTGTCTCTCGTCGTCATCGTTGTCAGAGCTCGGAAAGCAATCGGCTCCAGCAGCCCCCTCACGGCTCATATCCGGAGATACGACGGCGACCGCGAGATCGCCGAGAATAGCTTGGGGTTTTTTGTCTGTTCAGTTCAGCCGCGACTAGTTGTAGCGGCAGGATTTTCAGAGGACTGGAGGGCACACGACGCTGCTCTCAGGGCGTCTCCGCTAACCTCAGCTTTCCCGTCATCATCTACGAGCACCATCCTCCGCTCCACCCGCTTCAGAGTAAAACCTGCAACGCTTTACCATGAGAAACTGCACTTTTTCTTCTTTCTTGGTTTTTCTCTTCTCCTCATCTTTTGCGAACCTTCGCAGCCTGTACGTCTTTTACTTATCACCAATTGAAGAGATAAAAGGTGCAACAGTTATATACGAATCTCATATAGACCTGCTATCTCTGTGCAATCAGATCCATGTGCGTTCTTTTTTTCTTAATCTTCTTACCATCTCTTACAAGGGGGCTCCGCTGAGGCATCTAAAGAGTGCTTTTTTGTCGACTTTCTCTTGCACTTTGCCTTTGCCCTAGAAATTTACATCTTCCGCAGGATTTTTACAATCTCTCGACAGGTGTTTTTTTGTACCTTTTACATAATATACATCAAAATTTATCTTTTATAGATTATTTGTATGTTAGATCTTCTTTTTACAATTTTGGACATTTATAGGTCTCTTGATGTTCTTGGGAAACATCTATTTTATAGTTTGTAAATTCTTACATTATTTTAACTTCAAAATACTTTTATCGTTTCGGATATTCCTGTTTGGACATTGGCTACCAGCTGCTTCACATTCCTAATGGACAATACAAATTGACGGATGGAGCCGCTAAAGAAATTGTATCCAGTCTTAATCTGCTCTATTAAGAGACTTAACTGTGTCCCTTCATTTCCTGTGCATGTATACAAAATTTATATGTTCTTTTCTCATTAGAAGTGGCTACTATATGTATTCATGTGCGCATCTCTTCTTGTCTAGTAACTAAATTGATGGATGGGGCAGGTATAGAAACCATGTCCACTCTCGATTAGCCCTATTTGAGCTTTACCTTTCTACCTTTCTTTCTGGTAAATGCATCAAATTCAGATGGGATAGGGGGACTTTTCTCATTAAAAGTGTCTATCAAAAATTCCATCGCTTCTTTTTTGGTCTCAACTTTCAGGCTGTTGGTTAATTCATCTATGATCACCATTCTTAGTACCTCCTGTAAATGTCCAATCTTTTATATTTAGAGCCTTAACTGCCTACGTTTCTTTCTTGTAGGAGTCATGGGAACTACTTTTTCATTAAAAGTGGCTATTGTATATAAGCTCTATCTCTAACTAGTGAGTTCAACTTTCAGGTTGGGTGATTGGTTTGAACTACCATACGACTTGCCAAATTCTCTTCAACTTTTCACCATCACAGCCAGGATCTCTGCGAGGCTTTTCTATGATATTTCACTTATCACCAGCTGAAGAAATAAAAGGGGCAATGGTTGTGTAGAATCTTAAATAGAAGTGCCATCTCTAGGTAATGAGATCTATCAAACATTTTTCTTTACTCATCTTCTTAATCCTTGATTATAAGAGAGCTCTGCTAAGTGCTGAGGCATCAAGAGAGTGTTTTATCAGTTTTTTATCGCTCTTTGGCTTTGTTTTTAAAATTAATCATTTTTCTCGGTTTTCACAGGTTTATTTTGTAGTTTGTACATGGTATGCATCAGATTGTAACTTTTTTGAATCATATGTACATTAGATGCTATTGTATATATTCATATATATTTGTAGGTCCCTTTATGTTATCAGACAATGTATACTTTATAGGTTTTTACATTTTTAGTAGATTTTAACTTCCAAAAAATATCTTTCTGATATTTTGAACTAGATATTGGCTATTATATCCATTGTGAATAATGAATAATACCAATTCTTGATTTGCTCTATTTAGAGCCTTAATGGCCCATCTTTCTTTCTTGTACAATGCATACAAATTTCATATGATGATGAGGGGTGTTTTCTCTCATTAAACATAATTATCGTATATGTGTGTGCCTATCTCTTCTCTTCTGGTTTCTAACTAGTGAGCTCAACGTGCAGGTTGTTGGTTGATTCTATACGATGGGTGATTGGTCTGAGCTATCATGCGACTTGTTGATGCCTCTTCTTGACAGGTTGCAGCTACTAGAATTTATTAGATGTAAGTTGGTATGCAAATCTTGGTGTTCTGTCTCTGAACAAGTGAGATATCCAGGAAGTTCGCCTTGGCTGGTGTTGGGTGATGACGATGAAGGTGATATGACACGAGGCTTCTTTAGCATCACCGATCAAATGACCTACAGGTTGAAACTCCCAGAACTTTATGGAAAATATTGTTGTGGGTCATCAAATGGGTGGCTTGTGACCATGGATATGAACTTTGAGATGTATCTACTACAACCCTTCTCCAGAGCTTTGATCCGCCTGCCATCGCCTCCACTTTGTAGCGAAGATGAGCTTGAGCATTCCTCACGCCAGCATGTGTGCCGGCTTAAGATGCGGAAGGTTATCCTTTCATCAGATCCAATTGCAAATCCTGAAAATTGCGTGATAATGGCAATACATGGGGAATTTCAAAAATTAGCCTTCTGCAAGTTGGGAGATGAGAAGTGGACAAAGATAAATGATGAGTTTGGGGTATATTGGGATATTATATTCTATAGAGGCCAATTTGTAGGATCAACTTGTTTAAGTCCGAGAATTGTTGCTTATGAATTTAGAGAAGTTCTAGAATTAAGATTTATTCCAGAATGGCCATTTGAGGATGATAAATCAAAGCCGTTATACGTGGTGGAATCGGAAGGGGAGTTGTTGTGCGTTGTAAGATTTAGAGTTACTTTTCATAAGGTCGATGCTCATGCATTTTCACCTGACCCAGAGGAATTAAGTTACTATGAAGGCGAAGTCACAAGTAAATTTAAGGTTTACAAGCTTGATGAGAAGAGTAGGACATGGGTAGAAATGAAGAGCATTGGGGATAGAGTGATATTTCTGGGGCATGGTAATTCTGTGTCATTTTGGGATCATGAGGTACCTGGATGCAAGAGGAATTCTATATATTTTACAGATGATGATGAGTTTAGGGGAAAAAACTATGGATACTTTGATATAGGTGTGTACAGCATGGATGACCATACTGTTCAATCGTATTACCCAAGTGATATCTACCATCCACTTTATTCTCCCCCAACATGGTTCGATTTGTCATTCACGAGAGATGTTTTTAACAGGTACTTAGGATAAGAGTCTTATGTACGGAGAAATATGATTATTGTTTACTTTTGCGGTCGTTCGTTTGAAATATATAAATGTCTTGCTCTTCTTGCATGCTGATTTTTATATAAAAATTCACAGATGTATAAATATGAGTGATAAAACTATGAACCATGTGCTAAAAGAAAAATGAGTAAGTTGGATAAAAATAGCAGTATCATTCGCTTCACCCCAACAGGTTATTGTATTATTCCGTATTGTTGAAGCTAATTTACTATCCTTGGAAAAAGAACGTCATTGTACTTTTTTGCCACTGTTACAATACTTGACTGTAATATCACAAGGCTTTTTTTGTAAGTACTTCAATATATAAACTTTTTTTTATTGTTGCAACAGTTGCAATTATAATACCTCAATGACCAAGTGTTCCTAGTTGTAATCCGGGAGGACCGGGACAGCCTCTCCGTAGGTTGGTAGCATAATAGTTTAGCAAAAAAGAAAGTCTCCTCTTTTACTAAAAAAGAAATTTATTTTAAAGTATAAAATTATAAGAGTACCAAACATCTTGTTTAACAAGTTTTGTTATAAAAATATATTTTTGTAATAAAAACTCAATTCATCATCCATGTATAATGATTCTTTTCTAATTGAAAGTGAACTCTAGTTCCATACTTAAAATGGAAAAGTGCATATTTTCAAAGCGTCCTCTTAGGTAGGCGGGTACGTCTCTAAATTAGGGATGCATAAACGAAGTTGAAATTTGGCAATTCAATTTGATTTTGATAATAATTAATATAATGAGAAATTCTGTAATTAAGATTAGCTAGCCAGCATGCAATTGCAATTTTCGAAAGGTTATTATGAATGTTGTAACAATTTTTATTCACATCAATATTTTTTCTTGAAACTTTCACGGAAAGCTTCTTCAGTTTGTTAATTGATTACATTTAAAATCCGAGTCAAGCAGTGAACTGAAAATCAATTTAGTTGACCTACTTATAAGTGTTGGTTTCGACATGGCTTGTTGGGCGTCGGGAGAATGCCATTTTCCATCTTCACAGGCTATGTTTAGTTATTTAACTTTATTTTTAAAAATTGTATTTTTTGTGTCAATATAAGTTTTAATATCGGGGAAATAAGCATTCGATTTGTTTGACAAAAGTGATAAAAAAATGAAATTTGTGTAAATAATAGGTTTGGCAACACCTTAATCTAAATATTTACATAATCACTAGAAAATCTTTCAAGTGGAGTGAAACTGCATATTAAAATAAGCTTCAGCACATATGCATAAAGTAAAATTGTATATCACATTTCAAAATAAATTAGTACTATTTATTATTAGTTACTTAAATAGCTGAACATCTTCCACCCAAATAAATTTTTTGATAATTATTACACACATCTAATACCTAATCATCCTGTAGAGTGAACTTGGGATTTAATTAATTAGTTGGGTAAATAAATAGTCCTTTATATGCTACTAAAATAACGAGGAATTACACAAATTCTTAGAGTATAGGCTGGTAGTTATTTATAGGGAAGTTTGGTTGCACAATAATTTTTATACATTTTCATGTCAAAATTATACTAAAATAAAGGGTAGACTAATCATTGATAAAAAATTGTCATGTTTGAGAACTTGTGATAACAAAAAAGAGTAGGAGTCATTTTTGACCAAAAGAAGTGAGGGACCACCAGATAAAAAAGATTCTTTTCCTTTTTTGTTCAAGAAAAAATGTCACAACATAATTTTGTAATGGTTGGCAAACACATCTTTCCACAAGTTTTGTTATAAAAACATAAAGTTGTAATAAAAAATCAATTTACCAAACAACCAACACCTCAATAGAGATGGCCAGGTAGGTAGTAATTTTGAAACACATTTTCATTTATGAGAGGTTTCCAAGACAAAATGCAACTCTAAAAAAGTATGTAGTAATGACTCAACACTATTTTTTGTTGGAAAACTAACTTGAAATGTAATGAAATTGTCGGCAACTATCTATTTTTCTGAATCAAACAAAAAGTGATTAGACTAATTCAAACTATCTCTTTATGTTCAACTAGTTATACGATTTAATTTAATAACTCCTTATACAATAATAATAGTAAGACGTGCAAGGACATCAAGTTCTCATTGAAATAGAAAAACACTTGACATGTCATGAGACACCGCTGGGGCTTGCATGTCGACGAGTGGTGTGCAACGTGTGGCATGTGGTGACCAACAACGAGTGGTGGGCATCCCTTTGCGGTGGCACTAAGGTCTTCCTTGGCAGTTTGTGGGGTTTGCCCTAGAATTTTGCATAGTTTTCCTTTGAAAAATCTCCAGCAACTTGCAAAGATCGCAGCAAGTATGGAGTAGCTGGTGGAGCATCGATTTTTGCGGAAGAAGTCATGTTTTTCCTCAACTGGTAGGGTGGCAAGGCGCTCTCCTCATTTTTATTTTGACATAGTTTTTTTATTAGAGAGAAAGAGAAATATCCATCTCTCTTTCTAGAGTTTCTCTTGCACTCCTATTTTTCTGCCTAAATGTCTATATAGGCATTTTTTGTGTGCACTGGAATGACGATGCTCGGCTTAGTATGTTGTTTCCTATATGTTATCGTTAGTTGTCATCTTCTTGCTTGTTGGTTTGTTCTATCTTGACGTCTTCCCAAGTCAATTTCATAATTATGTCCTTACTTAAGAGACCTCTGGGCGGTATCCACACTTATATAGTGTGATCATTTGTTCTCAGGAAATTGACAAACTTTTCTTCAAGAGTTCAAATCTTTTTCAATTACTACAAGAAAATCAACTTTTACTTATGACAAGAGTGCCTGCTGGTAAGGATTGGTAGGTAAAAATAGTCTTTACCTACCCACTATACCTATTGATTCAAGAATTTGTAGGTAAATCAATCAATGACTATGAACCAACAACGAATTAACCTTCATAGATAAATATTACACCTGAAGAATCAATTTGAACCATCCATTAAAAGATGATCCAACAACTTATATCTATCCTTCTCTTCCTCCATCCCCACCATCCATTCAAATCAAATTAAGGGCTGAGATCACCCCTCTAAACCCTTAAGCACCTTTTCGTCACACCCCTCCCCGATCAATCAACACCCTCTGATGCCCTTCTCTTGGCTGCGGAATCCCCCTACTTGAAACCCTTCTCTTGGCTGCAGAATCACCCTGCTTGAAATCCTTCTTGTATCTCCTTTCTTGGCTGCTAGGGGAAGTTCCTCCACCTTTAATCGGTACGCTAACGAAGCTCCTCAACCTTTATTTTACCATCACAGTGAAGCCTTCAGCGCCAGCCATCGCAGTGAAGCCTTCAATGCCAGGCATCACCGAAGAGCTCCTCGGCCTTTATCCACCTCCTCGGTATGTTTCTTTTAGCCTTGACTCCTCTTTGGTCAATAAAAATTTTCCTATTTTATTTCACCAATTTTGTATTTATGTGACCTTGTTTTATTCATTTCGTCACCGAGAGGCATTCTTCTCATCATTTTCTCCCCCTTCACTATCTTTCACTTCATATTTTAACGAAAATATTTTGTTGAACTAAAGGTCTAATTAAAGAAGTTCAAGTAAACAACAAGTTCCTAAAGGCTATTTACCAATATATATAGTATGTGACAACCTCCATTTCTAATATGTTCCAATTTATACTTTTCATATGTATAATTTGTTTTTTATTTTCTTTACAAGTTCTGTTGTTTCAAATTTGCTCTATTTTTTACTTTGTTTGTTGGTGAAGATGTGCTTCGTACTTATTTGCTCGATGCACATGACTAAATTACATTGCTTCAGTTTAGATACATTTTTTGTTGTATTTGTTAGATCACTCATTTTGTCATGGTTTACCCTCTATGTTTTATACTCCAAATTTTTCATATCTACAAATTTAAAGGAATCTTTTTAAAGGAAAAAAATGAGGTAACCCATTCACTTCTTAATAATCTATTTCATGGGTTTGTGAGAGGGCTTTTGTGACTTGATACATATTCTACTGATTTTGGAGCTACTTCTTGAGTGTATTGACTCATTTGTACCTATGTATACATTGATCACCTTACTTTCAAGTGACTTGATTATTTTACTCTTGAGTTGCCTATGCACAATTAGAATGATTGAATCTCATTATGTTTATGGAATCACTCAAACATGAATCTTGCATGTTTAGAAGAAATTTTGATATGAAATTGTCAAGGTGTTGTTATTGTTTTGAATAAGACATTTAAAAATGTAGAAGTTCTCAACTTTTGTTATTTCAAATATGATGTGGATCACACATTATAATTTTTCAAAATATTAATTAGTTTTATGAATTTATCCAAACATTTACCAAAAAACCTACCTTCTTTACTAACTTATTTCCCAAATATGTTCAAAATTTATGTTTATAACTAAAGCATGTCCTTGATTTTCTATACTTAGCACAAAATCGTGCCTTTCAATGGCTTCTAGTTTACTTATTTGAAGAGGCAACCTTATGTCTCAACACTTGGTTGATTATTCCCGCTTCTTGAAAGAAATGTATCCAATACAAATGCCTTACACATTATCCACCACTTTTATGACATTATGCATTGGTAGCCCTATTAATTCATAAACCTGAATCCTTAGTACTACATTGTAATTAATTTTTATGTTTTACTTTACAGTGATATGGATTGGAGCTGGATGGATTTGTCAAAAAATGTGATTGGTTACTATGATGGGTTTGATAAGTTTCTAAACTTTGCATAAGCAAATATACCATCAAGTCATAAGATTAGATGTCCAAATGTGAAATGTGCATGTATAAATAAATGTGAAAAAGATTGTTAGAGAACATCTTTTTATTGACGGTGTGATGAAAGATGAAGAATTTAAAATATTTTATTGTGTAAGGATCAGGACATCAAAGCTTTAAAGAAAGTTAGGAAGATTCAAACCTTCATCAAATGTTGACTGATGTTTTTTCGATAAATACCGATGAAATACCTTATGAAAAAGATTTTAAAAGGTTTTTTTTGAGTTGTTGAAAGATGTGAACCAACTTGTTTATTCTGGATGCCAAAATTTTAGCAAACTTTCATTTCTCATTTGGTCGATTAACATTAAATATATTGGTAGACTAAGCAATAAGCATTTCAATATTTTGTTGAAGTTATTGATTGAGGTGCTCTTGGATGTGTTATCGTTACCACCTATATTTTATCAGATCAAGAAGATAATTGACAAGTCAGGATATGATTATAAAAAGATAGATGCATGTCCAAACAATTGTATATTATATTGAAGAAAAGTCTAAAAATTGTCCCAAATGTGGAGAATCGTGGTGGAAGTCTTATAAATCACGTAGTGTGATAAGAAAGAAAAGAGTACCTCAAAAAATTCTACATCATTTTCCACTGATTCAATGATTGAAGAGACTCTTCACATAGTTAAAAATGTCTGTCAACATGAGATGGCATGAAGAGGAATGTAAAGAGGACGGTAAGTTAAGACATCCTTATGATTTCTCTTATTGGAAAATGTTAGATGCTATTGATGATTTATGTTAGAAAGTCGAAATGTACGTCTTGGATTAGCAAGTGATGGGTTCAACCCATATGCAAACATGAATATTACTCATAGTACATGGCTAGTGTTGGTTGTACGTTATAACTTACTACCTTGGGAGTGTATAAAGAGTACTAATATTATGTTGTGTCTTCTCCTCTCTTATCCAAAAGGTCTAGGTAACAACATTGATATCCTTTTGCAACTACTCATCAAAGAATTTGAGATTCTCTGGTAAGGTGTTGATACGTTTGATGCTGAAAAATATGAGCAATTTCGTCTACGTGCATCACTATTATGGACTATCAATGACTTTCCAACATAAATTCTAAAAGATAAGCAGACAATTTGATGGTTATGAAGAATGTGGTGACAAGCCTAGAACATTATTTGGACATGAAATCCTTTGTCGATTAAAATATTTTAATTCATATGTTGCAAAAGGATACACAAAGAAGGAAGGTAAGAGGAAGAGAGGAAGTGAGAAAGGGGATGAGAAGAAGTATCTAGGGTGGAGAAAAGTGTGCATTTTCCTTAGACTGCCATATTGGAAATCTTTGTTGCTCCATTACAACTTAGATGTGATGCATAGAGAAGAATGTATATGAGAGTATAATAGGTGCTCTTTTATTTATTGAAAGAAAAAATAAAGATGGATTGAAAGCTCGTCAAGACTTATAGAAGTTGGGCATACGAGAATGTCTTCATCCACAAGAAGCAGGGTCAAGTATGATACTGTTGCCACCAACACAATTCACATATAGTAAGAAGGAAAAGGAAGCTATCTTTCAGTTATTTCAATCTATTAATGTTCCGGATGGATACTCCTCTAACATTGCAAAGTAATTTCTCAACAAAGATAATGGGGGCTGAAGACTCATGACTATCATGTGATTATGCAACAATTACTTCTAATAACAGTTAGAGCACTCCTAGGCATTCATCTATCTTCATCACTAAGTGATATTTGTCACTTCTTTTTAAATATTTGTTTTAAAGTTACTTTGGTCAATCCAACTTCTTCAAGTGGTGGGACATCATAGATCGTTGCTAGGATTGTACATTATATCAACCCATACATGCATCAGGTATATTTCATTAGTCATTTACTAACCTTTTTTTACATTTCACATACATATAATTGTTTACTAATATTATTTGGTTTGTAGGTTACTTTTTCAACCCAAGGTATTGTTACGATCCTCATTTCAAAGCAACAAACATGCTATTAAATGACATGAAGAGCATCATCCAATGGATGCTCGATGATGACGACCGGGCTATTATCGCCTACAATAAGATGTACGGTTATAAAATGCAAACATTTCACTTTGGAATGGGTAGAGTGGAACGAGCTATGATACTACTAAGTCCGGATACATAGCGGATATTTTTTATTAGTTACTTAGTTAATCAAAATGCACGATAAAATAATGTAACGCATTCAATTTATGTAGCTGATTGGTGAATGGACCATGGTAAAGTACTAAGGTACGAAGACTTGGCGGATGTAGCCATCAAGGTCCCAAGCCAAACCACTTTGGCTTCAGGCTGTGAGAGAAATTGGTCTACATTAAGCTTGATTCACTCGAAGCAAGGAAATAGGTTGACATAAAAGAGACTTAAAGACCCCATGTATTGTCACTACAACATGCGGTTAAGGTTGAAGAATTTAGAGAGAATGAAATAGAACCAAATTGAATAAAAGAGTTGGATATCAGTGGCAGTGGGACATCAGGTTGAGGAGCTACCAATTGAACAAAAGAACATCGATTTAGATCAAATCTTCTACGAGAAGAACTCCTTGGAAGCTTGGGTCAACGACCAAGAAGGGTTAGGAGAACTAGAGTTCAACCCAAAAAATCAACAATGTGCTGAAGGAGTGCTCGATGATGTCCCTTTGGGCGAAGAATTTCAAATCCCTCCTGTAGACACGCAATTTTGGCCTAGTTGGAGAGCTTAAATTCTTGTTTTCATGAAGAATATTTGAGTAACCTTTCAAGGGAACCGAGTTTTCCGGAAAAATTAAGGTTTTTGGCACATTTCAAAGAGGACAATACCCTGTGTATAAGGGCACCTGGCGCCCTACTTATAGGGCACCAGGCGCCCTGTATACAGGGCGCCTGGATCCAAATTAAATTGATTTGACGGCTGATTTGACCCCCCCACAGTGACTTGTTTTGTCGACCTGACATATCTCATGATGCTGGCGCCCCATATACAGGGCGCTATGCCACATGGCACTGTTTTTCGAAAATGGCCAAAGTGCCCTCTTTTGGGCTATAAATAGACCCCCATTTGGAGCTTGAAGGAGGTTCCAACTTCGTGCCACCCTAGAGCTCATCCAACACTACGATTCTAAGCCATCTACACCCTCCAATAGCCTCCAAATCGATCCAAGTTCGTTCACCAAAAACCCAAGAAAACCTTATGTTTCTGTCATCCAGAAAAATGATTTTCCTCCAACTTTGAGAGCTTCTACCCGTCTCTCCTCTTATATCCAGCACCCAAACCCTCTTCCATGGGCTTCATTTGAGTATTGTCTACAAGGAGGAGCCCCTACTTCGTCCCGGAAGCCTCCCAGCACTCTGGAGCGGCACCGCGAAGAGGAGAAGAAAATCTGTTCGGGCCAGACTTAGTGCCCCGTATACAGGGCGCTTTGACTTGGTCAACGCGCCCCATAAAGGGGGCACCTGCTCCGGCGCCCTATATACGGGGCACCGGGAAGGACGAAGCTTGTTTTGTTATTTTTGGATTCCGATCGTCCGTTTAATCGAGTTTTTGTCTTTTCTTTTCATCTTAGCACTGTCCATCAAGTTATTTAGCATGTCTTAGATCATTTTGCATCACATATATAGATTTAAAACCTTCCAAATAGGAGTTGGGATTGAGTTCCAATCCGGTCAGTTCCTTCCCTCTTTCATGTTTACATTTGAATTTGAGCATGATTCTACACTGTCACGAGAACTAATGATCTTTTCACTTGTTTCTATGTTTTCTTATGGACATTCTTAGGTAAATCCGATCGAGGCGGAGCTTCAACCGGATTGAAGGTAAAGGATTCACTAAGCTCTCTTCTTTCGGCCGGCCGAGAGAGGAGAAGTCGGAACTCAACAATCTCCCCGCTTCCGAAGGTACGACAGTCATCTTTCTATTTCATTTTCTTTCATTCCACCATATTTTGGAGCCTTTGGCTCCTGGCGACCACACTCACATAGCACAACATCCCATCCACCAAGACACCGAGGCGGGCGTAAGGGTTCTGGGAGGGGGAGATCCGCGGATGTCCCGTTTCGGGTGCTTACACCTTTTGGCGACCACGGTGGGACAGACTTTGCTTTAGTGAGTTCTTCTCTTTTTTTTCCTAAGAATGTCCACTTGAAAACATGCTTCTTTTCAATCTAGTTCTCATTTAAGCCATTTCTATTTCTTTGCATTTCTATTTGCTTGCTTACATGCTTGTTTATTTCCTTGAAGCATTATCTTGTTCCTTCCGATTTACTTGCCTTCCGTTGGTCCCTTTAAAAACATACAATCTGATTTCTAGCTTGGTTTATCAACTCATTTCACCTTAGCATTTTAGATATCATCTTATTTCATCTCTTGTTAAGTATACTTGTCTATTTCCTTCTAGGCCTAGTTTTCCTTTAGCAAATCTTTCAAAGCATGCTTAGTTAAATTAATGCTTTCTTCCATCTTAGTTTAATTTTATATCATTGTCTTGTTTACTTGCTTCCTACAATATCTCATTAATCATTGTATGCTTTTATTTTCTTCTTGGTTGCTTCTTATTCCTTGACATTTCACTTGCATTTAGTTTGCATTGGAGTTTCGGGTTCGCCCGTCTCCTTAGGACATCCGAGAAGGGAGGCTCTCTCCTCCCAAAGCCCCACACATCCAAACACCCCTCTTGATGGTTGCCAACTCCTCCTCCGGGGATTCCCTCTCGGAAGGACTGGGTAGCTTCCATCAAGGCCTCCGTAAGTCCCCAGACGTGAAAGATTCCCTCTTCACTGATCGGGCTGGTTGTACCATTTTATCTCAAAACCTAGAGTACCTATTACCTATCATTGTGAAAAGAGTGACAACTTTAGATTGCTCGGCGTTGTGAGAGCATAGGGTCCTACCCATTTATTTGAGTGGACAATATTTCTCTTAACAAGCCATTAATTTAAGGTTGAAACAAAAAAATTGCGTGAATCATTCCAAGTCTTTGCTATTACTTGTTTGCAAACAAAAACTGAAAATTAAACAAAAATCCCAAAATCACCTAAAAAGAACAAAAAAAAAAATTTGCTTGAGGTTAATTTGCTTGACAACTTGCTTGTCCGACAAAAGAAAATCAAAACAAAAAAGGGGTAAAAAAATCAAAACTAAAAATAATCCTTAAGCTTTTATTTTCTTTTTCTATTGTGTTTATGAATTTAAGGTCAGGTCGAGTTATCGGAATGGCGGATCAAGGATACGAGCAACTACAGTTGGAGTATGATCAATCTTATTTCTATCCTAATGCCGTGTGTGCTGTCAATGAACCCGAAGTTCTCCCCGAACCTAGTCAAAATTCTCCTCAACCCAATCCAAATTCACTTTGGGAGGCATTCTCTCATGCTGACCCTACCCAAATTCAGGCTATCAAAGCCATCCTTAAGGGCAAGTCGCCCGCCGACCACATTCCTCCCGAAGGTGGTCTTCACATCTCTACCCCTCGGTTAGTGGCACATCAACCCAATGTGCCCACTCATGGCCATTCTCATACCGGGCTCATGGCCCCAATTTCTCCTCATCTGGTGGCTAATCTAGATCATCCCAATCCAAATGTTGTTGTTCCTTCTAGACCACCAGTTTATTCTTCTAATCATCTCAATTCTACTCACCCTTTGGTGCATCCCCCAATGTACCCTTCTTATCCGGCCACTTCGGCCCATCAAATCCCAATTCCGGTGCACCAAGCACCCACTTCTCCTCCTCGTCTTAGGGAACCTTCTGTCGATCAGGCCATGATTAACAAGATCAATCGCATGGATGAGCAGTATAGAGAGCTTAGACGTTTGATCGACACAAAGGCGGCTCCTGAAATTTCTCTTCCTTCCCTCCCTACTTTTCATCTACCTCCCTCTGAGATGCCGGTATACCATCGCTACAATGGAACCGGTAATCCATTTATTCACATCAAGGACTTTCTTTATGAGTCGGTAATATGGCAAAATGATCCAAGGGCCCTTGCTTTTCTTTTTAGAAGATCATTAGAGGGATCAGCTTTAGAGTGGTTCTACTCGCTTGACTCTTTGGAGGCAAGTAACTTTGAAACTATCAAAGCTAAATTTTTGCAAAGATATCAAGACAGGGTCGGACCAACATATTCCATCACCGACCTCATGGCTGAAAAAATGAGAAATGATGAAGATTTTACCAGATATGCTGATAGGTGGAGGTCCATGGCAGAAAAGCTTACTGATTCCATTTCAGAGCCGGAGCAATTAAAGATGATCATCACCAATGCCACTCCGGCCTTAAAAAATATGCTGGCTTTGCATCACCCCACCTCCATGAGTGAACTCTATGAGAGGGCACGGTACATTCAGACACAGCTTAGGGACTCACCTATCATGAACTTGTTTGATCCTAGACCCCGAGCTATCAAGAAAACCACTTTTACCACAACCGGTCCAGTGACTGAGGGCGTAGTGACAAATGAGAACCTCAATGTTGTAGGGAACCCACCTAGCAATTATCAACACCAGTTTAGGAACCCTCAACAAAACCAACCATTTAGAAACCCTCGTCAACCTCAACATCAACCTCAGTTCCAGCCTCGTCAACAACAAGTTTCGATCCCTCAGCGACCGCAAGCCCCGGTTCCCCAACCAGCGCGGCAACAACTGGCCAACTACAACCAAGCACCCCCTCCCATGGCCTATGAACCCTGAAAGGTTGGACCCAAGAGGAACGATTACCCGCCTTTGCCGTACTCTCTCGTGGACATTTTTAATGCACTCATGGCGGCAGGGCAAATTACATTGCCAAGGGAGAAGTTGGAGTGGCCTCAAAATGCCAACACAGAGCGATACTGCTTGTTCCATAGATATCCTGGTCACACCGTGGAAAATTGTTTTCAGTTCAAAGACTATATCCACGATCTTAATGAGCAAGGCAGTATTGACTGGGACCAGATGGGGGAATACATCAGAACAGTAGAAAATCAACCTCAACGGCATCATGCACCAGCTCAGCAGCAACAACAACAGAACCCCGGCCTGGGGATTATCCAAAACCCTTTACCTCTACATGCACCCGCGCCTGGGAATCAACACGTTAATCCCATCATGATTTCTTCCGAGGAGTATCTTGATCGGGGCCAGAATTGGCAAGTCGAGGGAGCCGCCTCCTCCATGCACATCAACTTACTTCACCCTCCTAACCGAACCGTCCACTCGATACCCCGAACAACTATGTCACATAGTCCCATCACATTAAACAATGCCCATCATCCGAACGCCATCACGACCCATCATAACACCACCAACCACACAACTCCAATCGGGATGGACCCTAATCCGCCCGGTTAATCCACCACAAACATCACCACCACTAGGACCCATCATCATCCCGCCCCGAGCAACTGTACCTTCACGACCTACCTACCCTACTATGCCTCAAACCACCATCATTACACCCATCGCAAGAGCTCCCATCATTCGACCTAACCCACCACCCACCACTACCACCCCGGCCATAGCTCCTCAACTTGCCACAAGACTCGGGAGTGGACGCATGTTCCAAAGGGTCTTTCCCCGAGCCGGTCGGTCGGGGGTTGGTACCGAAACGAAGAAGAACACATTGAAGAGCCGTTGCACAGGACATCCTATGACTTGTTGAAACATCTTGATAAAACCCCGGCACGAATCTCTATCTTAGAGTTGATCAAAAGATCCAAAGTCCATCAAGATGTTCTCCAACAATACTTACAGCGGGTGATGGTGAACGAGAGCCTCCCCCCGGAAAAGATCTCATCGGTTTTGGTCCCAAGAAGTGAGTACCCGGCCCTCACATTCACAAAGGAAGAGTTAGCCGACCCAGAAATAAGGAAATGTGCCTTGTGCATCACAGTCCACATCAATGGTGTAGGCATTAAGTCATGTTTAGTCGATACTGGAGCATCCATTAATGTTCTGCCACCAGAAACATTACATCTTTGTGGATTCTCCGAGGAAGACATCCGGCCATCTCAAATAACAGTGACCGCATATGATAATTCAAAGAAGCCCGCTGACGGCATGATTACATTGGGTGTCAAACTCGGACCTCAGACAGTCACTGTCAACTTTCACATACTAGAGATGGATCCGACATACAAAGCTATTTTAGGACGACCCTACTTGGAAGCACTAGAGGCGGTCGCCTCCACCAATCACCGTTGTCTTAAATTCCCTTACAAGGGACGGTGATTAAGGTGACTAGCATGCCCCTAGATCATCCATCTTCTCCACCACCACCCCTTGGGTTGCCAAACGAGCCAATTTTTACAATCTTGGATCTTCCGTAAATGAGTAGGCAACCCTGCAAGTGTGGAGAAGGAAAAGAGAAGAAAATGAAACTATTGGGTGGCATATAATGAAAAGTTTGGGATACCGTAAGGGCCGAGGACTAGGCAAAGAACCGCAAGGCATAGCCGAGCCAATCAATCTAGTGAGGTTACAACCAAAAAGCGGGGTTGGATATGATGGAACGATAGCGAATAGTCGAATCTCGAAGCGTATACTTTTCTCGGATGCTTACAAAAGTTTTTCATCAAGAAAGAAACCATTCAACTGGCCGAGAACAAGGAAGGACAAGAGATGGAGCAAGAGAAGAGAAGAAGAACCAACGACCCCGAAGATGACTTGTATCCGTAAATATCTCTTTTGTTTTCCACCGATGAAGAAGGGTCAAGCAATGAACCACTCCGAGCCGAACCACCCGTCGACCCACCCGAGGGTCATATTGCCAAACCGACTCAAGAAAAGTCCAACCACCTCCACGAGGGCCTTCCCTCATTACGTCATCTTTTGGGGCCGACGCCCCAACGCACTGTGATGCTCTCCCCGGGCTTCTTGGCCCGATCCCTATTTCTAGCCCCTTAGGCCCAACTTATGGGTCCACGAACCCACTTGTTACTTTTGGGCCACCGAGCCCCTCTACTAAATCTGGGCCTTTGTGCCCATTTCCTCCAACTCTTGGGCCATCGAGCCCCTCTACTAAATCTGGGCCTTTGTGCCAATTTCCTCCAACTCTTGGGCCATCGAGCCCCTCTACTAAATCTGGGCCTTTGTGCCCATTTCCTCCAACTCTTGGGCCATCGAGCCCCTCTACTAAATCTAGGCCTTTGTGCCCATTTCCTCCAACTCTTGGGCCATCGAGCCCCTCTACTAAATCTGGGCCTTTGTGCCCATTTCCTCCAACTTTTGGGCCACCGAGCCCCTATACTAAATCTGGGCCTTTCTGCCCATCTCCTCCAACTCTTGGGCCACTGAGCCCCTCTACTAAATCTAGGCCTTTGTGCCCATTTCCTCCAACTCTTGGGCCATCGAGCCCCTCTACTAAATCTAGGACTTTGTGCCCATTTTCTCCAACTCTTGGGCCATCAAGCCCCTCTATCGAATCTAGGCCTTTGTGCTCGTTTCCTCCAACTCTTGGGCCATCGAGCCCCTCTATTGAATCCGGGCCTCTGCGCCCATTTTCTCCAATTCTTGGGCCCTCGAGCCCATCTCCTAAACCCGGGCCCTTGAGCCCGCATCCTCCTCTTATTGGGTCCATGAACCCACCTTCTTTCATGATCATCCGGCCTACTGGCCCATCACCTCTTTCTGTCAACATTGGGCCCGAAAGCCCCCTTTATCAAACATTACTCGAAGTCTTCCCCTCTTTATCAATATCGTCGCCTACTCTGACCCTCGTAGTTGATCTCAACCCAAATCGGGCACCTGAAGCCCATTCTGTCTTTATGTTTAGCACTCCCCAAAAAACAATGCCCTCCTCGAAACTGAAATTTCGATCGAGGAAACATCTCAACTTGCCTCGGAAGGGCATTCGACCCAAGGAGCCACCAGATCCTTGATTGACCTTCTTTGCCCTCCATCCTCTCCAATAAATTCCACTGCATCCACCTCCTCTTATTTACCTTCTTCTTCTTTAGGTTTAGTTTCCAATAAAAATAGAGCAAAAATCAGAGGTAGGAGAGTTCCAGAAAGATACCTGCATCAGTTAGCTCAAAAAGCTTAGAACACCATCTTAGGTGGCGTACTTTATAAAAGGAGCTTGGACGGTGTTCTATTAAGATGCGTAGATGAAGAAGAGGCCGAATTGGTGCTTAAGGAAGCACACTCCGAAGTATGTGGAGGCCATATAAATGCTCAAGCCTTCGCCAAGAAGATCATCAGGCAAGGGTACTACTGGCCTACTCTGGAAGAAGACTTCTCGATCTTTGTCCAGCACTGTCATCAATGTCAACTGCACGCCAACAAGATTCATTCTCCCGCATCTTCCCTTCATCCGATCCACGCCCCATGGCCCTTCGCTATGTGGGCTTTTGATGTTATCGGACCCCTCGGTGACCCAAACTCCACAAACAAAATCAAATCCTTCATTCTAACTGCAACGGAGTACTTCACCAAGTGGGCAGAAGCGGAAGCATATGTGGAGATCAAGGAATCAACGATGCCGCACCTTCATCAAGCACAAAATCATTGCCGGAGTTCGGGATCCCAGCGACATCATCACCGACAATGGACCGCAATTCATCTCTCAGGAGCTGCGTGACCTTTGCAACAAGTATTGCATCAAATTGCATCATTCATCTCCATATTATCCTCAAGGCAACGGTCAGACAGAAGCCACCAATAAAACCCTGATAAAAATCATTAAGAAGACTTGTAAGTCTAGCAAGTTCGCAGACTGGCCAGATAAGCTAGTTGATGCTCTATGGGTCTACCGCACTTCTATTCGAACCCCAACGGGTCAGACCCCATATGCGTTGGCATTTGGGATGGAGGTGGGAGTTCCCTACGAAGTAATCATTCCTTCCCTCCGAGTCCAGATCAACCGAGATATCCCAATGGATGAACGTCGAGATTCTCTTCTCGCGCAACTCGAACTCTTGGATGAAAGGAGGCTGGCCGCTGCCGAACATGCTAGATCTTACCAAAATAGACTTAAAAGATTTTATCAGAAGAGGGTGGTGGAGAGAAAATTTGAAGTCGGTGAGGTTGTGTTTAAAAGAATATTCGTTAAGCCGGGCGGTCCCCGCTCCAAACTTCAACCTAATTGGGAGGGTCCATATGTAATTTCGGCTGTTTATCCCGGTAATTCATATAAGCTAACTAATGCAGAAGAAGAAGAACTAGCTCATCCCTGGAATGGTGTATACCTCAAAAAATATTTCCCTTAAAAACAAAACTCACAAAAAAATCTATAAAATCCAAAGGTGTAAAGTATAATAACCAACATCTAACGCTTGCTTGCTCGGTGCACCAACTTGTCACTTAGGGAAATAAAAATAGGCATCATACTGCACACACTACACGTCTAGTCTTGAGATCCGATGATCGGAAGTCAGAGAGAAAGCTAGGCAACGCTTGGCAAAGAAAGGTCAACCTAATCCCATTCTCTTCTTGTTTCGGTCCAGAATAGATAAAAGGGGTTAGAATGAGGAGTATCGAAAATGCCCATTGCCTTAGTTGGAAAATGCCTCTGAAGGCCTGACTTCTTATTAAAAGAAAAGGTGCCAAAAGATGGGCAATGACCCCTCAGGTCAGCAAAAGAATAGACCTGTCTGAATGTGTACCAACAAAAGTCCAAAAGAAAAAGGCTCCAAAAGATGGGCAATGAACCCCTCAGGTCAAAATCAAGCAAAAGAAAAAAGAGACTTGTCCGAATGTGGGCCATCAAAGAAAAGGGCTAGAAGGAAGGACCCGAAGAGGTCAAAACCCGAACGGGCAATGTGGATATTAGTAGAGAAACAAGTTCGACATCCCTGAATTCTACTAAGGACTTACCACCAATCATCTTCCTTCTTTAACCTCAAAGGATAGGGTTGACCGACTAGGTCCAAGAAGAGCCATAGCCTATCGAAGGCAGAAGGTCAGAAGATCTCGGACTAGGCACTTTCTTACACGTGATGCCTACTCTTAACCCTTAGGTAACAATGAGAGGCACCTATGGCAAGCAAGGCAAAGAATGAGATGGTCGTTTCTTTCACATCAAACCAAAAAAAAAAATTAAAAACTTCAAAAAATACCAAACAAATTCATAAAATCAAAAAATTTAAAAATCAAATATCCAAAACACCAAAAAATCATAAAAATACCAAAACATCAAAAAATATTATAAAACTATCAAAACCCAAAAACAAATCGAAAATGTCAAAACACCTAAAAGTTTGCTTTCTAGACTGATTAGTTGTCTTTGCATTCATGTTTAATTTCAGTCTTGCATATTTTCTTTTATGCATACTTATGTTTTTCTCGTTATCTTTACCTTGATAAGGCCTATGTCCCTTGACAAAAGATCAAGGCAACTTTGCCCTCTCCTCGCAAGGGACTAAGCCAAAATAAAGTTCTAATATCTTCTCTCAAGTGGATGCAGGAATAGGAGAAGGCATGCCAGCTTCATATCCCCAGAAACTTAGAGGAAGCAAAAACAACAAAAAAATCAAAAATTGAAAAACAAAAGTGGACTAGCCCGACCCCTATTAGGACTTGCATTTAGTATTGCATCTATCATAATAAATAATATTTGAGATGTTGAAGACCTCAAGTCTAGAGGGGGCTGAGCCTGAGAACCCCTTCAACAAAATCAGTGAGGGCCCAGTCATTCCCTAGGCTTGCGAATAGGCCAAAGTTGAATATGCGGGGACGACGGTTTCTTCATGGATGTCCTGACCCGTTATGTTCAACCTATATCTTCAACTATTTTCTTATACTTATTTTTATTTCTTTAAACCCAGCATACATCATGCATCACCATCATGCATCATCCCACCACAACCATTTCATGTTTCCTAATCCTACCATAACCTCCTTCCAGTCACATCGTGAACCCTTTTAAAGATGGTCTTGATTTTTCGCAGAATCGGTTTCCACCATGTTTTAACAATGATTTCATCGAAACAAGAAGTTTTTCCATGTCGAACTGAACCAGTATTGTTGAGTAAAACCTTATGAATTTGAAGAACCCAACCATTGTTGATTGGCTGTCTCTTCTTTACCTTTTGCAATTTGCTTTTCAATGCATTTCTACCAGGTCCAGCACACCATGTAGTTCGGGTCCTGGCCGGTAGCAATTCTCCACCACGTGGGATTTTAGTTATTTACTTTCAGTACTGTTCTTCTCTTTAACCAATCAACCAGAGGGAAGGTTTCGATAAGACAAGGGGTAATCTCGAAGTCCGGTAAAGTTTTATTCCACTCAACTAGGCCAATGAGGGCGTGTCTAAATCTACACCTTGGCGTCACCTTTTCAGTCCATTACCACTTCATTCCGCTACGCCTCATTACGCTTCGCTACATTCGCCTACACTTCATTCGTGTCACTCCCCTACAAAGCCGATGCCAAGGCGTGGCAAGCTGTAGACACGCAATTTTGGCCTAGTTGGAGAGCTTAAATTCTTGTTTTCATGAAGAATATTTGAGTAACCTTTCAAGGGAACCGAGTTTTCCGGAAAAATTAAGGTTTTTGGCACATTTCAAAGAGGACAATACCCTGTGTATAAGGGCACCTGGCGCCCTACTTATAGGGCACCAGGCACCCTATAAATAGGGCACCAGGCGCCCTGTAAACAGGGCACCAGGCGCCCTGTATACAGGGCACCAGGCGCCCTATACAGGGCACCTGGATCCAAATTAAATTGATTTGACGGCTGATTTGACCCCCCCCCACAGTGACTTGTCTTGTCGACCTGACATATCTCATGATGCTGGCGCCCCATATACAGGACGCTATGCCACATGGCACTGTTTTTCGAAAATGACCAAAGTGCCCTTTTTTGGGCTATAAATAGACCCCCATTTGGAGCTTGAAGGAGGTTCCAACTTCGTGCCACCCTAGAGCTCATCCAACACTACGATTCTAAGCCATCTACACTCTCCAATAGCCTCCAAATCGATCCAAGTTCGTTCACCAAAAACCCAAAAAAACCTTCTGTTTCTGTCACCCAGAAAAATGATTTTCCTCCAACTTTGAGAGCTTCTACCCGTCTCTCCTCTTATATCCAGCACCCAAACCCTCTTCCATGGGCTTCATTTGAGTATTGTCTACAAGGAGGAGCCCCTACTTCGTCCCGGAAGCCTCCCAGCACTCCGGAGCGGCGCCGCGAAGAGGAGAAGAAAATCTGTTCGGGCCAGACTTAGTGCCCCGTATACAGGGCGCTTTGACTTGGTCAACGCGCCCCATAAAGGGGGCACCTGCTCCTGGCGCCCTATATACAGGGCACCAGGAAGGACAGAAGCTTGTTTTGTTATTTTTGGATTCCGATCGTCCGTTTAATCGAGTTTTTGTCTTCCTTTTTCATCTTAGCACTGTTCATCAAGTTATTTAGCATGTCTTAGATCATTTTGCATCACATATATATATATTTAAAACCTTCCAAATAGGGGTTGGGATTTAGTCCCAATCCGGTCAGTTCCTTCCCTCTTTCATGTTTACATTTGAATTTGAGCATGATTCTACACTGTCACGAGAACTAATGATCTTTTCACTTGTTTCTATGTTTTCTTATGGACATTCTTAGGTAAATCCGATCGAGACGGAGCTTCAACCGGATTGAAGGTAAAGGATTCACTAAGCTCTCTTCTTTCGGCCAGCCGAGAGAGGAAGAAGTCGGAACTCAACAATCTCCCCACTTCCGAAGGTACGACGGTCATCTTTCTATTTCATTTTCTTTCATTCCACCATATTTTGGAGCCTTTGGCTCCTGGCGACCACACTCACATAGCACAACATCCCATCCACCAAGACACCGAGGCGGGCGTAAGGGTTCCGGGAGGGGGAGATCCGCGGATGTCCCGTTTCGGGTGCTTACACCTCCCTCCCTAGCAAAGCAATAGAGGACGGAAGGAACTAGTCAAAGTATGCAAAGTAAAAGAAAAGGTAAACAAGTTATGATTGATCCTCTTGATAGTGCAGATGTTGATACAGTTGAAAACGATTGAGAAGACACGCCGAAGTCAAACATTCAAGTGCAGTACCAAACTTCTTAGGATTTTTCGTCAAAGAGTAGCAACGACAGTGGAGCTGGATACAAGGATACCATCGCTTCATAAATACAAGGGATCCCATATCCTTCTATATCTCCTACAACATCTCTACGCTTTACCAGCGAGGAGCAATACACTCATGCAACCCGAGACACCGATTATTGTACAAGGTCACAATGTGGAGGAGCTCACCGTACCCATGGAGCTGGAGGACAATACCACGATGCCTCCAACTATGCATATGATTCATCCCAAGGCTCTTGGTTCCTTACATATGGCTAAGAACATTATGGAATGAATTATGTGGAGTCATCAGACACTTTAATCCAAATGACCTATGACTATGATAGGTATGGTGACTTCTTTGGATCAAGTCTTAGGATAGTTTTCCGAGAGACTGACGAATATGATCGTCATGTATACATGTATCAAGCTTTGAACTCAACTCAAATGACATGAGAAAAGTATATAAACTACCTACAAAATGTAAAACATGTCATAATAGAATGAAGTTGATGAATTATCTATTTAAATCATGTCATTTATTTTTTTTATTCATTTTTTGTATTTTTTGTATTTTTTGGGTTTTTCTTGATTTTTTTAATTTATGAAACAAATAAAAAATGGGATCACAACCCGGTCAGACTGGGTCAGTTTGGGGTTGACCAACCTGGTTGCACCTCTTACCCCTCTCTGCCTAAAATATTATTTACACAAATTTCAAATTTTTTATCACTTTTGACAAACAGACCAAAGGTTTACTTCCTCAACAATAAAACTTATATTGACATATAAAAATAAAATTTATAAAAATAAAGTTAAATAACTAAACATATTGTATCCAAACAACCTGGTTAGCCGGTGAAGATGGAAAATGGCATTCCCCCGATGCCCAACAAGTAATGTCGAAATCAACACTTATAAGTAGGTCAACTAAATTGATTTTCAGTTCACTGCTCGACTCGGATTTTATATGTAATCAATTAACAAATTGAAGAAGCCTTACGGAAAGTTTCTTAAAAAATCTTTATGTGAATAAAAATTGTTACAACATTCGTAATATCCTTTCGAAAATTGCAATTGCAAGCTGGCTAGCTAGTCTTAATTATTACATAATTTCTCATTATATTAATTATTTTCAAAATCAAATTGAATTTCAGAATTTCGACTTCCTTTTTGCATCCCTAATTTAGAGACATACCGGCCTTCCTTAGTGGACGCTTTGAAAATATGCACCTTTCCATTTTAAGTATGGAACTAGAGTTCACTTTCAATTAGAAAGGAATCATTATAACTAAATGATAAATTGAGTTTTTATTACAAAAATATATTTTTATAACAAAACTTGTTAAATAAGGTGTTTGGTAATCATTATAAGTTTATACTTTAAAAGAAAATTCTTTCTTAGTAAAAGAGGAGATACTTTTTCTCTTTTTTTTGCTAAACTATTATGCTACCAACCGACGAAGAGGCTGTCCCGGTCCTCCCGGATTGCAACTAGGAGCACTTGGTCATTGAGGTATTATAATTGCAATTGTTGCAACAATGACAAAAAAAAGTATATATATTGAAGTACTTACAAAGAAGCCTTGTGATATTATAGTCACAACTATTGTAACAATGGCAAAAAAAAAGTATGATGAAGTACTTTTTCCAAGGATAGTAAATTATCTTCAACCATACGGAAAAATACAATAACCTGTTGGGGTGAAGTGAATGATACTGCTACTTTTATCCAATTTACTCATTTTTCTTGTAACACATGGTTCATAGTTTATCACTCTTATGTATACATCTGTGTATTTTTATATAAAAATCAGCATGCAAGAGCAAGACATTTATTTATTTCAAACGAACGACTACAAAAGTAAGCAATAATCATATTTCTTCGTACATATAGGACTTATCCTAAGTACCTGTTAAAAACATCTCTCGTGAATGACAAATCGAACCATGTTGGGGGGGTGAACAAAGTGGATGGTAGATATCACTTGGATAATACGATTGAACAGTATGGTCATCCATGTTGTACACACCTATATCAAAATATCCATAGTTTTTCCCCTAAAGTCCTCATCATCTGTAAAATATATAGAATTTCTCTTGCATCTAGGTATCTCATAATCCCAAAATGACGCAGAATTACCATGCCCCAAAAATATCACTCTATCTCCAATGCTCTTCATTTCCACCCATGTCCTACTCTTCTCATCAAGCTTGTAAACCTTAAATTTACTTGTGACTTTGCCTTCATAGTAAGTTAATTCCTCTGGGCCAGGTGAAAATGCATAAGCATCGACTTTCTGAAAATCAACTCTAAATCTTACAATGCACAACTCCCCTTCAGATTCCACCACGTATAACGATTTTGATCCATCATCGTCAAATGGCCATTCTAGAATCTGTCACACCCCGAATTTTAACATACGTAGCAGAATAATCTAGCGACGTGACCAGGGAAATTAACCCCTCAAATACATTATTTTCAAAAAAATGAAGACAAAATTACGATTTAATTCATAATTCAAATAATTCTATCAACTAAAATCATACCATGATATAACAATTCATATACCATCTAAAACTAATACATAATGATCTTCCAAATAATTCCTTAAGTTCCAAATCATCACGCTTCTGCTGTGCTAAAACTGATTACCTAAAAATTGTTATATGATTTAGAATGAGTATGACGATTCAGTTGACATCTCTTCATCTGCCAGACCGTATAATTAAAAGACCTAAATGATAATAAAATAAATATGACAACTATACACCCATTGTATGTAACTATAGTACTAGTCAATAAAATAATTAATTGACTTATTCTCATATTTTAAAACACCAAGCAACCGTCAAGATTTTAAACTGACCAACACTTATGGGTATTTTAAATAAAAATGACTCAATTCCGAAGATGTACTACATACATGGACACTTACTATATAACCTATATGATGAAACACTAAACAAATAAGACACCATGCATTTTATACAACGCGACTTGGTTAAGACAAACTAATGCACATCTAATTACCATATACACAAAATCATGGCATAAATGCACCTATCCTCTAATATATTATCACGTCTTTTTCTTATTGACAAACAATGCGTTGTCTTGTCATCTCAACTAGCTACCACTAGATCTACCATATATAGCAGTAACAAATAGTAAAACGAAGTCCCCTAGTGCACCTAGGCAGTGGTGGCACTTAGGACAAACCGCGGATCCGGGATCGAAGGATGCACCGGACTATTCTAATCTCCGTTGCCCATGTGCCATGACTAACTAGAATGGTGTAGCTTAGTCTGCCATTTCATTTAATACACACATGCAGTCATACCAATCATGCCATGCCAATTGCTATGCAAATATGACCATTGATACAAACATATGCACAAGTAATATATTTAACTATCTACAAAAGGAAATGCACATACTTGACATAACATATCCTCATGCCAAAAAGACACTCTATCTATAATGTTTAACAAATGCATTTAATACATGCATGCATGAAATATGCTGACATGAAACATATACACCAATTAAGTGATCAATAATATAAAATATTAATGAAATTTACAATAAAAATCAGGTTTTCTACTTAATCTAAAATTCTAACTAATTTAATTAATATGCAACTATAAATAATAACATAGACCTAATCACGTTAATATACAAGGACATATTAAGTTAACAAATCATACAATTTAAATTCTACGGCACACACTAATCAATAATTAAGACATGATAGGATCAATTAAATTAGTAAAATCACTAACTATGTAATATGGATCTACTAAATTTAATAAGACGTCTAACTATGAACAATCACCACATTCAATATTCACTAATATATTTTAATTAATATCTAAAAGTGATTGATAAATTTTAGACATCAAATTTAATGATAATAGACAAGTCCGAGATGCCAACCTCAACGACACTGGAAGGAGGGACAAACGACACTATGATGCTGGCACACTATAGATGGAGGCGACGCTAGTGGGGACGACATGAGACGGAGACGATCACACGCGGTGCATGGGTCTGGGCACTGGCTGGTGGAAGCTGGTGCACATGAGTGTTGGCACACACGGCTAAAGGCTGCTAGTGGTGGTGGCACCACGCAGGGGATAGAAGGACAATGAGTTGGCGAGCGGATGCGGCGAGGAGGATTCGTAGCAGGGAAAAAAGATGCGGAAAATGGCTTGTGCCAAGGCAGGGGGAGGGCACAAGTGGTGAAATAGGAGAGGCTTGTCAGCAAGAGGAGGGGCGGAGTGAACTCGGGCAAATGCGCAACGAGATGGGTTGGTGCTGGCTTGGCTGTGCGCACAACGGGAGGCGGACGACGATGACATCGCAGTGTAGGGGATTGGACGATGACTGCATGGATGGGACATCATGGTGGGGAGAGAAACACAAGGTGGCCTCATTGGGTAGGTGACACGGGAGGAGAGAGAGAGAAGTCAGGAGGTGATGATGAGGGTGTAGAAGGTGGGGGCGAGTAGCAGGGCATAGGCATGCGCGAGAAAGCAAATGGCTAGGGGGAATAGAGGAAAAGAGCGAGGAGAGTTGGCACAAGGCGGGAGGGAGAACATGGTGGTGTAGGCGCAAAGTGGCAGGTAGGTGGCAACTCCTGTGGGCATGGCGGGCTACATGGGTGGTGACCGCTATGGGGTGATGGTGAGGGGAGAGAAAGAAGGATAGGGGCGACACACGAGGATGCACTCGCTGTGAGGGGGGATGAGGCGGTGAGAAGGGGGGGAAATAAAAATAAATGAGAGGGGGGGTAAGGCGGTTCACGCAGATGATGGTGGGGTTTTGATTTTTCTTTTCTTTTTTTGAAAATCCGGATATTACAGAATCAATCTTAATTTTGTAACTTTTCTAAATTAATAAGCAACAATTCTCGATCTTACACAAGTTGATCCTACAAATTGGCCTCTATAGAATATAATATCCCAGTATACCCCAAACTCATCGTTTATCTCTGTCCACTTCTCATCACCCAATTTGCAGAAGGCTAATTTTTGAAATTCCCCATGTATTGCCAATATCATGCAATTTTCAAGATTTGCAATTGTCTCTTCATTAATGTAACATTCAGTAATTGACCCTTACGGATAAGTCCAATTTCTCACATAAAAATTCAATTTGCCCAAATACCTAAAAACACAAGAGCAATCAACATCCATCTACATCAATCGACAAATTTACACAGTAGTGAAAGTGATACCTTTCAAATAGGTACGTTCATCATTAATGAACTGACATAGAAATCCTAGCCTTGTCTACTAAATGAATGATCAAGTGTACAATTATGACAAAGAAACTTGGAAGAAGTATCATCTCTTGTTGACATAATACCCTTGCAACATATGCCTTGTTGGTAAAAGTTATTGACAGAAGTAACTTTAGAACAAATATTTAAAAAGAAGTGACAAATATCACTTAGTGATGAAGATAGATGAATGTCTAGGAGTGCTCTAATTGTTATTAGAAGTAATTGTTGCATAATCACATGATAGTCATGAGTCTTCAGCCCCCATAATTGTTGCTTATTCTGCCAATACATTTAATGTAAATCAACCAATTGAGAAATGAAAGTTTGCTAAAATTTTGGCATCCAGGATAAAATGGGTTGGTTCACATCTTTCAACAACTCAAAAAAACTTTTAAAATCTTGTCCATAAGGTGTTTCATCGGTATTTATCAGAAAGACATCAGTCAACATTTGATGTATGTTTGAATCTTCCTAACTTTCTTTAAAGTTTTGGTGACTTGATCCTTTCACAATAACATTTCCAAAATTCTGTCTTTCATCACACCATCAATATAAAGATGTTCTTTAATAATCTTTTTTTCACATTTATTTATACATGTGCAATTCACATTTGAACATCTAATCTTATGACTCGATGGTATACTTGCTTATACAAAGTTTAGAAACTTATCAACCCCATCATAGTAACCAATCACATTTTTTGACAAATCCATCCAGCTCCAATCCATATCACTATAAAGTAAAACATAAAAATTAATTACAATACAGTACTAAGGATTTAGGTTTATGAATTAATAGGGCTACCAATGCATAATGTCATAAAAGTGGTGGATAATGTGTAAGGCAGCTGTGATCGAATACATTTCTTGCAAGAAGCGAGGAATAGGCAACTAAGTGTTGAGACATAAGGTTGCCGCTTCAAATAAGTAAACTAGAAGCCATTGAAAAGGATAGTTTTGTGCTAAGTATAAGAAATCAAGGACATGCTTTAGTTAAAAACATAAATTTTGAACATATTTGGGAAATAAGTTTGTAAGGAAGGTAGGTTTTTAGGTAAATGTTTGAATAAATTCATAAAACTAATTAACATTTTTGAAAATTATAAAGTGTGATCCATATCATATTTGAAATAACAAAAGTTGAGAACATTTGCATTATTAAATGTCTTATGCAAAACAATAACAACACCTTGACAATTTCATATCAAAATTTCTTCTAAACATGCAAGATTCATGTTTGAGTGATTCCATAAACATAATGAGATCCAATCATTCTAATTGTGCATAAGCAACTCAAGAGTAAAATAATCAAATCACTCGAAAATAAGGTGATCAATGCATATATAGGTACAAATGAGTCAATACACTCAAGAAGTAGCTCCAAAATCAGTAGAATATGTAACAAGTCACAAAAGCCCTCTCACAAACCCATGATATAGAATATTAGGATGTCAATGTGTTACCTCATTTTTTTCCTTTAGAAAAGATTCCTTTAAACTTGTGGATATGATAAACTTAGAGTATAAAAATAGAGAGAAAACCATGACAAAATGAGTGATCTAACAAATACAACAAAAAAAGTATCTAAACTAGAGCAATGTAATTTAGTCATGTGCATCGAGCAAAGAAGTACCAAAGCACATCTTCACCAACAAAAAAAGTAGAAAATAGAGCAAATTTAAAACAACAGAACCTGCAAAGAAAATAAAAAACAAATTATACATATGAGAAGTATAAATTGGAACATATTAGAAATGGAGGTTGTCACATACTATGTATATTGGTAAATAGACTTTAGGAACTTGTTGTTTACTTGAATTTCTTTAATTAGACCTTTAGTTCAACAAAATATTTTCGTTAAAATATGAAGTGAAAGATAGTGAAGGGGGAGAAAACGATGAGAAGAATGCCTCTTGGTGACAAAATGAATAACAAGGTCACGTAAATACAAAATTGGTGAAATAAAATAGGAAAATTTTTATTGACCAAAGAGGAGTCAAGGCAAAAAGAAACATACCGAGGAGGTGGATGAAGGCCGAGGAGCTATGTAGTGATGCCTGGCATTGAAGACTTCACTACGATAGCTGGTGCTGAATGCTTCGCTGTGATGGTCAAATAAAGGTTGAGGAGCTTCGTCGGCGTACCGATTAAAGGTGGAGAAACTTTCCCTAGCAGCCAAGAAAGGAGATACAAGAAGGATGTCGAGAAGGGTGATTCCATAGCCAAGAGACGGGTTTCAAGTAGGGAGATTCTACAACTAAGAGAAGGGTTTCAAGTAGGGGGATTCCGTAGCCAAGAGAAGGGCTTCGGTGGGTGTCGATTGATCGGGGACGGGTGTGATCAAAAGGTGCTTAAGCGTTTTGAGGGGTGATCTTAGCCCTTAATTTGATTTGAATGGATGGTGAGGATGGAGAAAGAGAAGGATAGATATAAGTTGTTGGATCATCTTTTAATGGATGGTTCAAATTGATTCTTCAAGTGTAATATTTACCTATAAAGGTTAATCCGTTGTTGGTTCATAGACACTGATTGATTTACCTACAAATTCTTGAATCGATAGGTATAGTGGGTAGGTAAAGACTACCAATCCTTACCGATGGGCACTCTTGTCATAGGTAAAAGTTGATTTTCTTGTATTGATTGACAAATATTTGAACTCTTGAAGAAAAGTTTGTCCATTTCCATAAAAATGAATGATCTCACTACATAAGTGTGGATACCGCCCAGAGGTGTCATAAGTAAGGACATAATTATGAAATTGACTTGGGAAGACGTCAAGATAGAACAAACGAACAAGCGAGAAGATGACAACTAACAATAACATAAAGGAAACAACATAATAAGCCGAACATCGTCATTCCAATGCACACAAAAAATGCCTATATAGATATTTAGGCAGAAAAATAGGTGTGCAAGAGAAACTCTAGAAAGGGAGATGGATCTTCCTCTTTCTCTCTAATAAAAAACTATGTCCAAATAAAAATGAGGAGAGTGCCTTGCCACCCTACTAGTTGAGGAAAAACTAACTTCTCCGCAACAGTCGATGCTCCACCAGCTACCCCATACTTTCTACGATCTTTGCTAGTTGCTGAAGATTTTTCAAAGGCAAACCCCACAAACTGTCAAGGAAGACCTCAATGCCACTGCAAGGGGATGCGCACCACTCATTCTTTCTCACCACATGCCACACGCTGCACACCACTCGTCAGCATGCAAGCCCCAACGGTGTCTCGTGACATGTCAAGTGTTTTCCTATTTCAATGAGAACTTGATGTTCTTGCACGTCTTACTTTTACTATTGTATAAGGAGTTATTAAATTAAATAGTATAACTAGTTGAACATAAAGAGCCAGTTTGAATTAGACTAATTAATTTTTATTTAATTCAAAAAAATAGATAGCTGTTGAGAATTTCATTACATTTCAAGTTAGTTTTCCAACAAAAAATAGTGTTGAGTTGTTACTACATACTTTTTAAGAGTTGCATTTTGTCTCTAAAACCTCTCATAAATGAAAAAGAGTTTCAAAATAACTACCTACCTGGCCATCTCTATTGAGGTATTGGTTGTTTGGTAAATTTATTTTTTATTACAACTTTATATTTTTATATCAAAATTTGTAGAAAGATTTGTTTGTCAACCATTACAAAATTATGTTCTGACATTTTTTTCTTGGACAAAAAAAAATAAGAATCTTTTTTATATAGTGGTCCCTCAACACTTTTGGTCAAAAATGACTCCTACTCTTTTTTTGTTATCACAAGTTCTCAAACATGATAATTTTTTATCACTGATTAGTCTACCCTTTATTTTAGTATAATTTTATCAAGAAAATGTATAAAAAGTATTGTGCAACCAAACTTCCCTATAAATAACTACCAGCCTATACTCTAAGAATTTGTGTAATTCCTCATTATTTTAGTAGCATATAAAGGGATATTTATTTACCCAACTAATTAATTAAATCCCAAGTTCACTCTACTGGATGATTGTGTATTGGATAAGTGTAATAATCTATCAAAAATTTTCTTTGGGTGGAAGATGTTCAGCTATTTAAGTAACTAATAATAAATAGTACTAATTTATTTTAAAATGAGATATACAATTTTACTTTATGCATATGTGCTGAAGCTTATTTAAATATGTAGTTTCACTCCAGTTAAAAGATTTTCTAGTGATTATGTAAATATTTAGATTAAGGCGTTGCCAAACGAATTATTTACACAAATATCAAATTTTTTATCATTTTTGTCAAACAAATCGAATGCTTATTTCCCCGACATTAAAACTTATATTGACACATAAAAATACAATTTTTAAAAATAAAGTTGATTTAATGATAGATTTAATGATTTAATGATTTAATAAAAATAAAAAAATGGTCAGAATCATGATGATATCATATGATTAATAGATAAATGATAGATTAGTGAATCTTCAAATTGATTTAATTGGATAATCTATATGGGATGATGATGATGATTTATTTTGTCTATCTAGGATTAATCCGATTTATCATTGTATGTTATTTGATGGAATATCAATATGCGGTATGAGGATAGGATGACATGTGATTTTGGTATTAGATTTATCAAATTTGAAGTGAAATGATGATTGAAGTATTGCTTCCACTATATAGTTTTGGAATGGAAAAGAAATGAGGCATAGGAATGAGAGTATCAATTTGAAATTGTAAAGTAAAGATCAAGAGAATTTTATAATGCTTGGAATTAGTGACATTGTTTTTCATGCTAACAAGGATGAAATATTGATCAAAATGCAAGTTTTGAGGAGAGATATTTAGATGATCAAGTATGAGTTGGAGAATTAGAGATGGTTTGAGTATGATTATAGTAAGGGTTGGTCAGGTGCTTTCTACTGATTAATATTATAGTTATACACTCCTCTATCATGATCTTTCATCTTTATGCTCAAATTTTGAACTCTTTATCAAGCTATATCTTATTTGATCAATCTAGCCAAATTTTGATTCTAGATCATTTTAATTATATGTTGTGACCAATCATAGGTTGATCTTATGTAGAGTTTGGACCTTGGTCTATTGGAAGTGATCTTTTAGATTAGATAGAGATAGAATGAGAATGAGAATGTATCATGTAAGAGTGATATTGAGATGGATTTGTAAACTAGGAGAGTTGAGAACTCATTGAAAGTGAGAATCATTTTGTTGATTATATGTGATTATAAATAGATAATATTTTTATGATGAAGATTAGAGATAAATTCTTGATTATAATTTGAAAGCAACAACTTTAGACAAAAAGATATTGCGGTAGATATACTTGATTAAAGTTTGAATCACTATTGTTTAGGTGATGTTAATATTGTCAAAAGTAGTAAACTCGTTAGAATTACTTTGGAAGTAAGAGATTTGGTCATCTTGAGGACTTAAATAATATAGATGGTATGAGGTGATTATATTTGAGATCATATGTATATGAATGATATAAAGGTTAAGAATAATTACAATGATTGGATAAGTGGATTACAATAATGATGAGATATATTTCATCTTAAGGCATCATTATTTTGTGAAGCTTTGCTATGAGATTGAATGGAAACATGGCATTAATATTAAATTATTTTGAATTGAATAAAACTGTTGTACCTTTGTATGAGAAAGGTGAGAAGATATCGTATTTAAAGAATGAATTACCAATTTGAATTTTGGAATAGATTTTGGAAGATATAAATATTATCATAAGGTTGTAATCTTTTAATATTGAAGATGAGATGTTTAGAAGATTAGATATTAATCTTAGAGGTTAGACAATCATCTAGACAGGCCTATTATTAGTTTATATTTTTGGCAATCTGATTTAGATCATGATCATATCATCTAGATTATCCTCCATTATCTATCGATCTAGAACTCTAGTATTATTCTTTCTATCCGATCTGAATTTGTCTTATCCGTTTGATGGCTCATTCTCTCTTCAAAATTGTGATTTACAAATTTATTTAGGACTAGACTTTGTATACTTGAGTTATACTTGAGTAGATGGTGATGGATTAATTTTTGGATTGTAATTTGATCTCAACTTTTTAGAATGGTCTTTAGATAGAGGAATAGTTAAAGAATTTTTCTATCTTTATTTGGGGATAAGATCAATACCTATAATCCTATGATGATATACATTTAGATTTTTTTGTGGATCAAGTCATTCAGAGTGATGATCTTTAGATAAGATATTGATCAATTATATTGATATTTAGATTATGATTAGATCATCAATTAGATGATTATGTTGAGTCATTGATGGCAATTGGTATGTTATGATGTTAAATTTTTAGATTTAGTATATTTGAAATTTTAGATAATTGCTGATCAAGTTTATCAAACTTAGATATGATTATTAAGTTCGTATCATGTAGGGACCATTGGATTATTGAATATTTTTTTGTGAAAGATATTTGATTCATATCATAATGGTCTACAAAATTTTTAGATTTGGTATACTGATAATTTAGATTAATGATCATCGGAATTAAGGTTACGAGGTTATGTGATTGGATGATATAGATAATATATATATAATTTAGATTGATATATATGTGGATAGAGAGTTTGGTCAACATATATCAAGATTCAGTAGTAAGGTAGAATTTTGAAAAGATTTTTATGATAGATATGAGAATAATTAGATCAATTCATCTGGTCTACGTAAGAATAATGAATTTGGGTGATATATGTGATTTGGGAAAATGCCTATATGATATGAGATGTTTTCATAGATTAGAGATTGTGTAGATTTGATTTTCATTATTGTATGATAATTGGATTATGAGATTCAAGTGGAGAGGATATTGTTAACTAATAAGGTTACATTGAGGATGATATTAGTAGAAAAAGAGTTGAGGCGTCTTCACCTGCAGTTTTTTGGTGAATCTAGTTGAAATTTCAAGGACGAAATTTTTGTTAGGAGGGTAGATTATAACGTTTAGTTTTTTTTATATAAGTTAAGTGATTTTAAATTAATTTTTAGGAATGTTTTATTTTATTTAAATCCTTCCCTAATTATCCTCCACTTTTATCATTTTTTTCTTTTTTTTCCTCCTTCCTATACCCTAACACGAAACCGTCGCTGCCTCATCATTTTTTCCCCTCTGGTTATCGCCTTCGCGAGCAGCGCCGTCGGCCTCCTCGTTCCTCTCTCTCCGTCGCCGCTTTTGTCTCTCTGCGCGAGCGCCCCCGCGCGGCCAGCCGCGGTCGCCCACGTGCGTCGTCCACCGGCGCCGAGCCCCGCCTCGCCGCCTCGCATGCGCGCGTGCGCGTTCCGCCGCGCGGCTAGCCGCCGCCACCGCGGTGCCGGTCGGCGCCGCCCCCGGTCAACTCGCGCGCCTCCGCGCGACCGACCCCCCTCGGCGCAGTCAGCGCCGCCACCGCCCACGCGGCTGCCGTGCGCCCCCCTGCCGGCCGTGCGTCGCCTGGCCGCCGTACGCCCGCCATGCGCCGCTCCTATCCGCCGCCGTGAGCCTTCTCTCTCCTATTCTCTTTCTCTCTCTCTTCTATCTATTGTTCATACTTTGATATTATGCTCTTCAAATATTTTTCTAAATTTTTCCCCTGATCCAACAACTGATATTTCCTTGTGTATACTCTCTTTCCAGCAACCCTAGTGATGTGAGATAATCTGTTGGTGGCTCTGATTTGTGCGCTACGTAGCCGACGTTCGATATCCTTTTCAGTCGTCGGTTCCCGATTTCTCCAACATTGATTCCGGTAGGCACCCTTGACGTGTCTATTATCATTTAAAATTCTTATTTAATCCTCCATGACTTGTAGTGATTACTATTGATTTAGTTAGTTAGGTTGGCACTATATGTTGTGGTTAGATTGGTTAGCGGTATTAGTTCTTTCGCTTGTAATGGAGGTCGTATTAGGGTTATTTTAGGTTGTTTATAGCATGTTAATCATCATGTTCCTGCTTGATTATAGTCCATTTTTGATAACCTACATCTAGGTAGTCCTTGGTTATTCTTTCGAGTTAATATCATTGTATACATAAGGTGGTAGCTAACTAAACTAGATATTGTTTAGCTAGCCTAATTAACTACTTGATTTCAGCCATGTTTATGTCTTTAAACCAAAAGATATGGTCTGATTGGGTCTGTTCATATCATGTTTTGATTGAGAGTCTGTGGTGGTATCATACTAGCTCATATGTATTATTGTCATTTTATGGTTCTAGCATCATGAACATATTGTTTAGGTGTAGTTGGTCATGGTATTTGCATGATATGGTGTATGTCATTTATCTTATAAATGTGATCATGGCATGGCATGATTGAGGTGAATGCATGATGCATTGAAATTCTAATGGAAACAGCTACACCAGACTAGTTAGTCGTGACCCGAGGGCAGCGGAGGTTAGAACAGTCCGGTGCATCCTTCGATCCCGGATAGGTTTATCCCTGTGCCACCACTGCCTAGGTGCACTATGGGATTTCGTTTAGCTATATGGTACTGCTATATATGATAGATCTGGTGGTAGCTGGTTGAGGTGGCAAGACGACGCATTCCTTGCTAAGAAAAAGGTGTGGTCCTTTATTAGAGGATAGGTGCATTTGTGAATGTGGTCCTTTATTAGAGGATAGGTGCATTATTGCATGGTATTGTATAGGTGGTCTAGTGATGTATTTTATTTTGTCAATTATCATATTGTGTTGCACGGTGTATGCATAGTTTGTCTCATTTATAGTGATATCATCATATGGAGCATATAGTAGGTGTCTATGCATATGTTCATACCATCTTTTTACGTCATGTTATGGCGCATATAGGTACTGGTCGGTGTGATTATAGGCTTTGGTGGGTGGTGTAAAACACATGGATTAAGTCATATATCTAATGTATTGACTAGCCTATATTTACATATAATTGGTGTAGGTCTGGGTACCTATTTAATTAACATCTAGGGCCTTCTAGCTATCCGATTTGGCGGATGATGGGGTGTCTACTGAGTCGTCGTACTCATCCCAATCCTCTTATCAATTTTCAGGTAATCAGGTTTAGCGCAGCGGAAGCGTGATGGATCAATTCTCGAGAAGACAATTAGATGATATTTATGACTAGATGGTATTTAGTTTTGTTTAGATTGTAGTGATTAGTGATGTATACCAATTTGAATTTGTGAAATTATGAACTTGGATCTAGTTGTTTTCATTCGTTCCAAACCGATATATTTTAGGGGTTATTTTCCCCGATTATGTCGTCAGATTATGTTCCGCTGTGCAGGATTAAATCCGGGGCGTGACACCGGCCGACTCTCCCGGCCGGGTCGCGGGGGTCGCGCGACCTGGCCCATTAGACCGTGACCATTGCCAACGGTCAGGGGGGGCTCCAGCCCCCCCCCATTAAGCCCCTTGGGGGCTATTTAAAGCCCCCAAAGGGCTCCCCTTAGTCTCACCCCTCACTCTCACTCTCAAGCTCTCATTGCTCACATTGCTTTCATTTTGTTTTTCATTTACTTAATTATTTCATTTAGCAATTCATTAGTTCATTTAGTATATTTATTTAATATTTGTTTCATTGATTAGTTAGTTAAGCAGTTTCTTCTTTTTAATACTTATTTACTTACTTACATAGTTTGTTAGCTAGAAGATTAGCTAGATATTTAATTTAGTAGTTACCTAATACATCATTAGTTAGAACTTAGAAGGTATAGTTAATTACTTACTTAGTTATATAATTAGCTAGTCATTTATTTTACATAATTAAAAGTTTACTTAGATTAGTAGTCACTTATTAACGTCATTATTTTTTTAAAATAGTTAATTACTTACTTAAGAAATTATTAAGTTAAAAAAATGTCTTCTCCAAGCCAAACAACCCAAACTACCAGCACGACCCGGAGTGATCCGGCTTGGTTACATTGCAACTTGATCTCCATGGCGGAGAGAAAAGTGCAATGTAAATATTGCGACAAAGTAACATTCGGTGGTATTTATCGTCTAAAATTTCATCTTGCATACGGACTCCACCGGAGGTCAGAGCTCAATTTCGTAGGCACCTACAAGCGATGGAGAAAACGAAGGGAACTAGCAAACGGCATAAGGAGACCGTCCAAGAAGAATTGCTACAACCAGGGAGACGTTCCGTACACATTTACGAGCCCGGACAAGGGAGGCTGGATATTTTTGGAGACGAAGAGTACGAAGGTATGATAGGTGTTACTCATAAACGTAGTTCATTCTTCTATTTTAAAAGATAATTAAGTAGTTGAATACTTGAATATTTCTTAATAGATGACCTCTTACGGGGAATGGAAGCAAGTCGAAAATAATTCGCCAACAAAGAGTTGCATAGACGCACCGGCCGAATGATGTGTCAAGGGTGATAGAAATGTATGCCCTACAAGCCAATCATATATGATATGATTCAACATTTCTAGATATATCTTATTCAATTAATTAGGCAAATCTTCATTACAGGCTCTTATTAGATGTGAATATCATAATGAAGTCCTTGATAAAATACAATGATGATTAAATCATGATGAGATCATGATAATAAGATTGATTATCTAAAGGTATTTAATATAAATGTTCCTAGTCATAGAATACTTGAGACGAGACATCAAGCATCCGGATAGACTAGTGTATGTGATGTCTTCTCATTTGATGAGGACGAACGATCTCATTGGTCATTAGTGTGGAGACATTGAGATACATATACAGGTGCTCATTACTTGAATGAGTTCATTAAACTGACCGAATCAGAAACCCTGAATGGTATCTTACCGAACTGTCTATCAGGGTTTTCTATCATCACGGTTGCATGGTTGGACCTTTGACCTGAGTCACCAAAGATGCCTTGTTGGGTGGAACTTGTGCTTTGACCATTGTCTTATGGATCACCGTTTAGATGGTCTAGTATAGCGATGGATTGGGTACAAGGAAAACCCAATGGAGGCAATTGAGTGGACAACAAGGGATCGTCCACTCTCGGTAAGTGAGAGTGAATGTCCTAAGGGATAGTACTCTAAATCCCTGGCCAGGGTAGATAGAATAATTGGAAAAGGAGTTTTCCAATTGATCCAATTCCGAGTGCAGGATCCTATAGAGTCAGTACACTAAGGAGTTGACAGTCGATGCCGTACTCCTTTCTGACCGGGACATTGGATGGATGAGGGTTTATATCCATGCGGTAACTGATGATGGAAAGGCTTAATGGAGATAAGATTATCCCTATAGCCATTTGGGATCATGGGATGTGGCTGTACCCTTCATGATCAGTAAGCTGATTAATCTGTTATCGGATAACAAATGTAATTAAATTAAATAGAATTTTTCTATTTTATTTAGGCCTCAACCAAATAGGCTATTGGGCCTAGTGGGTCACACACAAAAGGACTTATCCACAAGTACAGGGGCAAGGATGTAATTTATGGAAATTTTGGGTTTTTATGAAAAATTCCAAAATTCTCTATAAATACTAATGGTTTCAGCCAAACCCCATCAAGCCAAGGGTGAAAACCATGTCCCAAGCCTCCTTCCTACCTCCTCTCTCTAGAAGGTGTCCATGGTTGATGGAGCTCCATTCGGGAAGAGTTCTCGAGGCTGGCGCGAAGGGAGAACATGTTGTGGAAGAACTTCGTATGGATACTGCTGGAGACCGGACACTTTAACGGTTTGAAGAGATTGAGAAGCTCATCTCCTTCATCTTCATGGGATTATATGAATCCCTATCAGGTATATTCGAACCTGATTTGATCGGTTTTCGGTTTTCGTCGTTCGGTTCCGATTGAGACAGATTCCAAAGGAACTCATAGGAGTCATCGCTTTCGCTGCACCAAATTTTTATGGACGATTCCTTACAAAGGGTTTGGAAGTGGGAGTGGTCGAGGAAGTGGAAGAGGATCCAACAAACAACCGCAAGATGAGGTTCATGATCTCACCCAAGACGACGACCCGGCAATAGGTCCCGTGGATCCCATAATCACCAGACCACGACAACGTCAAACGACAATCATGACGGCGATGAAGAACCTAAAATTATGTAAGGAGAAGATTGGCCGAGCAACGTCAAGGTGGTTCTTTCACCACAGTATTCCCAAGAATGCCGCGAAGGGACCATACTACGAGAACATGATCGACATGATCGCAGACGTCGGGAGGGGAGTGCCTGGTCCAAACCCAAAGAAGATATACAATGTATATCTTCCTATGGAGGTGCAAGAAACAAAGAAGTACGTGGCATCATTTGAACGAATATGGGAGGAACGAGGTTGCACATTAATGACCGACGGATGGACTGGTAAGTAAATTTTCTTTTACTCATTTATATTAAATGTATAAATATTCTTTTTTGGTATAACTTAGTTAATATCTTATACTTAACAGGTATAACTAAGAAGACAATGATCAATTTCCTAGTGATCAGTCAAGCTGGCATGGTCTTTTGGAAGTCGGTCGATGCATCATGGTTGGTGAAGAATGCGGAGTATCTTTACCAATTGATAGATGGAGTGATAGAAGAAATAGGAGAGAGCTGGGTAGTTCAAGTAGTCACAGATAATGCGGCTGCATACAAAGCGGCCGGACAGATGCTTATGGTTAAAAGACCAAAGTTGTATTGGACACCTTGTTCCGCCCACTCCTTAGACTTGATGTTGGCGGATATATGCATGGATCCTCAAATAGACAGGGTAGTTAAGCTAACCTAGTTTATTTCTTCATTTATTTATAACCACAACTTTGTCCTTGCACTTATGAGGGAACACACCAAGGGGCGAGAGTTGTTACGGCCCGGTGCAACCCGGTTCGCCTCCCACTATATTTCGTTAGAAAGTTTATTGAGTCAAAGGAGAGCTCTAACTTAAATGGTCATTTCATTGGGTTGGGGTAGTTGGATGGCTAGATGTAACCCATCATATAAGAGAAAGGGGAGAAAAGTAGAGGAGACATTAGAGAGTGGATATTTTTGGAAAGTTGTAAAGAAGACGTTAGACATCGTCCAACCCATAGTAAAGGTACTAATGATAGTTGACGGAGATAGGAAAGCAGACATGGGGTATTTATATGATGTGGTTGAGAGAGTGAAGGAAGAAATCTCCAAGATCGTGTCTGACTTCGCCAAGTGGTGGGATATCATAGATCGCCGATGGGAATGTACGTTACATCAACCCATACATGCAGCAGGTATCTTATAATTAACATTTAGTAATCTTTTTTTTAATGTCAGATATGTATTTATTGTTTGCTAATGCTATTTGGTTCATAGGTTACTTTTTCAACCCAAGGTATTGCTATAGTACACAGTTCAAGGCAACCAACGAGCTATTAGATGACATGAAGAGCGTCATCCGACGGTTGCTTGGTGACGATGATCGGGATATTATCGCTTGCAACAAGATGTACGATTATAGAATGCGGAGTTTTCACTTTGGAACTAGCAGAGTTGAATGAACTGTGATGCTACTAAGTCTGGGTACGTAGCAATATTTTTCATCACTTAATTAATCAGAGTTTACTTAGATAATAATGTAAGACATTCAATTTATGTAGCTGATTGGTGAATGGACCATGGTAAAGTACCAGGGTACGAGGACTTGGCGGACGTAGCCATCAGGGTCCTAAGTCAAACCACTTCAGCTTCGGGTTGTGAGAGGAATTGGTCTGCATTCAGCTTGATTCACGTGAAACAAAGAAATAGGTTGACATCAAGGAGACTTGAAGACCTCGTGTATTGTCACTAGAACATAAGGTTAAAGTTGAGGAATTTGGAGAGAATGAAGCAGAACCAGATGGAACAAAAGAGTTGGATATCACAGGCGGCAGGATGTTCGGTCGAGGAGCCGCAAATTGAAGAGAAGGACATCGATTTAGATCAAATATTCTACAAGAAGAACTCCTTAGAAGCTTGGGTCAACGACCGAGAAGGGTTGGGAGAACTGGAGTTCAACCCAGAAGACTGACAATGGGCTGAAGGAGTGCTCGACGATGTCCCTTTGGCCAAAGAATTCCAGATCCCTCTCTCTCTCTAGCAAAGCGACAGAGGACCGAAGAAGGAACTAGTCAAGGTACGCAAAGTAGGAGAAAAGGTAAACAAGTTATGACTGATCCTTTTGATATTGCAGATGCTGATACAGTCGAAGACGATCGAGAAGATACGCCGGAGCCGAACATCCGAGTGCAGTACCAGACATCCGAGGATTCGTCGTCAAAGAGTAGCAACGATGATGGTGCTAGATACGGGGACGCAAACATTTTACAAGTACAAGGGACCCTAGATCCTCCGATATCTCCTACAACGTCATTACGTTTTACTGGCGAGGAGCAATATAATCATGTGACCTAAGACACCGATCATGGTAGAAGGCCACAAGGTAGAGGAGGTCATTGTAGCCATGGCGTTGGAGCAGAATCCCACGATGCCTCCGATTATGCATATGATTCATCCCAAGGCTATTGGTTCCCTACATACGATCAAGAGTATTGTGGAATGAATTATGTGGAGTCATCGGATACTTCGATCCAATCGACCTATAGTTATGGTGACTCGTTTGAATTAAGTCTTAGGATAGTTTCCCGAGGGACTGACGAATATGAGGGTCATGTGTACATGTATCAAGTTATGTACTCAACCCAAATGACATGGGGAGAGTACATCAACTAGTCTTGTAGGGTAGAATTTGTGCTTTGACTGTTGACTTATGGATCACTATTTATATGGTCCAATACAGTGATGGATTAAGTACAAGAAAAACCTAGTGGAGGCAATTGAGCAGACAACAAGGGATCATCCACTCTAAGTAAGTGAAAGTGAAAATCCTATTGGATAGTACTCTAAATACCTAGCCAGGGTAGAGAGAATAATTGTAAAAGGAGTTTTCTAATTAATTCAATTTCGAGTACAGGATCCTTCAGAGTCATTATACAAAAGAGTTGACAGTCAATGTAGTACTTCATTCTGACCAAGACATTGAATGGATAAAGGTTTATATCTGTGCGATAACTAATGATAGAAAGGATTAGTGAAGATAAGAATATCTCATAGTCAATTAGGATCATGTGATTTGACTTGTACCCTTCATGATCAGTAAACTGATTAATCTATTATTAGATAATAGATTTAATATAATTAAATATAATTATTTTATTTTAATTAAGTTTTAACCAAATAGACTATTGGGCCTAGTGGATCACACATAAGGACTTATCCATAAGAATAGGGGCAAGAGCATAATTTACAGTGATTTTGAGTTTTTATGGAAAATTTCAATTTCAATATATATATATTAATGGTTCTAGCCAAAATTTATCATGCCAATGATGAGAACTCCATCCTCACCCTTCTTTGTACCTTCTTATCTCTCTAGCAAACGTCCATGGGTGAGGGAGCTCCATTAAAGAAAAGTTCTTAAGCCTGATGAGAAGGGAGAACCTGTTGTGGATGGAGTTCATGTGGATAGCACTAGAGATCAAACATTTGAATAGTTTGAAGAGCTTGAAAAGTTCTTCCTCTTCCTCTCCAAAAGATTAGATGAATCCTTATCAAGTATATTTGAACCCATTTTGATTGATTTTCAATTTTTATCGTTTAGTTCCAATCGAAACAAGATCAACATGAACATTGCTTCCATTGCACCAAATTTTATAGGATGATTCCTTATCATCTCTACACTAATTAATGATAAGATTAGTCATCCTCATTATATGAGAAGATATTATATACACTACTCTATACGGATTATTGTTATTCTATCTCAAGGATCCTATGACTAGAAACATTTAGATCATATACATCTAGACGATTGAGCTCATTATCATAATCTCATCATGATTTAATCATCATTGCGTGTCATCAAAGACTTTATTATGATGTGTGCATCTAATAAGAGCTAGTAGTGAAGGTTTACCTAATTAATTAAATGAGATATTTGTAGAAATGTCAAATCATATCATATATGATTGGCTTTTAGAGAATATAATTCTATCACTAGCCAGACCATGCAAAGGGTGCAATTGTAAGAAGATCCCCATGAGCATTCTCGACGGTGCTCACCAGCCATTACTACTAAAAGAGTGAAGTCGGTGAAGATACACCAAGAAGGGCCAAGGTGCTTGCACTCATCACATCTACCCTAGGTGTCATACTAAGTTTGAGGATGAGCTAGAATCAAAGCGTGAACACCATAAGGGTCAAACGGTAGTTGAGAGACTAAGTAATCAAGGTGCTTGTGTTGTCATGTAGAACACTACCAAATTTTCTAACCAATCACCCCGTGCCTTCAAGTTGCTTATCACCCTAGTTGGTGAATGGCATCATCATGAGACATGCCGGCCAAAAAATATAAGCACTTACAAAAGACTCACCCGGGCACCAAGTGCTCTTGTTGAAAAGTTGAAATAGGTATATCAGCCAATCAATAGCAAATGAGGTCTGGGCATGGGCATGACCAAGACCCAAAAAAGAGGTTTGCTACATCTATGAGTTGGCACTTCTTAAGTTGCTTCTCCATTATGTAGACAAATACAAATGGTCAACGACAACATGACTTCATCTAGGTCTCGTTATAATGGAACAATTGAAGTCTTTCAATAGAAAGAACCATCTAAATATTCGACTATTAAGCACTGGTTTATTCACCAAATACAATAAGGCCTTCTAGTTAACACAGAAACACACTTTACACTCAAAAGGGAATGTCTCCCCTTTTGTACTAAATAGATCATGGCTAGACCTTCTCGTTTAGTGGTGATATAATTCCCAAGTTGAAAGTTGTCTACTTGCCAAGTAGATGGGGTGATCAAGCTTCGTTGGTTGGGTGAGAGATTGACTAGATCTTCCTCCTTCCCCACCCAAGCCAACACTTTCCTCAGTTGTTGCCAACATACCTATTTTGGGTTGTTCTCTAGTCACATCCTGGATGCAAGTGCCTCTTTCCACTCAAATCAAGAAGCAAATCACTATGAAGGCAGATCTATAGCCATAAAGATGATAAGGGCCCTAGTGTCTTGAGGTGAAAAGCCACACTTTGTTGTTGATGGTTAGATCGAAAAAGGTTTAAATAACTTATTAAGGAACCAATCTCACAAGCACCAAACTAAGAATCCATTCTTCGAAAGAGAAGCCTGATTGATGTACAAACCATAATAGATGAGCTCCGCAAGTGCCTCATTTTTAGTCCAATTCAAAGAAGATTCCATGTCATGGGGATAGTCTAACCAAGTGAACCAATTTGCAAGTGCCATCTCACAGTCAATAGCCTACCTTCCACTCAAATAAACTTTTTTCAAAAAAAATTTATCATAAAAAAATTACATTCTGTTTTAGAAAGCCGCATATAGTTAACTTTGAAGGGCAGAGATTATAGTAGATGTCATGAAATCAAATAAGTAGATTATAAGATTACTTAAGATGGTGGTGGAAGAGAGAAAAGTATCGAAGAGTAAGGAGTAGAAGGAAAGACGAGAGTATAAGAGTGGAGAGCCAAATTTATTTCTCAAACAAATAAGCTTACAAGCGATGGTCTTTCCATAGAGTGTTTCCTCCTTTATATAGATGGGGAATAACCTAAAAACATCATCAATGACGTTCTCTTACAATAATGTAAAGAAATGTACATACGGTGTTTCATACAATTATTTCTTCTGTACACGAGGCATAGTACAATTATTGTTATAGTGGATGATACAATTATTATTATGGTACTATAATTGCTATAGTAGCACAACTCTTTGCTATAATGTTGTTACAGTGGATTGTCTCTACTATCATCGTTGTCATTTCTTCAGTATTCTTTCATGAACGATTCTTTCATTTCATCTATCCATATTTTTATTTTATCCTATATTTCTCTAGCATTAGGCCCTAATATATTGATATCTAATAGGGTGTTGGTTGCATGATAATTTTTTGTACACTTTCGTGATAAAAAATTGTATTAAAATAAAAAGTGAACCAACTCATGACATAAAATTATCATGTTTGGAGGGATGTGATTACAAAAAAGAGTAACTACCACACATGACCAAATACAGTGGGGGACCACAAGAAAAAAAGAAAGAGGTAAGATCCTCTTTTTTGTTTAAGAAGAAAATCACTTTTAAAACATAAAATTGTCATAGTTACCGAACACCTCTTTTAACCAGTTTTCTTCCAATTTTTAAAAATTAAAACAAAAATCTTCATTATCATGTAACCAAACACCCCATAAGTTTTCATTGAGACATAATCCTGTGTTTGTGCTTTCAATTTGCTGGGCCAAGACACTTCCAGGTTTAGTTTTTATGGCCTAAATGTAAGTTGGGTCCACGAATGAGCTTGTGTGCTTATCTAACTATTTGATTGATCTTGTGATTCGATTTTTATATAATTAATTAAGTATGTCAAAATATATTCTAGATAATTTTTAGATTTATCAAATCGTCATTATGAGTATTTAAAATTTTTGAAAAAAATTGCAAAAAATCTTTTGTACTTTGCCATTTTCTGTCCCAACGGTCTATGAATTTCACAACTTTGTCTAAACTATATTTAACCATGATTTAACTATTTACATTCAAAATATTTAGTTATTAATAATATAACTTATCAATTTTATAAAATTATTAGCATATTCATGTTTATCGAACCTGGTCCTTGCACCTTCACTAGTAGATTAAGATATTTTAATTTAATCATTTATGATCATGTTTTAGCAAAAAAATTAAACTAATTCTAGAACTAAGTAAGTGGTCAAACAAATCAATGACTAAAAAAATTGATAATTTTATATTTTATTAAAATTACAATATTCGTAAAGATTAGTAAATTCTAGTTTTTATGTATTTAATATCTATTAAGTTCTACTTACTAACTTTAAAATATACCTAACATATTAAATGTAGAAAAATATAATTAAATTTCACTTCTGCTTGTTAGCACTTTTATACTTAGTTAGCATTAACGATTAGAAGATATGCAGCACTTAGAGCAAATGCAAATATTAAATTATATTTTGAAAAATTATTAAGTTTGAACATAAATTCAGAAACCCATTAGTAATAGTTAAATCATTAGTTGGTTTCTAAATTTCTAACTAGTAGTCAAATACATAAAATACTCATTTATTAATATATCTAACAACCAGTAACCATTTTTACCTAATAATTATTGGCTTTACAAGATTGGCCAGATAGGAAAATCACAACACTCTGAAAAACAATACATGTGCAATATAGGGTGCTTTTAAATAGATTAATACTATTAATTATAATAGGAGAAAAAAATACAAGTCGTGACAACATGGCAAAAGAGAGGTGATTCAATGGAAGAGAGCAGGCATGAAAGCATCTTGAGGAGCCAAAGAAAGAAATAGAAAGAACAACATGAGCCTGACAATTAAATATTTGTTAGTTGGATGTCTCATCTAGAGGTGTTCATGGTCTGGTTTGATTTTATTTTTGAGTATTTTTTCTCAAATCAAACCAAATCAAAGTATCTCCCATACCAAACTAAATCGAACCAAATTAATTTTGTTTGGATTGGTTTAGTCTCGGTTCAAATCATATTTTATTAAGGTAGAGTAAATATGTCAATATATAATTTCACTCTATTTATTTTAAATCACATTCTATTAAAATTTAATGTATTTGTTGATACATTTCATTAATTTATCTTAAAAAAATTTTGAAACAAGTTTATTTTTATTATAAAAGACACATAAATGTTGCATTATATATATATTAAAATAAAATAATCTAATTTGAGTTATTCGATTTAACTGTTTGATTTAATTTGAAGGGCCCCAGAAACCAAACAAAACTGATTGGTGTCGACTTCAGAAACAGGTTCCGGATCGGCACCTCAAGAGAATGTGAAAGATATAATGGGAAAAAAGGGGAGTGAATCGAAAAACACTCGGAAAGCAGTAAAAGGTCCTCACCTCGGTCTCACACTCACATTGATATCCGAACTTTCATCTCACGGCGTCGCTCGAGCACCGGAGATGGTTCGGGTCATGTGGGAGGAGAGTGAGGAGGAAATGAAATTAGAACATGAAAGAGGTGGTCGTCAGGAGCCGCGGGCTCCGCATTATGGAATTGACAAATAAAAGAAGTTGAATTTGACCGTGTACCTTAGCATGGGAGATTGGGATGTGAGTTCAACCTTCTTCTTCTTCGGCCGGCCGATGAAGAAGAGTCTCCAACCGATGCTAGCTTGATATACCTGTGCAACTAGAACAATAAACCAAGTGAAAGAAACCGATCAGAACTATGGGAAGTGTAGAAACTATAGAAGAAGAGATGAAACAAAGGAGCAATTGAAATAGAACTCACCGAATTGGGGCGAGCCCTAACCTTTTTTTGTGTTTTTAATTACGTAAAAATGATGCAAATGAACTAAAAGATGTTCTAAAACAGTAAATGAACTGAATAAAGTGGGTTGAGGAAGCTTATAAAGTGAATCGGCTTGAGTTGAAGCCGAGATGGTTGAAACAAGCCAGTTCGGGTAGCCTTGCACCCTCCTGGCGCGACTTTGGTGCAGAGAATACTACGGACGACCCCGATGTCAGAATCGAGTGCCATTTGTCGGAGTAGACAAAAGACTCGGTGAGGAAGAGTTTATATGTTGATGACTTCTCCTAAATCCTCTTGTAGAAGTCTGTAAAAATTCTAAACGTGGGCGGATATAGAAAATAGAATATGGATGTGCGCCCTCAGTGCAGCAATCGCCACGAACAAACGGCAAGTCGGAATTGAGTGCCGTTGGTTGTAGATGAAAGAGGAAGAAGAGAGGAACAACTCCTTTGTTAAAGACTTTTATAGCAGGAGTTCCAAATTTTTTGCAGAAGTTGATAAAGTTGGTTGATGCAGAACGCCCGGATTGAGTCTTCTCCTTCACTTCGGGATCGATCTCTCGACGTCGGATCGGCTTTGGACGTCGGGACGGCCTTGGGAGAGAGCTTGGATGACTTCAGGACGAGCTAGGCACCGGGGATTAACCTTGGGTCGTTGAAAATGACCCTCAATTTATAGGGGAAGGAAGCCGATGCAAAAAATAGAAACTGGACCAACCGCGCCCCCGCTTTTCAAAGGAGGCGAGGGCGAGTAGGGCGCGCCCTCCACCTGAGGGCACGCAGGGCGCGCCCTCACCTCGGGGGCGCGGTCTGCGCACCCCCCAGTTTCAAAGAAACCGGGGCGCGGTACGCGTCTCACTGCTAAAATTCGTCAAAAAATTCCAAAAATTGCTAAAATTCGACATGACATACGTAACGCGCCCCCGAACCGGGGGAGCGGTACAAATAATCGAAAATCATTGCCAGAAACCTTCCAAAAATCCGGTTTAGAAGGTGTTAATCGGGGCAATTTCCGATTTTTGGAAACTGATCGCGCCGCCGCTTTTTAAAGGAACCGGGGACGCGCAGGGCGCGCCCCCAGTTTGAGGGCGTGCAGGGCACGCCCTTAGGTTGAGGGCGCGCAGGGCGCGCCCTCCCTTTTCAAAGGGAGCGGGGGCACGGTAGACTCTCTCTTCTGCGCGCACGTTCCGCGAGCCATATCTTGCAAACGGGATATCCGATTCGGCTCCCGTTTGTTGCGTTGGAAAGAGGACCTTAAGCCGCACCTCCTCAAGTTGGTAAACCAGTCGGCATGACTCCCGAGACGTTTGCACGGGGCTTTCTACCGGTTTACCCTCTTGTGGAAAGCCGAAACCTGTGGCAAAGATCCGAAAGAGCACGGTTCCGGTCGAGAAATCTCGGGTCAACTTAGGATGACTTAAAATGATGACCGAACAAGTCCGGTACGATCGGAAAACCCGAAATCATCGAAAAATCTGAGATTAACCCGGTAAACGTGAACCGAAACTCGGAAAAGCCGGGAAACCCTAAAATTGGCCAAACCGGACGTATGGCCATGATTGATGAAAATATTCGGCTAGAATCGACCCAGATGACCCGAAAAGACCCGGTGATGACCGGAAAGGCCTAACGTGTGGTCCAGGATAGCCGTGTCAGTACAGATCGAAAAAGCCGTAACGAAAGCCGTCATTGACCGACGCCTACCGAAATGACTTCTCGGAAACCCTGAATGTTACGAAACACATGCGGGACTCCCCGAGACCTTCAATTATGGACCATTCAAGGTTGGTCATCGAGCAGGCTTCGTATTTTTATAGTTCATGAACGACTCTCGCTTGAAGGTTTCAACATCATTCTGGAAATCATTGGTCCATTCTCAACTTGCGAGGGGCTCCACCAGCGTCCTTAGCTCATGTCCACAAGGTAATCTGGATCAGATAACGGTCAAATAATGGATATCGCCTATGGAATAAGAGTCTGGGGCTTCGAATCAGGCCAATTTGGCGTGTCTACAATTGGTAGTTCAAACCAAATCAAACTAAATCAAACTACTAGTTTAGTTTGATTTTTCAGGTTGAACCAAATAGTGAACAGTTCTAGTTTCATCCTCTCCTCAATGATATGCATTGAATAATATAGACCCGGCAGATGGAAAGGCAGAGGATATTATCTCAAATAAATAGTTAAATATAAACAAATAAAGTTTCCAAAAATATTATAAAAAAATTATTTATCATTTTAAATAAATTAAAAAATATTTAAGTTTTTTTTAAGTTTTACATGATATAAAAAGATAAAATTGGTAAGGGTAGTCTAGATAGGGTATACTTTAATTAACTCTAGATATTTTTATTTTGTTATGAGATGTTGTGATTAATTAATTATTTTGCTTTATATTATAGAGACATTTTAATAAACATTAATAAATTTAAAATTTATTAAAAAAATTTTAACGAATGATATAGTTTTAATTTTTTATATTTTTAGTAGTGAGTATCTTAAAAATATTTTTAAATAAAAATAAGTATATTAAATATAAAAAAACGAGTTACTGTTTTTTTTTTGGTCAGAAGCTACTGTTACTGGGTCGATGCGGGCCGTTGCGCTTCATGTCCACGTGTTAAGTGTCACTACAAATGGGCTTTCTTCTACCGCGGGTCCGCGATGCCCACCGTTTCTTATTTCAAAATTAAAAAAAATAAAGATTTAGTGGGTATTTGCGTCATTTAAGGCACGTCTGCCCTAACTCTTCATCTGTCCAACCCCGCCGTCTCCTTCCCTGTCCATCTGTTGTGCCGCAGGCAGAGTTTTTTCCGTCGCACAACCACCAGCAATACAGCAGCGGCGGAGATGAAGTACAATCCTCGTGTCTCCAGCTCGCGCCGCAAGAGCCGCAAGGCTCACTTTACGGCGCCGTCTTCGGTGCGGCGTGTGCTGATGAGCGCGCCGCTCTCCGCCGACCTTCGCAACAAGTACAGTGTTCGTTCAATGCCGGTGCGCAAGGATGATGAGGTGCAGGTGGTGCGAGGCACTTACAAGGGCCGTGATGGCAAGGTAGTGCAGGTCTACCGCCGCCGCTGGGTCATCCATGTTGAACGCATCACCCGTGAAAAGGTGAACGGCTCTACCGTCAACGTTGGCATCAAGCCCTGCAAGGTTGTCATCACCAAGCTCAAGCTCGACAAAGACCGCAAGGCCCTTCTCGAGCGCAAGGCTAAGGGTCGTGCTAACGCTACCGATAAGGTCAAGGGCAAGTTCTCCGCAGAAGATGTTGCGGCTGCTGCTGCTGCTGGCGCTGCGCCGTCCCTTGGTGAAGTGGATTGACCAGGTTGAGTGAAGGGGGACATCCTGGTTCATATTCCCTAGTCTTATGCTTCAGATCCAAACTAGTTCTTATTTTTCGTTTCAACTTCAGTGCTTCTATTGTGAGAATCATCTGTTAATGAATTTAGTAACTATGAATTTTTAGATCGGTAGAGAAGGAACTGCCTTTTTGTTTCACCGGAAATTTTAATGTCATGTATTGCGTGGAATCAAATATAACATTGCTCCTTTTTATGTTTGTCGATATTATTACCTCACCTTTCTTGTCATGCATGGCACATTTGTTTCTTGGGCAAATATGTAAATGTGTGCTCTAACATTTGTTTCTTTGGTCCTGTTTTTAAAATTGATAGTGTTATTAAACATCAAGAGGTGTTTGCCTAATGCTTTTAATTTTAAAATTTTTAGTACAAATAAAATATGTTATGTATTACAAGTGTCAACTTCTATCAATTTTGATATTGATTATCCAACCTCTAGAAATAGCAATATCAAAATATATATAGTATCATTTTTGACACTCTAAACAAGCAGAAAAATAGATAGAAGCATGATTTTAGACAATATAGCTAAGCGTAAGGTAATTGGAGGCTACAGTTTGCATTCACATGGAATAGAGATCTTTTTCCAAGACGGCATGGAACTTAGGGCAATTAGTTAATGTTGGCATAGGCTACAGGGGGAGTTGCCTGAAATAGGCTTGAAGTGTACAGGACCGAAGTATCTTTCTGTTCTATGGCATAGTTTAGCCAATGCATCTGCAATGCCCTTGTTATTAATGCACTAAATACACTTGCATCATAATTCTTTTTTTACCTGTTTATAGGTGAAAATTTGGTGACACGTGAGCATATTTAGTTGTTGCCTTGTGGCATTTAAATATTTTGCATGTCTACGCATTTTTATATTTATGCAGTTTGTGGTATTAATCACTTTCAAAAGAATGTAGTCCATACCTAGAACTATTTTAAAATGTGCTTCTACGGCACACTTGTTTGTTAATAGCTTACATAATATATAAATCAAGCATGTCCTTTAGTTGTTTGGAATCTCATTTGGAGTTACACATTTTTTATATCTGTAGTTAAGAATGGTAGTTAGTTGGGTTTAATTTCTCAAGCAGTGTTTGAAATAAATCTTGTAAAAAGCTCATTTTTTATGTTGGACCATTTACTGCTTTGCACAGTTATTTGCTCTTCTGTCTCTGAATGAAGTAAACAATTTTCAGTATTATCTCCTGTTTAATAAAAATGCTGCCTTCATGTTTATATTTTTTTTCTTTGAAGGTGGCAGAAGCCATAGTCTCTGTGCTGACTCGGTGTTGCCTTCCTCATTTCTGTCGAGCTTTGTTGTTGCATAAATACTCTCATCTCTTGGTGTATTGTATGAAAGGCCATATCAATTGAGATGATAGAGTGGCTTGTTTTGCCCTGTTCTTGATGGGGGACAAAAGATCTAGACTAGGGAATTGAATGATTTTTCATGAAAACCACATGCAATTTAAGAATTATAAAAGCATTCATTTAGGAATCAGAACTACCAACATGGGAAGTAAATTGTTACCACTAGAAATCAGTCCGACTTGCATTTCCAGATATTAGAACAAGACAATTTTAAACTATGCTAATGTCCAGATTTTAAACTAACCACACAATCAAATCAGTAAACAGTTAACTGTTTCAAATATGAAGATATCAAGAATCATAGTTGTCAAGGCGACAAGGCGCCCAAGGCGTTGAAGGGTACCGATTCCGCTTAGGCGACAAGGCGGCCGCTTAGGCGTCGCCTAGGCGGTCAAGGCGGTATTCAAGGAAGGCTGAGTCAGGGAGGTTGTTATATATAAAAAAAACATAAATATAATTATATTTGTTATGTTATAATTGAATATGAGTGTTTTATCAATGCACATAAGTAAATTATGATTATAAAATGTATATATGTGCAATAGTATAAGTGATGGTAAAATATTGTTATCATATTATTAAATGGGGGGGCGCAGAGTAGTCGCGGGGGTCAAGGGGGCAGCGCCCCTTGTGGGGGGTTGTCAGGGGGGCGAAGCCCCCCGAACCCAAAAAAGTATGTAATAGTATAAGTGAGACAAAGAGAGAGAGATGAAAGAGTTGAAAAAGAACTTAATTAAGTATATAATATATGTTTATAATCATAAATCTTAAATATGTATGATAGTATAAGTGATAATACAATATATTAATATATTCAAACTATCATTAAATAAGTGTCCCTTGTGAGAGGTATCAAGGGAAAAAAATCCCTCAAAAACTTTTTTTAATGATGTAAAAATACCTAAGGCGCCTTGCTTGGGCGCCTTGGGCGCCTAGGCTGGCGCCTTGGGCGCCTTGGGCGCCTTGGCGGGCGCCTTATTGGCCCCAGACAAGGCGCCCTGGCAAGGCGCCCTTGGAAAGGCGCCTTGCCGCCTAGGCGGCGCCTAGGCGCCGCCTAGGCGGGCGCCTTGACAACTATGTCAAGAATAAGGCAACTCAAGATGAAAATAGTTACCAACAACACTAAGATAGTAGCTAGGTCCTAATCCACAGGGAGCATGGCATTATGAAATGTATAATAAGCAAACAGGAAGTTTACTTCAAGGAAGGAATTTCAGAAATACCTCAGCACTTTAAGGACATTTACTTTTCCAGTTATTTCCTACTTCCGATGTAATAAGTTCCATCAGGTAATGCAACTGGAATTGAAACAATCAGATTATAGAGTTCAACCAACAAACCCACTCAAATAAGAATAATGTCAAGGGGAGTTGGCTCAGTATTCATCATAGCCTTGAACCAATGAACTCTGTTAGTCTCTTCACAATAAATCAGGAGTATTCATGACATTTGAGAACTAACAGTATGGTACCGGCATCTTGATTGCAAGAAACAAGTCACCAAAGTTACCAATCAGTTCAACCATCATTTTCGTAAATCTCATTTAAATCCGGCTGAGCCATATAGTTCAGGATGCTGTCCAATCATTGATAGTAAAGGAATACTATCATTCAGCTTCAGATCTCATGGATCAAGAAGTTTATAGCAACCAGTTGTTTAATCCAAAACTAGAACCGAAGTAGGACAAAACTGTCGGAACAGCAATCGGACTCATGTGTCAAGCTAGACTGGAAGATGGACCAGTCAACATCTCAAGGAATTTCAACTTACAGAAACTGAATAGCCTCGAACAGGAACCAGAGGACAACCTGATGCGGGACCGACTGGGCACCAAGCTAATAGCTAGTTATGAAGGCCTAGCAGCACGTTGACTATGCAATTGACTAGCTAAGAAAAACACCTCGGTAAACAATTATATCAAGTTTATCTAGCCCGAGAAGCGGTCCCAACTAGGGAGAGGATCGGATACCATGTGGGGTACCGAGATAGGACATTGCCGACTTCCAATGTAACCGATCTAAGTAGCTCGGGACGGGGAACTCCACTCACATTGGACAGCGATTAAATGAAAATAGCTAGGAGGCCTAATGACTCACGACACGGCAATCAAAGTATAATAAACGAGCAAGTGACTTCGGTTAGGAAATCATACCTCCACGCCTAAGCGTGGGGTGTCGACCACCGTCGAAGTCCTCCACTTGGCTAGTCGTAGCACATGTTCATCCGCCGACGATCATAACACTGCCTTCCCGCTTCTTACGGAGCATTTACCGAGTCGCCCGGTTCACCGGGCTGTCCGCTGCGCGTAGGGGAACCTGTCGAACCACACGGGCTGCAACTGGAGGGTGTGCTGGAAGGAGGTGAGTGCTGCTGGAAGGGCTAAACGGTGCTGGTGTTGCCGGTCAGGAAAGGGGGGGGGAATGGGGGAGTGAGGTGCTGTAACAGGGGCGTACAGCCCTGGAAAAGGGGCTGGACGGGGTTGGGTGCCAACGGGGAGGGAGGGGAGGGCTGAGGAGGTGAGAGCAGGTACGGGACGGACCTGTTTGGAAGGCCAAACGAGAGGGGGAAAGCTGGTGGAGGAGGGAGGACTGCCGGAATGGGCTTCCGCTCGGTTTGCCGGGGGTTGTGGGACCCGCGGGGGAAAGGAAGGTCCGGACGTACCTTGTAGAGGAGCTGGAGGCGGTGGGAGAGCCGAGGGGAGGTCCGACGGAAGAACCGGGAGGGGGGTTCCGGATGATGCGGCGGCGGAGAAGGAAGGAAATGGGGAAGAAGAGGACTCTACCTAGGGGTGTAAACGGAATCCGATATTCCGATATTCCGATTCGATTTCGATAAAAATTAACGGGTTTGGAACTTGTTTTCGTATCCTATAAGTTATCGGAATCGGAATCGGATATTCCGGTAGCTTATCGGAATCGGAATCAGTTGGTTCCGTTTCCGTTAATCCGATTTCGATAAAAAACAATTATATATAAATAAAATTAAATAAAATAAAGTTAAATAAATTATAAAATATAATATATAAATGGATAAAATAATAAAAATAAAATTTTAAGAAGATTATATCAAAGTTTAATAATTATATGTAAATTGTTGACTCACTTTTGAATAAAAATTAATATTTAATATGCATTTCGGATTTTATCGGATTCGGTTCCGATTTCGATAACGGAATCGGAATCGGATTGAAATCGGAACATAGTGATTCCGAAATTATCGAAATCGGAAACGGAACCCCTTAATCCTTATCGGAATCGGAATTGGATTCTGGTGAATCCGCTGCCGAATCCGACCCGTTTACAGCCCTAACTCTACCTAAGGTGAAAGAGGTGGAGGAGGCGTCGTTTCCACCAGAGGAAGGAGGGAGGAGCACCAGGGGGGCTGCTGCTGCTGCCGCCGGAAGGGGGGGAAGGGGGCTGCTGTCCGCGCCCTAGCGGGCTGTTCCCGCTGTGCACAAGAGAGAAGCTCGGGAGAGGGGGTGAAGAAGAGAAATTACCAGAATGCCATTCAACTTTTCATTTCATTCTATCATAACATAACATACAAGTGTGGGTATAAATAAACTAAGCCCATTACAAGTATACCCCAAAAGACACCTATTTTCTAAATGCCCCCAACTCCAAGTGTAAGGTGTGTACATCCAAAACATATAAAGATCCCCAAAATACATACAAAATGTGTCCCCAAAAAAAACCCAAAATGAAGTGTGTGCTACACAAAATAAACAAAAATAGCACCTAATCATCAATCCAAAGTGACACAACCAGTCGTCAACGCCGTCGATAAACAAGGGCGGGGTCGAACCGGTCTCGACCGCGGGTGTCCTCACCACAACCGAACTGAACAGAATCAATATATGGACTGGAGATGGACTAGTCTAGTAAAAGAGGAACGGTTTTAGAGCACAACTTGACATGGCTTTACTGTAAGCTTCAATATCGATAAGCATAAACTCAAAAATAGCTCAGATCTGATGAGGCTACTTTCGGAACCAATTAAATTTGGGCAACACTCGATAGAAGCTACGCTTCTTTAAGAAGAGACTCAATATACCAAGTGACGACTTAGAAAATAACATTTAGATTTCTCAAAATCATCTTCTCTTTTCAGATCTATGAGAAAGAACCTCGGAGTCGTTATTGAAAAGTTAGAGTTTACCATTCGGATATCAGAACTTGGTCAAACCAGTAATCAGAACTCCTCGTAAGAGCTGGACGGATGGAGAAGAGCAGATCCAACTCTCAAAACTTTATATAAGATCTTCTTCTTCAGATCCAACTTCAGATGATCCGCATCAATGTGGAAAACACAGGAATAAAGTTTCCCACCTTGTAAATCAGCTACCAGGAGTCGAAGGAGGAAGAGGATAGCAGCTACGAAGAGGTAGAATGCCTCGACAACCACCGTGGTTGCCGTAAAGGATTCCAAAGTTCATCAACAAAACTCGAAAAGTTAGGAGAAATGTAGATCTAAGGACGGAGAATGTTTTTCTCTAAAGGGGAAATCGGAGAAGAGCACCACAAAAAGAGATCGGAGTAGGGGAAGAGGAGCTAGGGCTTCGCCATCACTGGAGGGAGAGAGAGTGCTCAGCGTCGAGTCAGGCCGAATGAAGGAGAGAGAAGAGTGTCCACCGATTTTACTTGACCGGTCGCGGGGTAAAACCGGAAAGTAGAAGATTCTCAAACCAACGCAAAGGAGTGGACGGGGGCAATACTGGGAAATCAATTTTCAAACATTTCATTTCATTTCAACCATCGGCCCTTTGTCACACGAAGGCTCCTATTTATAGGAGAAAACAGGGAAAATCCCGTAAATGCTCAGAAAATGAGACAAACACCTAGCAATTACCGAAAAATGCCAAAAAATACAGGACATAACTCAGAAAACTTAAAAAATACTAGAATATCAGGAAATGCCTAAAAAAATTGATTAAAGCCTTCCAAATTCCATAAAATTTGTAAATTGCTCTTGAAAATATTTTGAACATCATTTAGCCTCAGAAAAAATAATCTCCCAGCCAAATTGACCCCAACGGTCTACGCCGGTAGGTCTTGCCAAAATATTCTTTGTCTCCGGTGTCCTCACCCATTCTCCTTCTCCATGTCTCATAGTCTCAACTCAACAGTTGTGATCAACTTTTCAAGTAATTAAATAAAATCTTAATCACAAATTACATGAAGCTGTCCACAAGGAAATTTTTTCTCCATCTACGGTGAATTTAATGAATTTCCTTGAAGAGATTTAAATTCATCAAACCATGCAGATTTATGATCCTCCTAGATCTATCCTGATCTTTTTTTCGTACTCTTTTAATATCTTTCATTTTTTTTCTATTTCTCCCAATATGCAGAAACTGTTATATCCCTTCTTTTAGTTTACCCCCAATTGATGCTAATCCCACTCTTTTCCAGTACGCTTGTTATGAGTCCTATTTATTTAGTGTGTTTGCTTATCTATCTTAATATTTTCATTTAAGCAACATTTGTTTGGGAAGCATGTTATCACTTATTATGTAACATTTACTACCGTGCAATATTATAGATTGCTCTAGGGTAATGTGTTCTTTTCAAATTTACTGGAATCCTAAGATCACATTGGTTCTTGTGATCACTAGTTAGCATTCTTATCTTATCCTTATTTTTTGGTAATTGAAGCCAAGATATTATGTGATGTTCACTGATAAGAACAGTTAGTTAATGTTAATCAACAAAAGTTGTTAATTTCATCAATGCATTAATTTGAATTCATTCAGAATTTACTATGTGAAATAAACAAATCTGAAATTTAATTTAAATTTTTTTGAAGGAAATGGCTTATTTGAATAAGTCAGTTATTAATATCTTCAAATTTTGTTACTCTTGTTCCCGCTATAAATTTAACCTTATACTGAACTGTAAATAAGGATATGATTCTTGTTTGTGCAATAGAAGTCTATGGTGGTGCTTGATTTGTCTGACCAATGGAAGAAATGATCAAGGATTGGGATGCAATTGATTGGGATTGGCCAGGATTGGATCAGGTTATAAAAAAATTTTGATGTTAAAAATTACAAAAACTTCAAAGTAAAAAAAGATATAAAAAATTTCATTAATAAATAAAATTTATTTTAACATTATATTCAAATTTTTACTTTATATTTTACATAGAATTAGTTTTTTCTGCTGAAGAATGGATGCATCTTGGAATAAGAGTAAAAGAAGAAAGGGGAAGGGGTTAATCATCTATTCATGAAAAGCATTATTAGCTGGAATATAGGGGCATTCACGGGACTGATACGTTAGGGGAGTTGAGGAATGCTGTACTCTCTAGCAACCTGGATGTCTTGGGTTTACAAGAAACCAAAAATGACTTCTTCGATCTGAAGGACAGTGAAGGTTAAAGGCTGACTTCTTATAGGATTTCCTTTCTCTCCGTCAGTTGGGAATAGTGGTGGCATTGTTGTCTTTGTGGACTCAGGGGTCACTGAAAGCAGAGGGCATCCACAGCAGTGGCATATTCTTGCTTTGAGATTTACACATCTAGGACAATGTTTCCTGGCCAGTGTGTATGGCCCTCAAGGGGATGATGATGGTAAAGTTGCTTTCTTTCATACTTCGTACCAAATACTCCTTAGCTATAATGACTGTGCTTGGGGGGGGGGTGGAGACTTTAATGTAGGAGAGACTTCATCAGGAGGATTGGAACTTGAAATGAACTTGTTCAATGAGTGGGTGAATAGATGTGGCCGTACTGAGATATCTGCAGACACTTGGTTTACTTGATCAAACTCCTTGACCAAGTTGAAGTTGGATAGATTCTCTGTTTCTCCACAATGGGTGTCTGACTTGGGTGTGCCCATGGGCTTCCACTTGCGGACCACCTTGCAATCGGGATCAGCCATGATAAATGGGATAAGTCAGATGGCAGAAGGTTCTGTTTTGAGATGACTTGGTGCAAGGATCCTGCCTTGATTGAGAATATTTAAGTTTAGTAAAATTCGACTTCTTTCTCTGGTACTGCGACAAATATTTTTATCAACAAACTATGTTTTGTGAGGCATCAGTTAACGGTTTGGACTTGAGCATTATGCAAATATTCTGTTGAAATCATGAAGTCACTGTTGGCCGAATTGGAGGAATTTGAACATGGTAATGATAGAGGATCTTTGCCTGAACTTCAAAAGAATGAGTGGATGGCTGCAAAAAAGGAATTCAATGAATGGAGCCTTATGGGGTGTTTGGTTGCATGATAATTTTTTGTACACTTTCATGATAAAAAATTGTATTAAAATAAAAAGTTAACCAACTCATGACATAAAATTATCATGTTTGGAGGGATGTGATTACAAAAAAGAGTAACTACCACACATGATCAAACAAAGTGGGGAACCACAAGAAAAAAGAAAGAGGTGAGACCCTCTTTTTTGTTTAAGAAGAAAATCACTTTCAAAACATAAACTTATCATGGTTGTCAAACACCTCTTTTAACAAGTTTTTTTATAATTTTTAAAAATTAAAATAAAAACCTCAATTATCATGCAACCAAACACCCCATTAGAGTAGAAGTCAAATAGAAACAAAGGTTCAAAACAGCATTGGCTGAAGGAAGGGAATAAAACTTCTCAGTTTTTTTTCAAGCTACTCTAAAAAAATAAGCAGAGCTCTCTTAATACCCTTTGGATCGATGGAAACCAGAAATAGGGTCAGATCAGATTGGGCAGGCTACAACTATATTTTATGAAACTTATTTAGAGTGGACAATAGGTGGAGACCGTTCTTGAACTCTGTTTTGTCTAGGAAATTATTATAGGAGGCTGGATGGCTCGACAATGCTTTCTTAGAAGATGAGGTGTTTAACACAGTTCCCGGCATGGATCCCCTAAAATCTTTAGGCCCAGATGGCTTTACAGCGGAGTTTTATCATAAGTGTTGGCAGATCACCAAAGATCATTTTGCGGTAAGGGTAAATAAATCTGTGGACAATCCTATGTGTATCAAACTTCGGAACTCCACTTTGGTGTTGATTCCTAAGAAAGAATGTGTTGAAGATATTAAAGATCTCAGTGCTATTGACCTTTTAAATTGCAGCTATAAGATTTTCACCATAGTTGTAAAGGCGTGCAGTTTTCCACCATTGCAAGGATGGGAGAATCAAAATCAGAATCGGAATCGATAGACACTGATTCGATTCGGATCAAATCGGTCTGAATTGATTGATTTTTTGGAAAGAATGTCGATCTAAATTTGGTCTCGATCAGTCAAATTTTTTATCTTTTACATTATAAAATATCAGAAAAAAATCATTAAAATTTTTGGAATATCTTCAAAAAATTGTTAAAAATAAAATTAAGGCAGGATCTTTTAGGTCGGGATTGGGTCGGCCCAACCCAGACTCAACACACTCAAGAGCCGGGTCATGACCTGATTTGACCCCCATTCTTTTGATATTGAAAATTCAAAAATATAAAATATAAAATAAATGGCAGAAAACTTTTAAAAATATGAAAATATAGGTAATATGAATAGAAAATAAATTTTATTTTATTCAAATCTGGCAATTTCTACTTGCTCTATATAATTTATCTATTTTTCTTGTGTCATTTGGTTTGAGTATGTACTGTTTTACAGGTATACATGACTATGTAGTTAGAGGCGAGATGCGCCCGAGGCAAGGGGGCTCACCTTGCCTTAGGCGCTCAAGACAAGATTTTTTTTATTAATGAACTTCTCAAAAACATATATATGTATATAACATTAAAACTTTTAGAGAAGAACATAAAAAATAAATAGCTCACTTTTAGGGCCTACAATGTATCAAGATATCAGAGTCTGGAGGTGGAAAACTGGGCATTTGGGGTTTCGAGTTGGAGGAGGAGAATTTAAGTTACCAGATCCAACTTTCACTGGGTCTGGACCTAGGCAAGGCGAGCTCTACTGAGGCACCTTGGTAGATCTCGCATCGTCTTAGTGCCAGGGCACCCGAGGCGAGTGTCTCAAGTAACATAGATATATGATCATATTCATCACTCTATCATAAAATAATTCTAGAAGAAGATTTTTAAGAACCACTATAATTATCATAGGTGATTTGTATCGAAGTGTCTAACAAGGATTCATAATTTATCACATAATCCTCTTGGCGATATGTATGAAAATAAGAATCTTGAGATGCATCAACTCCATAAGTGGAGTGTCCGTAGTATTGATCTCTACCTCATTGTGTGTTCTGTTGATCTCCTCCACCTCCATCTTGTGGCATTGCACCTTGGTTCGTGTCTTGTGTCATGTGCATGTAATGCCTTCTTTCGGGAACGGGTGTGTCATAGTTGTCAAGGCGGCCAAGGCGATCAAGGCGACATAGTACCGCCTTGGCACCTTGGCGATAAGGCGAGACGTTAGGCGATGCCTTGTTTTATATAGTAAAATGGATAAAATAACAAATATATATGTAAAAATGATGCAAAATAACTTTGACACCATGCAAATCAATCAATAATGCGGGAAGTGCATAGTTACATAAACTAAATAACTTGACAAATTAGTTAATTTTACTATTTAAATTATATTATCTATTAGTAAACACTTAAGAAATCATTTAAGCTTAGCTATTATTTTATCAAAATGTTAATTTATAGTCAAATTAACTATTAAAACTAGTTGTTTTTACTCTAAAACAACTTAATTATGTGAAATTGACACTTAATTAGCATTATTTATTATTAAAATATATAAAATAGTTATTATAAAATAGTTATTTAAGGCAATGGGCGCCTAGGCGCCCATCGCCTTGCCCCCTCTGGGGGCACCTTGTCGCCTAGGCAACGCTTTGAAAACAATGGGGTGTGTCCTCATAGGGAGATCTCCAGATTCGTTGTCCTCTTTCCACAAGAAACAATGTTGGTGCCTTTTACGTTCCTCGCTCTATTGTCATTGTTTTTTGAAGTTGAATCATGATGTTTGGTGTTGAAATTGGATGTTTGTGAACACCGAAAATTTTTAAGTCGAGATTAGATCAAGTCAAATCTCCAATGAGCTATATGGTTCAACTTTCAAATATACCATTTAGTTTGGTTCACTTTGGCTGCCATTTCATGGATGAAATAGCCCAAGATCAAGGCCAATTTGCCTAACCCATCAAGAATTGATCTAAATCCAGCTCATTGCACCCGTTACACATGTTTGGTGAGCTAATTGTAGTCCTAAAATAGGCCCATTACGATGACCTTGTTCTGTTGGTCTCCATGGTGCAGCTTTGACATGGACATCTTGGAGAAATCCATGCCACGCCACCTCAACAGCCAATTACAATATCATCTCTTCCTATTTTGGAGGGTCGAGAGACAGTGCGCAGCAAGGACAGGTCAGCGGGGAGATTAATTCGCGGTGGATTCCTATGCCAAGCCAGATTCTTCCAAGGGCGGAGGTCTCGTAAGGAAAGGAAAGTCCTTCTAAAAAAAGGTCTGCGGGAGTCATGGAAGGAAGGGGAGTCAATCCCGCTTACTGCGGACCTCCTCCGAGTCCGTTTCCAAGCCGGACACCTTCTTTCGGAAAGTCTCCCGAAGCGGAGGGAAAGATGAAAGCCCGTATAAATGCAGGTACCATCGACCGGGGGGGAGCGGCAGGGAGGGAGAAAAACGAGAAGAGAGAAAGAGAGCGGACCAGAGTTCCCTTTGGAGCTTGCCGCCGCTGCCGGGAGCACCTCCCGCAAGTGCTGTGCCCGTCAGAAGCACCTTTGGCAGACGTCGTGGTCGCCGGAGGCCTCCCTTGCAGCAGCCGTCGCCACCGGACAAGCCTTCAAAGCTTGTCATTGCTGCCGGAGTCCCCCCTTGGAGCTTGCAGTCGCCGCCGAGCCTCCACTTGCTTCCGCAAGACCGCAGGCGACGTCGTCGAGACCATTAGCCTCTCTCGCCGTCGCTGGTGAAGCTCTCTAGCCCCTCCGAGGTCGCCAAGCCCTTCATCCCCTCCTGTCAGCACCGTCCGGAGTAGCCAAACGAGGGGAGAGCTTCGCCGGAATCTGCAGGTGCCATCGAAGCCCCTTTCCAGAGGCCGTCGGAGGGTCGAGGGCTGCCGAGAAAAGAAAGCCGCGCGGGAGGAGGGAGAAAATTATTTCTCCTCCCGACTTATGTCCACGTAGGACATGCAAACAGTAAACGGGGCCCGCCCGTGTGAGGAGATGCCGCGGCTGCGTCCGAGCGAGGGTCGGCAGCAGCTTCTGCGTGAGGCGGTTGACCAGCGGGTCAACTAAGGTGGTGGGGCCCACCTTCAAAAGATGTTAAAAAAAGGAGAAGAAGAAGAAGAGAAGAAGAGAAGGAGAAGGGAAGATCAACCCACTCAAATAGAACCGATATTCCTAGACAACTTGGACAAATCCACAGAACGCACGACAATAAAAAAAAATCAAATTAAAAGGATCTTCACCCAGGAGTCTTGGGATAGCCACGCGCTAAACCATAGACCGACGAGGTGGGGTCCTTGGGAGATCCTCCACAAGTCCTTCTGGACCGGGGCTACTCTCTCTCAATTTGGTTAATAATAATTGTGGGGTTAATTTCTAATTTCCCCAAAATCCATTCAATTTTAAGTCTCTTAATGCCTATAAAAGGCTGAATGAGATTTAATCTTCATGGTGGGGTCAATTTCTGATTCCCCAAAATTCATTCAATTATTAAGTCTCTTAATGCTTATAAAAGGCCATATGAGATTCAATTTTCTTTGTGGGGTCGATTTTCGATACCCAAAATTCATTTGAGATAAATTTCTTGATGCTCATAAAGAGCTATAAGAAATTTAATCTTAAAAAAAAAACGAATTGTTATGCAAGTTAATTTTATTCTTTTATGCCCATGCGGGGCCATGAAAAAATTAGCACGGAGTTAAGTTTTGTGGAATATCTCCATACATGCGGGGTATTCATGTGCTCCTATTAATTTTCTTTCTTTCCTTTCACATCCCAAAATTTAATTTAATTTCAACTAAATAAATTCAAAGGGATTCCAAATTAAATAAATTCAATTTAAACCAAATCAAGTTAAATCACAACACATGTAAATCAATTTTAACCAAATGATAAATAAAATTCAACTTCTCAAAAATAAACCAAAATCAAATTTCCAAACAAATTTTAATAAACAAACCAAATTCAAAGACACGTCAAGCAAATTTAAATCAAACTTCTTAAATTAAATTCAAACGCCAATCAAATTCAATACTAATCCAACTCTTAAATTAAACTCAAGATAATCAAACAAAATTAATCCAAACTTCATTTCAAGCCAAATCTGACTTGAACAAATTTAAATCAATCCAAATCAGTTCTTTTAAAAATCAAACCTTAAAACAAGTTAACTTTAACCAAACAAATTTAAAACAACTTTTAACTCAAATCGACTCTAAACCCAAATTCAAAACCTGCAACCAAAATCTGACAAAAAAAATACAAGCAATTTGTAATTCTGAACTTGTAAGATCCGAAACGGTAAGGGGCCCAAATCTGTACAGAAAGAAAATCCAAACTTAAATAAATCAAATGAACCACCAATCTGAAATGTAACTTCGGAATTAAAGCCTGGAGGTTTGAAATCTGAATCCCCATTAAGTCTGAAATCTGAATTCGTATAGAATCTAAAAAGAAACCCCCTGAAATCCGAAATCTGGAAGAGGGAGGTGCAGAATTTGAATAAAAAAATCTGAAATCCAAACCAACTTGTAAATATGAAATCTGAAATCTGTACAAACTTGGAGATGGCTAGCCAAAAATCTGTAAAATTGCATCTGAAATCTGCAGATTTAATTGAAATCCAAACCAATCAAAATTGAATTCAAATCAAGCCCAACTCTAATTCAATCAAATCAAATTTCTCTAAGTAATCCAAACTCAAGCGAATCTGAAACTGTAAAATCCGAAGTTAGAAAATATTCAATCAAATCAAATTTCTCTCAAACTTAAGCTAATCAAATAGAATTCAGCCGGAAGACCACATAAATAAATCACCTGAACTAAATTTGTGAACCCATAAAAATCAACACATTTCAAGGAATCTAATCCAACCCACAATAATCACCTGTAAGATTTAAATAATCACCTAAAATCTGCAACCCAAATTCTAAGTTAATAAAAACATACTCGAGCAAAACACAAACTCAAGTAAAATAAAAACAGAATTTGAACCGAGTCATAAAACAAATCACAAATTAAATAAGTCTCAAAACAGAATGTGAATTAATCTTAACCAAACCAAAGCCAAATAATCCAATCTCAATAAATAAGATCAGATTAGATTTAAAAATCAAACAAGCTAAAATCCGTGTCAAAACCAATCTTGTGAGATCCAACCTTAAAATAAAACAAACCCAATAATTTTAAATCAACAGAACAAGTCATCAAATAGATTCCACTAAACAAACTCAAATTCAAATAAAATTCAGACTAAACCCAAACTTCCCAAACAAACAAACGTGATTTAAAACAAACCGAACTCGGAAGTTGAGCCCAAATATCATCAAGCAATAAATAAATTGTTTTTCTAACTCTAACCAAATTTAAATCAACAAACAAATTCAACTCATTCCAACCAAACTTAAATCAATTAATCAAATGCAAACTCAAACCCAAATTAGTTGCATAAAACTCCCAAAATGTCAAATTCACTAACAAAACGCAATTCAACCAACTCAATTCAAATCAATTCAAACTGAAATTCAAATCAATTCAATTCAACTTAAACTTAATCAAACCAATTCAACTCAAATCAATTTTAACCAATTCAATTCAAACAAAATTCAAACAAATCAAATGCTTGCCTTCCGTCAAATTCATGGGACTGTTTTCTCCTATGTGTGTGTGTGAATGCTTATTTTGCGGATGTATGTTTTCTGTTCCAACGGATTGCTATGACGTTTAATCAAGGGTATTCGAGAAATCTCGATGTAATTAACGTCGGATCTTCGTACCATCCGACGGGGAGAGGTCAAAATTAATTTCAAAGAACCTAACAACCTCAACACATAATTTTGACCCTAGTTAGTACTTTTATGAAATATCATCTATTTTCTTACAAAGTCAATGCTAAGGTCAAACCTAATTCAAATTCAAGAGGAAAATGAATTTCCAAAATAACAAAAGTGAATAAAATCTTTTTGTTAGATTTTGAGGTTACATCAATGTTCAATTCTGGCATATCTTCTTGTTTGAAGCTCCCTTATGCTGCTTCGAATTGTCTCTTTATTTTACTTTGAAACTCGATTTGCTTGTTTAATTGTTTGTAAGTGCTTATGAAATTGAGTTTTGAGCTCATATAGAGTTCGTGTGCATGGGAGCATGTTGCCTTTCATCTTGACTATATAATGTTTTAACCAAAAAATACTCTAGTACATCACTTTCTCATAATATTTATATTGCATTTTAATTTCTGACATAGAGATTAAGTTGTAATGTAATCAAGTCAAATGATTTCAGATCGTGTTGAAAGTTTGTGTCACAATTTGGAGAAGACATACTGAACAAAGTGAAATCGGTATGTGATGAATGCTTAAAAAATGGTTCAAACTAATTGTTAAACAAAATTATTAAATAATTATAATAAAAAAATAAATGAACTTATTAAATGCAAAACTAAGTTAAATCTAATTGTAAATAAATTATTAAGTTAAACAAATAATGAATTATTAACTAACAATAAAAACAAATTAATTTCAGGCACTTAAGGAGTAAGAATGAACATTAGACTTGATCTCCAGTAGAGTAAAGATGTGAGGGTAAGAAGGTGAGGGAGACTCCTTGAAGCCCCTCAACACTTGTATGACTCTTGGCTTTCGATCGTGCAACCCAAAGTTCGACATAACCATTGGTTGGGCTGACCAACTCTTGATCGGACCAATAAGCCCAAAATTTGACTTGGTCGGGCCTAGGTATTACATCAACCATTAGTTCTCATTGCGTCACTTTCTTTTAATTCTTAGAAACTGTAACCATAAGAGATTCCTTTTGCGGACGCATCATACAAGACACAACTAGGGGGCAGACACATTGAAGAAAAAAACTTTGAAGAACACTTTTTCTTTGGCTGGCTAGTGAGGAAGAAGATGTGAATTGTTACAATCTCCTCTTTATAATCTCATGTAGTTTAGCATGTTGATTTATTTAATTTTTGAGTCATTCACTATTTTTCTCTCTCTCTCTCCCTCTTTTCCCTTTAGAAACCAACTTGGTTTTTGGCGACCACGACAAAGTGTGCACCTGACGTGACCCGACACCATTCCATTCCTAATATATTCTCTCCTATCCACATAGGAGACAGAGGGAGTAAGATGTGTGAAGTGTGTAGTCACCAAAAATTGTGGATTTCAATGAATTTAAAAGGAATGTTTGAACTATGTACCAAAGAAATGGTGTTCGTAAATTATAACTTTCTCTTTGTCGGCCAGTTGAAGACAAAGATCTCTTTGATCCGGTTTGGTGTGTTCTTATGCAATCGAAAGATAATAAAATAAGTGAAAGATGATGATTTAGAACTGAGTGGTGAAGTATATGTGAAAGAAATAACATAAAATGACAATTAGAATAGGACTTATCGGTTCGAGGTGAGCCCTATCCCTTGTTGTTTTGTATTTTTCTTAAATAAATGTGATGCAAAAGTATGCAAACATGATGAGAAACAACAAAAACACAAATTTGAAAGCGAAAGTGAGGAAATTTGGGCCTGATTAGTAAATAAAAGATGGATTTAAGTGTCGATGTTAAAAACTAGTTTGAAAGGGGACTTGTAATGGTGCTACTTCACTTTGGAGCTCTCCATGGCCAAACAGGAGATATGATTCAATTCTTATTTGTTGAAAATGAAAGTTAACAGGATGAGGAAGTTTTTTACTTTTTCTGTTGATTTCCACGTGCTAGATTTTCTGTATGGAATCTGCAACCAAACTAACTACAACGGGCACTAATTGAACGACCTTTATCTAAAACTCTCTAAATTCTCTCTTTAGAAGCCTACAAAACTCAAATATAGGGTGTGGAGATATCTTGGCCAATTTCTTACATGTTCAGAGATATTTAATTATATAGATGATTAGAAATCTTACTCGAAATCAAATCGGATTATCAGTTTAGGAAAAAAGGTCAATGTGCCTTGGGTTGGGGGAGCATTTACCCCCACCCTGGGGCGCATGATCTCAAGGCAAGATCTCTTCATAATTGGCCAGTTTCTCTTCTAAATTAAGAAAAGAGGGGCTCTATGCACTCTCGACCTGAGGCACATTGATCGAGGGTAAAATCTTCTCTTGATCAACTTAGGTTCAATCGTATTTTTTAAGGTTTCGATGCTTCTCCAAACAAGGGTGCATATGCCATTGACCTTGGGTGTATGGAGAAGGTCCTAAAAATCTCAGATTTTGTCTCAGAATCAAGATTTGACCAAAAATTGGAAATTGGTAGTGGGGATAGCAATCAGGGGCACATACACCCCTACCTCCTTCATTTCACTCATGCACACCACCTGTTCAATTTTATAAAAGTGTGTTCAAAAGCATCAGAAAAAAACCCAGCATTGATTAAAGTGATGAAAACTTAAATATTACTCATAAAATAAGAGTTTTAAGTCCCAACACTAAGTCTTTTTTGTGTGTCTACACCTTCTTAGGACTCCTAACCATGTATCACAACTATATCTCCGATAGACAACAATATATATAATTTTTTAAATGGTCCATTTTTTATTTTCATATGGATACAAGTCAAGTATGGTAGACACCTCTGAGTGGAGTATCCATGAGAATTTAGAGAATGAGGATGAAGGTAAATGTCATAATTGGTGATAAAAGAAAGGTATACTATTTTATTGCATATCAATATTTTATTTATATTGTGCTATCTTTGTTTAACTGATCAATTATCATTAAAATGTTTCTACTTGTCTTGAAGTCCATTGAAATGACATGATACTTTATTAGACCAATGATTTTTATTTTAAAATTTTTAAGGGTATTTGTAAAGTTTTAATTTTTTAAATTTTTTTTGAATTTTTATAATGAAAAAATAAATATATTGACTAATTCTAATTACTTTTGAATCATTTTTCTTTTCATAGAATCTATCTTGATACCTGTAAATTTTGATTTTGATTTAAATTTTGATTTTCCCATAGTTGCCCCCTCCTCTCTCTTCTGCTCCCATTGGTCGAGTCCCCCCTACATAGCCTATGCAAAGTTGGTACCAAGTACCAACCCTCCTCTGCCTCTTGCCCATGTCGTACAAATATCACCCCTATTAGTCACCACTCCAATGTCACCACCTTCCCTGCTCTTCCTTGGCTATCTTATCCCTCAACTCTCGACCATTGTGACCCCAACCTCCCTCAGTTTCCAACCCTAGAGACTCCACATAGTGGATCCCCCCCCCCCTTCCAACGACATGCCCTTTCCTCGCATTCTCTTCCCTTATCTCTATGGCCAGACCTTACCTTTAAATTAAACCAGAAAGGGGGTGAAAACAAATATGTAAAATCATCTTAATCATGTGATCCAATGGTTTGTTTTTAAATTCTTTTTCGTGTTAATCAAATAAAAACTATAGTTTTAAAATACAAATGTAAAATAAATAATTTTTGAAACAACAAAATTCTGATAAAACAAAAATGTCTTATAGGTGCCTTATGGAGTGCTCCACTACTATGTTTATATTGATTTTGGTGCAATCCTTATCCCACCTACATGACAATAATATCTCTCTTTTGAAGTTTCACAATAATATATATATATATATTTGTTTTACGAGTTAATCATACGTGATATTATTCGATATTTTTAAAAATATTTTATTTAATTAAATAAATAAATATTTATTATTAGTTCTTATTAGATATGTATATTATAATAAAGTCTTTATTTACATGTAATGATAATTAAATTATAATTATAAGATCAATCATTTAGAAGTATGTGATCTAGTTGTTTTTAATCTTAGGATCTTTGAAATAAGACATTAAAGAGTTGTATAGATTAGTGTATGTGATGTCTTTTCATGTGATAAGTATGATCGATCTTATTGGTCATTAGTGTGAAAATGCTAAGATATACATATAGGTGTTCATTAGTCGAATAAATTTACTAAATTGACAAAATTAGAATCCAATAATATCTTATCGATCTGTTAATCATTGTTTTTGATGATCATCATTGTACGGTTAAATCTTTAACTAGAGTTATCAAAGATGTCTTGTTGAGTAAATCTTGTTCTTTGATTTTGGACTTATGTATCACCAATTTGATGATCTTGTACAACAATGGATTAGGTACGAGGGAAATTTAACAGAGACAATTGAGTAGACAATAAGAGATTGTTTACTATCGATAAGTGAGAGTGAATTTGCTTGTACCTTATCAAGTAAAAGGTGTCAATTCTGTGACTAGCATCTTCTTACGACAAAAACTTAATAGAGATAATTTATTAGACAATAAGAGATCATTTACTCTCAATAAGTGAGAGTGAATTCGCTTATACCCTATCAAGTAAAAGGTGCCAATTTTGTGACTAGCATCTCTCTCTCTCTCTCTCTCTCTCTCTCTCTCTCTCTCTCTCTCTCTCTCTCTCTCTCTCTCTCTCTCTCTCTCTCTCTCTCTCTCTCTCTCCAGAGTACCTTTTTTCATGGTGGAGGGACATTTAGGTTGAGTCAAAAGGTCCGCCATGTAGCAAAACTCATCTGCGAAGGAAGTTCATATGGATATTGTTAGAAGCCGTGCACTTGGATATTGTTATTTCTAATCATCTTCATAGGATTAGATGAATCTCTAGAAAGTATATTCAAATTTGTTTTAATTATTATTCGACTTTTGTCGTCTTGTTCTGATTGAGATGAGATCAATATGAACTTATAAATCGTTACTTTTGCTGCAGCAAATTTTATAAAGTTTATTCTTATAAACAATACTAAATGTGGCCTATAGAAATGATCCGCCTACAGTAAACCTAATATTTCTTGTATATACAACAAGATTGTTTTTGAGTAGGGGTGCAATCAAGTTGAGCCGAGCTAAGTTCAAGCTTGGCTCAATTAATTTTAGTGTTATTTGAACTCGCTCGATACTCATTTAACTTTCGGATCAGTTTGTGCTCGACAAGTTCAAACTTGACTTTAAACAAGCCAAGTTGAGCTCAAATGAATAAAAATATGGTTCGAACTTGAACCAAAGTTAAGCTCAAGCTTGTTCCATTAAAACTCAAGACAAAGAAAACTGAACTTTGCAATGTAAATACCTAACTATTAGATAGAGAACAAGGGGAAGATTTTGCATTGGTGAGGGGCCCTCAGAGTGGTGCCAATGCACAATCATTGCATCACCTTTGTGCATAGGACCGAGCATTGTGCCAGCCAGGAATCACAAGCAAGAAGTGAACCTCAGCGCCTCCCGTGCCATGTTGTGCATCGCCAGGAATCTCTATCTAGCCGAGCTTTACTTGCGCCCTTGGACTATGAAGAGTAGGTCGTGGTTGTAGAGGAGAAAGAGGATGAAGGAGATGGCAGTTGGGTCAGAGCTTCTCACATCATCCAAAAGAGAACTTGGGCTGATTAATTGTATTCAAATTGAAGAAGATCCCATATGCGATTGAAATACCTAGGGGTGGGGATGGCACCATCGGTGAATTTACTAATTTTTCTGCGATGAGATAAATAGAGAGAGAGAGAGGAGGAGGAGGTGGCGGTGGATGCTATAGAGGGAGAGAGGCGAAGGTGAAGAGTGAAGGAGAGAGGGGGAAGAAGAGAGAAATGGAAGCCTTGGGAGCAACTTGTAACATTTCGGTTCACAATGCATTCTTCTTTACCCTCATTTGACAACAATTGGTGTCCGAGATGCTTTAGGCAAGTAAAGGCAAGATAACGGAAAATTTTAAAGAAAAAACTACTATTTGCACTTAACCTTTTTACATTTTTGATCATGTAATGATTTATACACAATCTTCTTTGTTTTTATAATGTCATATGTACGGTGCTCAATAAATAATGAGATGAGTATTTAAACAAAGTAAAAAATCTAGTTACCCTCTCGAGTTTATTGAGTTGAGTAGAGATTTGTTCAGACTTGACTAGTTTATGATGTGAGCATTTTTTTGTTCAAACTTATTTCCTTAACTTAATAATAAGTCAAGTTGAGTTCTTATTGAGTCAGAGTATCGAGTTCTTTGTAAAGTGTATTGGTTCTTTTACACTTATTTTTCAGTGTAACTTGTGAGTTAGGGTCTATTTATCTAACAATATTAAGCATTTCCATAGTTATTAATTTTAAAATTAAAATTTTTACAAGTCATGAAAGAGGTATTTGGTTAATAATATAAATTTTTAAATTTTTGATAAATTCATAAAGTAATCAGGTATATTAATTTTGATATTAATATTTTAATTTTTAGAAATCTTAATATTTTGATATAATATGGACAAACTCAATAAAAATTTGTTTATCAGGCATGCTATTCATCTCTCTGTGTATATATATTATATATATAATATTGTAAGCCATGTTTTGTGCTCCAAAGTCAATTCGTGTAGGTGCCACGTTCCCTCAGTTTTGTCCCGTGACCATTAAGGCTGCAAATCGGCGGCAGAATTTTATAACAAAATCATTTTTATTCAATTTTAATCGATAATGGGGTGTTTGGTAGCAATATGATTTAAGTTTTTTCTATAATTTTGTATATTTGAAATAAATTTGTTAAAGGTGGTGTTTGACAATCATGACAATTTTATATTTTCAAAGTCATCTTTTTAGATAAAAAAAGATCTCACTTTTTTATATCTTGTGATCTTTTACTTTGTTCGGTCATATGTAATAGTTACTCTTCTGGTTATCACATTTCTTTAAACATGATACTTTTTATCATTGGTTAGTTCATATTTTATTTTAATATAATTTTTTATCGTGAAAATGTACAAACAAATATTATAAAACCAAACAACTCATAAGGGTTAAAGTATTATAATTTTGATTCTAATTAAAGTATTTTAACAAAGTCAATTCATGTATTCAATTTTTATTTTAATTTTGATTAAAGTATAACAAAATCATTTTATAACAAAGTCATTATATTCTGATGGTATTTTGTTTTTCATTCTTTCAGAGAAAATAGATCTGAGTTGATGATTTTTAAAATATATATTACATATTAATTTTTATTTAAAGATAATTTAATAAATTATTTATGATTGCTAAAATTTTATTCTTTTACTATTTATTGCTTCCATACCATGTTTTTTAATATATTTTTTAACTATTTTGTAATTTTATATATTAACTTTTTTATTAAAATAAAAATAAAATAAATAGAATAAACAAAGTTCAATTCTAATAAGCTAGCAAAATAATAAATTATTCCAATTTTAAAATTTTATAGATAAATTAATAGGTTCCATGTAAACCCTAGTGACCAACATGTATCACATTACTTGTTTAGTCACTATTTTTGTAATTGTATTTATCATCTCTATAGAAATTATACAATTTCAGTCTGTTTGTTTACCGTATAAAGTACCTGTATTGATATCAGTTTCAAAATTGATATTGATACTTTGCATCGGTAGGTGTTTGGATGCCAATATTAATTTTAAGATTAATAGTTAAAAAAACTATCATAAACAATACAAGTGAAGACCTGTATTAAAATCAATATTACAGCACGATGCTCCTCATCCCGCGCAGTTGTCCCCTCCAGCGTGTCCCCCCGTGCCTCCCCTCCCACGCCGGAGTCGGGAAAGCCTCATTTAATATCAATTGTAATATTGATATAATTTTACCAAACACTTAAAAAATTTGATACTGTCAATCTTGATACTGATACTTCAATTTCAAAAATTACCAATATCAATATTAATAAAATATCATTTGTAATACTCTGACCAAACAGGGCATTAACTATCAATATCAAAATATTGAAATTCTTACGCTAAATAAGATAAGTGTCCACGTGTATCAACGCTGGAATTGATATTTTAACCTCTACGAATATTAGTATCAAAATTAATACAATATTATTTTTAATACTCAGACCAAGCAAAGCATTAACTTTAATATAGTGTCATTTTGTATAGTCAGTCAACCAAGGTATAAGCATATTCTCTCTGAGATTCAACCAAGGTATAAGCATATTCTTTCTGAGATTGCTGTTCTTTAAGAACAACTCTAGCTGAGAAGAGGATGTGGGTTTAGATATAATATATATTTATATTTATACACATACACACACATATATATGCTTGATCCTAGCAACAAAGGGACGAGAATTTGAAGGGTATAACACTGTAATAGTGCCTCTTGTGTGGACATCGAGGGGTCCAAGTTAATGGGGTGCTCACTGCATGATAATTTGAATTTTTGTAATAAATTTATGTTCTTGTAACAAAATTAGTTAAAAAAACCCTTGTTTTTACATTTTAGAGAAATTTTCTTCTTAAATCAAGAAAGAGATTAGTAGACTCTCTTTTTCTCGTGAACCTCACCTGTTCTAGCTAGTTGTACATCGTTGCTATTTCTTTTTCTTATCACATGTCTCCAAACCTTATAATTTATACCTTTGACTAGTTTAAATTATATTTTAATATGAATCTTTGTAGTGAAATTGTATAGAAAAGTTTTGTGCAATCAAACACTCGTAACCTACACACATTAGACAGGTAACATGAGCTAGACTCGTACAAATTCGACCTGACTCAATGTTCATCGAGTAAATTAGAAGCTCTACTAATTGGCAAGTGAAGTTTAGACTTATGCTTGACTTAATAAAATTCACAAATAACTTTGTTAAATATTTTTTAAAAATTTTTTATAAATATTTTATACATTAAATAAAATGTCAACTAAACTCACTAAATGAGGTAACATCAAATTTATATTGAGTTCACACGTAAGTTGAGATTTATAGAAACACTCAAATTTAAACTTCATGAATGAACTTAAATTAAGTTTCAAAACTAGATCAAATTTGAGATTTATAATGAGTTTAGATCGAGTAAGTACGAATCAAAACATCGTAAATGAGTTTATATGAGCTTTGATAAACATCGAGTTATGTCCCTTTATAGATTGAGTTCAAATTCTACTCGATTAAAAGACTGAGTAGTTTGATAAGCTAATGGGGTGTTTGGTTGCATGATAATAGAGATTTTTATTTTAATTTTTAAAAATTTTAAGAAAACTTGTTAAAAGAGGTGTTTGACAACCTTGACAATTTTATGTTTTGAAAGAGATTTTCTTCTTAATCAAAAAAAGAGGGTCTCACCTCTTTCTTTTTTCTTGTGGTCTCTCATTTTGTTTGGTCATGAATGAAAGTAACTCTTTTTTGTTATCACATCCCTCCAAACATGATAATTTTATGTCATGAGTTGGTTCACTTTTTATTTTAATATAATTTTTTATCATGAAAGTGTACAAAAAATTATCATCTAACCAAACACCCCCATAAGCTCTCACATAAAAACCTTTTAATAACTCAAATTTGAACAGGGGTCAAATCTTTCTGTTACTACTTGTCTCATTTCACAGTTCCTTTGCACCATTATGGACATCCAAATTAATTGTATGAATCTGCCATTAAAATACCTATTCTATTGTGTACTCTTGACATTCCACAAATATTATGGTATTTAATCTTAGCACCAGTTGGCTGTGCCAAGAATCATTGATTAGTCTTAGAAATGTTGGCAGTTGGCACTCGGCAGGCCTGCAAACAAGGTATGATGGACATGGTGGAGCTGTCAGCTGGAGCAAGTGGAATGAAACGTATGTTAAATTTATTGGCCATCTGATTTAATTTTTTAGATTTAGTAAAATAACTATTGACAAGTTTTTTGCACTACCTAATTTGAACCTTTAGAAATAAAAAACAGTAGATTTTAGAAATCAATAAAATGCAGTGACCCAAATAACTCACAAGAAGATAATGATCACATATTTTGTAATGACTAAATTAGCCGACTGACATGACAACCATATTAATGAATTAGCAGACATCACACGAAGTCAACTATAGATATCTTAAGACTACTCTAACAAAACACATTTATCTTCTGGAAAATAATTAACTACAATTATTAATAATTCATTAATTTAATCCGTTGAGATATTCACAGTCAAGGATGTTACTATCTGTCTCCCTTAAGATTTTAATATCATGCTAGCCAGACAATCACACATGCCGAAACTACTTCCAACAAATGACACACACATATACGTCCAAAAAGGAGGTTAATCAGACACATTCCCTCTGGGAAAACTAACTTGTCACAAAAAGGATGTCAATTCTTTCGACATAAGAAAGTTATTTCTAGGCGATCTTTAAATTACGAAGTATTTGGTTACATGATCATTTAAATTGGTGTCACAAAGTAATATTTTTATAACAAATTTTTTACAAATAGTATTTTCTACTTAATTTTATTTAAAATTAAGACCCTTTTTTCTCTTAGTCTCCACCTTTTCTTTTGTTACATATGGTCTCACTTTTTGATAACATATCTCACCAAACATTATTTTCTAAAAAAATTGATCATACCCTATCAGATACTTTGACAACTCAATTAGCATTGAACATTAGAACTTGACCCGGTACTAGTTTAGTTTGCTCTTTTCAAGCTGCATCATGAGTTATATGTAAATGTAAACGAGCTGAGTAATACGTTATTTAAGTTGAACTCATTTATCTCACGCAAATTCGAGTTTGAACTCGAGTTCTCGTAATTATGTTGAATTTTGTACAAATTTGATTTGTTATTTAATATTTAGAATTAATTAAAATTACTTTAAAATTTTATTTTTATCTAATTTAAAAATTTTGAACTCAAATTAAATTCAAATAAAATTTTATTTTAACTTATTTTATATCTAAGTAATAATATATAATTATTAATATTTATATTTTATACTTTAATTAAATATTTAGTCTAATTAATCGTGGTGTCTGTTCAATCTCCGGTGGAGTTCCGGTCATTTAACATAAGTTTTAGTTTTTGTTTGTATTTTATCGTAACCTAAGCCGTGTGCAGCCCTAATCTTAGTCCGAATATCGGGGCTGACGTCATTGTTCTTATCCTCGCGGCGTATGACGCCACAGCCAGCTGGCAGCTGCACGCCGGATGCGACGCCGCGACTCGGTCAACCCATTAACGGAATATTCAGCATTAAAAGATTCTCTCTCTCTCTCTCTCTCTCTGCGCGCACCGCATGTTGTCTTCTTCTCCCGTTCCGGCTTCTGCGACGCGACGCCCCGACCCCGTCTCTCTCTATCCCTCCCCTACCCCCTTCTGTGCACGTTGTCTCACCTGTCCATACTTCTCATCTCCAGTCGCCGGAGATTGGCTGATCTCTGGCCGTATCTAACCAGATCGCTCGTCTAGATCCTACCGGCCGTGGTTGTGTGAGGTCTTCTTCTCTCCGCCCGCCTCTTTCTTGAAGAGATCGAGGAGCCTGAGAAGAAATCTGGAGGACCTGCCGGCGAGGTTCTGGCCGAGATGATGGATCTGTCGGGGGCGCCGTGCACGGCGGAGGAGAGGACGCGGTGGTTTCGCAGTTATCTGAAGGCCCTCAAGGAGGAGCGCCACAAGATCCAAGTTTTCCAGAAGGAGCTTCCCCTCTCCCTCCACCTCGTCACCCAAGGTAAGCTCCGTTCTTTCCTCTTGAACGAGATCATCCCTGATTCGAGTGTTTCTTCCGCGAAATCGTCGGGAAATTTAGTATTTTCTCCTCTCTTTTTTTTTGCCCCCTTTGTCGGTTGTGCAAAGCCATCGAGAGCTACAGGCAACAGATAGCGAGCGATGTGGTCGCCGGTGGGAGCTCCTTGGAGGAGGCGGAGGAGGAGGAGACATCGACCGAGGGCGCCCCAATCCTTGAGGAGTTCATCCCCCTCAAGCGGGGTTCCTCGTCTGCGGCGGAGGATGAGGAGGAGGCGAGCGGCCGTCAGCTACCCGATCACCAGGGCAGGCAGAAGAAGGCGAGCGCAGAGAAGAAGCACGACTGGCTGAGATCGGTCCAGCTCTGGACCCAACAACCAGATTCGGGTCCTCTCCCCACAGAGGAAGGCGTCATTGGCCGTGTAAGTTTTCCTAATCAGGAGGAAATTTGGGGAAAATAAAAGTAATCTTCCGCTGTTTCTTCGTGGATTTAGAAGAACTAATGCCGATAATAATATGCTACAGGGCATTGATGAACGGAGATCTCGTCTCTACTTGGATACCAACAAATCCACCAGCGCCTTCGTCCCTTTCCACCCGCCGCAGAGGTCGCCGGCGGCGGTGGCGGCAGAGAGGGCTGCAGCTTTGAAGCTGACCGCGCCGGCGACGAGCTCAAATTCCGATCTCGATAGGGAGAGTATTGGCTGCGGCGGCAGGGACGACAAGGATGTACAGCCCCAGCGGAAGATCCGGCGGTGCTGGTCCGTGGAGCTACACCGCAAGTTCCTCGAAGCCCTACGGCAGCTCGGAGGCGCCGATTGTGAGTCCCTTGAATATATATATATATATATATATATATATATATATATATACACACACACACACACACACACACACAAACATGTCCGAATTGTGCTTTAACGCGAGGATGATACGTAGAAATTGCCCTTAATCGCTTGCAGCCGCGACGCCGAAGAGGATTCTGGAGTGGATGAAGGTGGACGGCCTGACCAACGACGAGGTGAAGAGCCATTTACAGGTTTGGAATCGAAAGGTTTTTAGCTCCATGATCTTTCGATCGATCGACCGCCCAAGATCGGTTCTTCTTAGCCTGTTCTTCGCGCTGCCGGTTCCCGCTGGCTGCTTAGCTCTGCGGGTATTTGACGTTTGCCATCGTGCAAATGGCTGCAGAAGTATCGGTTGCACTCTCGGCGGCCAAGTCCCACGTCTCACGCCAGTTCCGCTGGCGCTCCACCGCAACAGCTCGCCGTCGGCGGCGGCGGCGGCGGCGGCATATGTGTTCCCCCGCCAGAGTACGCGGCGGTGCGTCCCCCATCAGAAGGGAAACCCACCAATTCCCCGAGCGGAGTCTACGCTCCCGTGGCGTCTGTACCCGCGCCGCGAAAACAACGGCAACACCACCGCCGAGGGGTGATTCACTCAGGGAGTACTCTCCCCGGTGACCAAGACGAGCACTGTATCGAGGAGGACGGCTCCGAGGCCTCCGCCGCCTCGTCGTCCACCCGAACGACCACATCCTCTCCCGGTGGACATCGATAATGCGCAGGAGCGAGGAATCTGCACCGCCGCTCCGCTCCATACACCATTACAAGAGGCAGGGAGGCGCGCGTCGTTCTGCAGTCTCCGTCGGTTCTGCAAGCGTTGATCAATGTGCTTTCGAGAAGTAAATACGTACATACATCTCTCTTGTCTAGTGCCTCGAACAGTCTTGAGTTTATTCCAAACTTGTGTTTTTATGGGTTTATCGTGCATTATGTATGTTAATCTGTGTAATGCTGGGGAAAATGATGATCTTGCTACGTGAATTGCTCCGGCTTGAAGCTGACCAGTCGATGTCTTGCATTGGTGTCATTCTACGGGTAAAAGGAACAACATTGAAAATATTTTACACATGATTCACTTTTCATGGAAAATGAAATATAAAACACTTGTTTAGAACATCCAAAAATGATTTTCTTGAAAATATTTTCATTTATTTAGTTGCATGTAAATTATTTTTAGAACATTTTAAATATACAAGTTATTTAAAGATTTTTTTTCAAACTAAATGAGAGCAAAAGTTCCTAAATTTGAATTTTTTTACCATGGTTATAGTTATTATGTAGTATTTAAAATTTCAAGTAATTATATAATAAATTATATTTACTAAGAGCACCATGTCCAGTCCACTGGTGAAGAAATCGAAAGTTAGAGCAAAAAATTGGGAGAAAGTAATCTAAGAAGAATTAATTTTCTGTAAAAAATAAAATTAAATATTTTATTTGGTACATATAAAAATCATTTTATAAATTAATTTTAGTTATTTAGCTACGAATAAAATAATTTTAGTAAATATTTTTATTTTTTAAATACTAATAAAACTTATAAATTATTATTTATAATTTTATCTTTTTTTAAAATTATATTTGACTTTCCAAAAAGTTATATATAAACATTAAGTAAATCACAGTTAACACTAAGGTAAATGCCCGAGGAAAAACGATCGTATAGACATCTCCATGGGATACCAAAATTTAGAAACGCAAAAAGTCAATGCATAATATTTTATGTTGAGGCATACTTTACATGTAACCAAATAAAAAATTTGAATGACTTTTTTCTGAAAAAGTGGATGCATTTGGCCCATTTTGCCGGGATTCAAATGGACCCCAAATTGTACGTCTTTACACTACAAGAAAAAGTGTCAACGATGGCTATAGGACTTCACCACTATACGAAAATCAGTCGCACAAGAATATTGACAACTTATTTAAAGTCATCGCTCGATTGTCGTAAAAATCTTGCCGATGATAATATTAGCGACGACTCAACTAATAGTCATTGTTAATAAATATATAAGCAATGATTGTTATTGTCGTTGCAACTAAATGTATAAGTGATGGCGGTGAAGTCATCATTAATAAACTCTAAGCAATGGCTGCTCAAGTTGTCACTGATAATTATTGGTGATAATTTAAGCCATTGCCAAAACGATGTAGCCATCGTTATTATTACTGAAAATAATAACTACCTGAGGAAATTTTTGATCTGATTTGACAATCACTCGCTATTAATTACTAGCAATGACTAATAGTCATCACCAATAATATTAAAAATAAAAAATTAAATTTTTGATATGAAAAATACATAAATTCATAAATTTTAGATAATTAACTTTTTTATATTTACATATTAAAATGGGTCCACAATGACCCATAAACATATTTCATTCAAATAAAATTCCATTGCACATTTCATTCATTTATTCATACTCATACAATAAAATTGAATTGAACAAATACCAAATCATACACAATTCAAATGGGTTCACAGTAACCCGCGACTATATTTCATTATCATTATGCATATTTAATATACTCATTTCATTCAAAAAAGTAAATTGAAATTAACAAACATCAACATTCATATAAAATAAATATACACAATTCAAATAGATTCACAATAACCCGTTCATACAAATTGTAACTTAAGATAATAAATAATACATATCACTTATTTTAACCAAATGACTCTCCTCCTCCTCCTCCTCCTCCTCCTCCTCCTCCTATCTTTGTCTCATCTTTAGCGCCGATGTCTATAGATCAACTGGTTTTGGTAATTGGACTAACCCAAGTTGTTTGGCTGTTCAAACCCATTATCGAATGAAATTTTCTATTCCGATAGTTGTTGTAAAGCGGCAACTTGAGATTTATATTGCTGAATTATCTTAATCTACTTTTCCGCCATATCCACCTTTTCTATCAAATCATGAACTGTGGAGCTTGAAGAATCATTTTCACTGGTTTCACCGTACCAGGTGGCGTGAGTCTATGCTTCCTACACATCGGACTCGAATCCTTGGATGTTGGGACGGTCATCAATTGTGTCATATTATCATAAAAATATATACGGTCAAAATTTTGATTTAAAATGTAAAATTAGATAAATAAAATAAGATTTAAAAATAAATTACCATCAATTGAAAATTTTCTTCAATATCCCATATAACATTTTCATCAGCTCCTTTGCAAGTTTGAGATATCTGGAAGATCTCTAGACATATAAGAGGACGACCTTCTTTTGATACTTTCGATTATAAATTTGAGCTTAGTCTAAGTGATGTTAAATAAACAATAAATGAAATACAAAAAATAATTAGTTATGAAGTCTGTTTGCAATTGATGAATGTTAGTCATTCCTCTTCTATAAGGTATAAAGAGGTGATCTTTATTGCCTTTATTTCCATCACTTAAGTACCTATAATCAAATTCATACAAGTCACATATACAATGCCATTGCTCTAGTTCAATTTATGGAGGCATACAAGTGGACATTTTTCAAAATACTAAGTATACAATAACTAATAGTTGTATTTGACAACAATGAAAAGAAATAAGTTAAACAATTTTATTAACTTTTGTTTAAGTGATTTCTTTCTTTTCTTTACATTCCACCGGTGTCTTAAAATTTGTGCATCGGTAGATGCATTCCTCAGATACCTAAAATGTTGCTACATGATCACTATATTTTTAGAATCATTAACATTATTTGAAGAACTATTGTGCACAATTAGAATCTACCAAAGAGAATAATTTATTTATCTTTAGATCTTGGAAGATAACTTCCTTCTTCTCGAAAGGAAGAGTGATGTAATTTTGGCACTACAAATTAAAGTGCACTCTGCTACAAACTCTAATATAAGTAGTAAAATCTGGCCCACAAGGACCAATAGTTGACCCACCTACAAAATCGACTAACAAAGTTTGTCTAGGTGCTAATGTGCTCACATTATAATATGATTTGGCAAGGTCTTTTTCACGCCTAATAGGTGTAACTTTTTAAACACAAGAAGTAAATATATTAGTAATATATATATATATATATTGGTGTTTGACATTTATGACATATATAGTTGAGTATGCGAAGATGGACTGAGATGCTAGGGATAGAGTAGGTTGAGAAGCACTAGACTATGGTGCTGGGGACAGAGTAGGTGTTTAGAAAATGTCACCATTACTCTATCACCAATAACATGTTTTGATGTAATACCACCACCAATTAGGGTTGATTGTTAATCATATGTAAAATCATAAATCATAAAGAATTTCTTGTCCTCGAGAATATCATAAAAGGTGTTTATGTTTGGATTTAATTCGACTGTGAAATTTTTTTCAAAATTAAAGAGGACAAAACTGAGTTCTCAAATAATTTGATTTGGCTCAATGTGGTTTGATTTGTGATAAAAAAATTATTTATAGGTATCGAGTTAATTTTGATTATAAATGATTGTGATAAATATTATTTTATTCTAAAGTTGTATATTATGAATAATATAATACTAATTTTATTTTATTTTAATTTAGTCAATTTAATTAATTTGGTTTAGTTAGTCCAAATGGAATGGGTTGGTTTGCTTCGGTTTGAATTGATTAATGTGTATCCTTAAGTTCAATGATTATGTTCATCCCTAAAATAGTTAACATTTTTTAAAGTGTCTTTAGAGCGAGTGAAGGTAAAGTTTGACATAGGCAGAGTAAGAGATGGAGAAAGAGAGGATCCAATGATGGAGAGTAGGAATGACATTTGTTGATGGCTTGGAGGAAAAGGACTCACATAAACAAAATGTTTGAATCTCAAACATTTATGCCTATATTCTACATTCATAGGTACTTACTCATGAACATCTTACTTTGGCAATTTTCGTCTTGCCTATCTCACCCAAATCTAGACCTAGAAGAGCTAAATCTAGTAACTTAACGCCCCGTTTGGTAACACTATTAAGTACCTCTATCACTGTCAATTTTAAAATTGATATTGATAGGAGCTATTAAGAAGTGTTTGGTTAATTGTATCAATTTTAAAATTTGTAATGCAAACAAAGCATATTACATAATACAAGTGTCAACTTGTATTACTTTTGATATTGATACTCCAACATTTGAAAATATTAATATCAATATTGATATAGTATCAAAAATGAAACTCTAACCAAACAGGGCATAAAATCCTCCCCCCTCCCAACCCCGAAATGCCCAATGCCCAATCTTCCACTTCAAGGGCCCGCCATCCTAATACTTTGCATAGACTATAAGTGAGCTTTTTTTGTTCTTCTTCAAAAGTTTTGATGTTATCTGCAATTATATATTATTAAATATTTATCAAGGCGCCTTACTTGCTTGAGGCGTCCCTCATCTTAGGTGCTTCACACCTTATGTCATGTTTGGTAACCCTATTAGACACCTCTATCACTATTAATTTTAAAATTAATATTGATGGTAATCACTTTGAGGTGTTTGACTAATAGTATCAATTTTGAAACTTGTAGTGCAAACAACATATGTTATGTAATACAAGTGTCAACTTGTATCAATTTTGATATTGATACTCCATCTTCTAGAAATATCAATATCAATATTAATATAATATCATTTTTGATACTCTAACCAAATAGACCATTAGATAGCATAGCTTGTATCAGAGAAACCTATAAAAATTTGAGACACTCAAGAGGTCAACAATGGTCAACGGCTTAAGATGTGTCTAATGCTCTGTTTGGTTTGAGTACTAAAATTATACTATTTCAATTTTTATATTGGTAAAAGATAAAATATCCATAGAAAATTTGATAAAGTGGATACTTGTATTTATAGTTTGTGTATGGTTTCTACTGCAAATTTAAACTTGAGAATAATAGTCAAATATTTTGTGATATATGAGTATTAATTTTTGAATCAATAACAATAGATACATATTGTTACCAAAGATGCCCTAAAACTTATACAGTGATGGACACAAAGAGGGGTAGAAGTAAGGGAGCAAACAAAACAGTAATCCAATATTCTAATTGAATTTGGATGACAATTAATAGATTCATAATATGATTTTGATTTATAACCAGTCCAACTTGGAATCAAATATTCTAATAGTTCAGATAAATTAGAATAAAAATAGCCAATTCCATATATAGTTATTTATTTTTAATATATTATAAATAAAAAGATAAAACATATTATAATTATGATATACAAATGCTAAAAAATTTAAAAATAAAGTTTTAGACATATTATACAAAAATAATGCGAAAAATTATAACGTCCGTTCCACTATGTGAAAATGCTGTTGGATAAATGTTAAAAGTCAAAAATACCCATATACAAGGGCATTTCGCTGGACAATGGTGTGGGCGTTTATCCATGTGACTTGTCCTTTGGCGGAGATTGGCGATACACATTTGTGAATAGTGTAACATTTACTCTTTCGTAGCCATAGTAACAATTATTTTTAGATTTTATAAACTAATTTATATATAAATTAATTTTAAATGTGAATTAAATTTTAATCTAATTACTATTCGAATTCAAAATCAAATTTAACTCAACTCAATTAAAAAATGAAATAAATTTGAATAAAAATTTAACATCAAAACTTCAACTCAAATTTAAATATAACATAAATAGTATTTTATAATTATCTATTTTTAGGTATATATTGATCGATGAACTTATATTATATCAAATATCAAAATTAATATTTGATGTTTTTAAATAACTGATTAAATAATTCATATGTTTAGGTAAATTTTTTTTGAAATCTCTGTTTTGGTAGACTCGAATTGACGGTATATTTATCTATATTATAATAATTCTTAAAATCTTTAATATATTATTTTTTTATAATTTTCAACGTTCTTGATTTTGAGAGGTAAAAAAGACATTTTACTTGACCTTTAATTATGTGTCTCTGTTATCATCATTTTTGGAGAAATGCATGAAATCCTGAAAATACAAGGAATGGAGACTGTTTGTTTTTTGTTATAGCAAATTATATCTTATCTAAACATGTAGAATTTACACGATAACAGATACATATTAATTAATATCTTAAAATTATTTGGATGATTTGTTTGTGGATGGACATTTTGTCTCAGTTAACACGCAAATTAATTTGTTTATTATAAATTAATCATGCATATCTATCCAATGCACGAAATATAATCTTCTTCACGTACCAAGAAATAATAATGTTCCAAGGAAAAATAGGTCATTTTCTTTTTAAGTTAACTCTCCTTTAACAGGTTTAGTCAAAATTAGAGTGGATGTTATAAAATTTTGAAAAATCGGATTGTACAATAAACATATTCAACAATGGGACTACGTGTCAAAGTGCAATGTCAATAAGGGATCTGAAGTCAATTTCTTCAAAATAATATTAAATTTATAATTTTTTTTAAATAATAAATTATCAATAGTATACATTTAAAAAATATAGAATTATTCCAATTCAAATAAAAAATCAAAATCAAAATGACATCAAAATGTCATAGCCTCGGTTTAATCATAATCAAAATTAGAATTGAAGACATGTAATACCACTAATGAATCTAACCCATTTGCAACCTAGTGCTATGCCTCGGACTAGATTACACAATAAATATTTTCGACGATGTAATCAGGAAAAATAACCTCTCAAATACATCGACTCAAAAATTAAGCAGTGTGAATAGTGATTTTCGCTTATGCCAATTGCTCACCTCTCTCTTTCTTTCTTCTCTTTCACTTCGCTTTCTCTACTTTCGCTTTCACACACACACACCTTAATCCCAAGATTTTTTACCCTCAGTGGTGTCACTGGGGTGATAGAGGATTGGTTCATGTCGTGTAGAAGAGAGAGAGAGAGAGAGAGAGAGAGAGAGAGAGAGAGAGAGAGAGAGAGAGAATTAAGAGGAAGGTAAGAGAGGGGAGGGAAAATGGGGTAAAACCAATGATGGCATGTAATTGTGGTCATGAAGTGCCGTGGGCTCCAAAGAAAAGTGGAAAAGTTACATGATTGACCGATGTACCTTAGGTGGGGAGATGTGTGAGATTCAACTTCCTTCTCTTCGATCAGCCAAGAAGAAGATCTTGAGAAGCTTCTTTTGTTCCAATTGACTAGTGTGGATGTAGTTCACCTCAATAAGTTTCTTCTACAACATTCAATTTGAAACAAGAAAACAATTGAACCAATGGTTAGGACTAAAGGGGTAGTGTAGTAACCATAATAAAAATGAACATGAAATGACAAATGAAAAGAAACTAACTGAGTTGGGACCAAATCCCAGCCTCTATTTTGTTTGATATTTTGGGATGAGTGAAATGATAACTAGATGTCTAAATGAACATAAAATGATGCTAAAGTGCGTGGGGAAATAGGTATAAAAAGGGTAAGAGAAGGGTGTAGGTTTGGGGGCCTCCCAGTGCTTAGTTGATAGGGCACCTGGTGTCCTGTTGTTGGGGTGCTAGGTGCTCCAGAGGCACGATGCTGGTTGGGGTTGATTGCTTGTTTCATTCTGGGATCTTCCATGAACTTAAGTGTGTTGGTGGGGCTCGTTTAAGTAGAGGAAAAACATGGGGAAGAGTGTGGAATAGTGTATGAAAATGGGTGGATGGCTTGAACCTATGAGGGGTTCCAAAGAGATTTAAGGGTGCTTAGGGTGTGTGTAAGGCTTTAGGATGAGTGTGCACAAAATTGGAGTGGGTTGGGACCTTTCGGGTGGACTTGGATCATAGTTGGTAATCTTTAAGATATTGGAAATGGCCTCCTTTTATAACCAAATGGAGGGACAATTCTAGAATCAGAAAAATTTACAATGTGTCCCTCATTGGGGTGCCAAGCACCGTATCTATGGGGTGCCAGGTGCTCTACTAGTGGGGCACCTACAAATTTAATAAATCTCATATATAAAAAGGTTGCCATGTTGGGAGCAAAAGTGAATGTTTGGACTTTTGACCAGAATATATTAAATCTCATATATGAATCTCATATAATAATAAATTTCATTGATAGGGTGCTTTGACCAAAATAGCACAATTAATGCATCACTTGCGCCTCTGATTGGCATTGTTCATGTGGTCAAATCTATTATTTTGGTAAGATCAATTATAGGCACCTTGCTTGTAAGGTGCCTAGTTCCCAATTGATGGGGTGCTATATTTGTGGTCCCTTATCAGAGTTCCCAATGCCTTATTGCTGGGGCACCAACCTTGTGGTTCCCAATGGGGTGCCTAGTGCCCTGTTGATGTGCACAAGTAGTTTTCATAACTTTTTTCTCAAAACATCGGTTTCTTCACCAGAAAAATTGAATATCATCTATAGAAACATGAGTTTTAAACTTTGCAACAAAGTCAAATTTGTGTCTACTAGAATATAATAACAAATCTAATTTGATAATTCACATAATTACTATCCAAAAGTTCACACTGAGATTACAATCTAAATAATTCAAATACCAATCTAAAATACATATTGATCCTTAGATTAACTCTTTGAATTCCAAATCATCATGCTCTCATTGTGCTAAAATGAATTACTTAAAATGTTATCAGATTGGGATGAGTCACATAGACTTAGTAGACTCTCCACCACAAATCCAACTTAATGGCACTACCAAATACCAAGCATGCATAACATAATATCTTTCACAACGACATATGGTAATACAACAAAGTAATTAGATCACCAATTTCGAGCAATCAATTTAAATGTTGATAAAACACACATACACTTTTCATATTTTTAACTTAGGTCAAAAACCTAGCAACATGATAATGCAACTAACCACATTCTTAACCTCTCATCTAGATGTAAATGATCCTAACTTGGGAAAATAATATGATGCAACTAGCTTTACAAGAATACTTAATCCATGTGAAAAAAGATGGTTGTCTTTTTGGACACCCCTTTTATCCACACCTCAACATGATGTCCTCCTCGAGAAGAAGAAAATCTGACCTTGTGCGCCTCATGAACTTAGTGCAAGGGGTTGACTTTACGATTGCAATTAGACTACACATGAGACTTGCCTTTTTCTTTAGAAAAGGAAGGTTGGTTCGGTTTGTGAGTAGTCAATGAGGAGGTGAAAGAGGGTGGGGGACAGTATGTGAAGTGTGTGGTCTACAGAACCATGGGTTTTGATGAATTAATTAAAAGGGGTTTGACCTAAGTACCTGGGATGGTGTGTATGAGTTCTAAGTTCCTCGTCCTTGGTTGGCCGATGATGAAGAATCCTTAAATATCATTTGATGTGTTCTTGTGCAATCAAAGACAATAAAACAAGTAAAATAAAATAGCTTAGAAATAAATTTAGTTTAGCATCTGTGAAGAAAATAACATGAAGTGACAATTGGAGTAGAATTGATCGAGTTAGAGTTAACCCTAACCTTTTTTTGATTTTTATTAAATTAAGTATGATAAAAAATAAAAAAAATGATGAGAAACAACTACAACATGAATATATAAGTAAAAGGTAGCAAATCTTAACCCATTTGATGAAGGAAAGAAGGATTTTGATGCCAATGTAGGTGATTGGTCCGAAACTAGAATATTGCATCGCAACTTCACTTTGGACTTGCCACAGACAATTTGGAGGTTTGATTTGACTCTCATTTGTTGAAAATGAAACTCGACAGGCAAAGGTAGCTTTTCACTAATCTCAATTTTTCACCACATCTGCCACATTGTTTGTACGTAATCTGCAAGCAAACCAACAACAATGGGTGAGAACATAACTTATTCGCTTTAAAATTCATTAAATTCTCTCTCTAAAAGCCTTTAAAACTCAAGGATGGGATGCGGAGACATAATGGCCAACCTCTGAAACATTAATATATTGTTCAATTATAGAGAAGATTGGAAATGTTATTTGACAATGGATTGGAAGATTGATTTAGGAAGATAGTCCCATGCGCCCCTAGTTGGGGTACATGCACCCCCACCCTAGGTGCATGGACTCAGGATAAAATCTCTCCAAAATTGTCTAAGATTTTAGCCAAAATAAAGAAACTATATATAGGGCTCCATGTGTCCTTAGTTGGGGTTTAAGGGTGAAAATCTCCCCCCCTGAAAACTCTAGATTCGGTCAAATTTATCAAAATTGGAAGGTTTCCATGCTCCCTTGGATGAGTGTGCATGCACCCCCTACCTAGGTCATATAGAGAAGGGCAAGAAAATCTTTGGAATTTGACTCAAAACCAAGATTTGACTGAAAATTTGAGGTGGTAGTGGGGAAGGCAATTGGGGGTGCATAAGCCCCCGATGGGGACAGTCACAAGGCCATGTATCCTCAAGAGGGGGTACATGACCATGTGTCCTCAAAGTGGGGTGCATGGCCTTATGCCTCCGGAAGGGGACTCATGCTTCCCACCATGACCAGTTGAGTTAAAAACACATCTAAAAACTTCAGAAAAGACTCGACATTGATTCTAAGCAATGAAAACTTGAATATTACCCATAGAATAGGAGTTTTAAGTTCCGAAGCTAAGCCAATTTTGCGTGTCTATAGTTTACCTCATCTTCAATGGCTTTGCAAGGAAATGGCAAATAATAGTTTGAAATTAGTCATAGTGAAAATATAGTGAAATGAAATTGAGCAAAGACAAATGTAGTGGAATGGGGTAGTAATGCACTAAAAAGGTGACACCAATATGTAGATATAGACATGTTCGTCAAACTAGCTCGGCAACACAAATCTCCTCATGTAATATTTAAATTTTTAAAAAATTATTAATAAATAAAATTAGATTATTTATTTTATTTGATTATATCTTCATCCTCTTCCCTATTTATACCCAACTTAACCGAAATCTTCCTGGATCTCTACCCTAGCCACTCCTTTTCCTCTCTTCTCCTCTCTGCCACTCTTGTGGGCGCCGATGCCTACAGACGCTCCATTGGCAGCCTCTTCTCATTGTGTGCACTCAATGCCACACATGCATGCGTGCCACCTCGCCTCCTCGCCCGCGCCTTGTAGATGCATGTCTGTGGAGCCGCCCACGGATGCTTGTTGCCACCCCATACAGCCGCTCATGTCCCCATTGTGCACACCTATGTGGCCTCGCCACGTCGCTAGCTGTCCACCTCATGCAGCCGTGTGGCTGCCTGTGCATCCTACTGACCGTTGCCATGTCGCCGTGCTTCAGCATGGTTGATGTCGTGAGCCCCACCTCGCCATTGCTTACCGTATGTCCTTGTCACCCCCTCAAACGTCGCTGTCTTACCGTGTGACGGTTTTTCGCTGTGCATCAACTCATGGCCAGCCGCATTGCTGCCTGCATCAATGCCACGGTCCTCCCTCTATGCAATCGCCGTGTGAGCCAGCACCGGTTGCTGTCTTGCCTCCCTGTCGCGTGAAGCCGCCATAGTTGCGACCACCCCTGCAGTTAGAATAGTGCCATATTAGTTAGGTAGGGGAGGTACCCATGCTTATAAGCCTGGGTCACTCTAACTCAGAGCTGCGGTTTTGGGTTGGTTAACATGATATCAGAGCCAAGGGCTGTGGACTCCCCTCCGTTGACCGTCACCCGTAAATAGTGTACACGTGTCAAAGCCAGAAGAGCTTGCACGTGAGGGGACGAGTTAGAATAGTGCCATATTGGCTAGGTAGGAGAGGTACCCATGCTTATAAACCTGGGCCACTCTAACTCAACACTACGATTTTGGGTTGGTTAACATGGTATCATAGTCAAGGCCTGTGGACCCCCCTCCGTCGACTGTCACCCATAAATAGTGTACACGTGTCAAAGCCAGAAGAGTTTGCTCGTTAGGGGGCGAGTCAGACAATCCCATATCGGACAATGAGGGGAGGTTTCCTATGCTTGTAACTCTGGGCCTCTTTAACTCAGTGCCATGGTTTTGGGTTGGTTAACACCCGCCAACGCTGTGTGCCAGCCCCTTGCCACCAAGCGCCACCTCCTTTGTACGCTGGTATGCTCCGCGCTCTATCTTAATGCCATAAGCACCTTCTCTCTCATATTTCTCTCTATCTCTCTCATCATCCAATTATCCTCCTTTGTTTGGCAGAGTTTACCCAAGGTTAATACCAAGCCGATTTCTTCATCATCGTTGCCGTTCCACGTTCGTATTTTCTAGCCAGATCTTGTTGGACTTTGGTTAGTCAATCATCGTCTTTGAGGTGGGTATTCCAGACATGTCTAATATCACTAAATTTAATGTTTAATAATTACGAACCACTTATAGTTGAGTTATATGTATTGGTTTGATATTAGACGTGGTGATTGTTTGTTGTTGTATATATATTTGGTTAATCTTGTATATGTATACCACCTAATTAGTTATCTTAGTAGTTAATTTTTCCAACTATGTCTTAGATGTATGTGTGACTTAAGGTTTAACCCTTGGTGTGGGTGGTATGTGAAATTTCTAGTTCATGTTTAACTTGATTAGGTGTATGTTATGGTTTTAGGTTAATCAGATTATATAGAGTTCTAGATTATTTTATTAAATTTGATTTTTCTTATAACTCTCTCATTTATTCAGATTGTGGTTATCTTAGGTGTTTGTGTTGTATATCAGCATATCAGGTGAATGTATATGTAACATGGCATTTTTTAAACATCATAGTTAGAGTGTTATGAGTATGGATATGTCATGTTTAGGTGTATTCCTTTTATAGATGTTGAATGCATCAGGTGTGTATAGGTTCATTTTATGTTTATAAATCTTGCATATGTTTGGTCATGTTATGGCATGTGTTTGAATGTATGATGCATTAAATGTAAATGGAAGACTAAGCTACACCATACTAGTTAGTCGTGACACGAGGGTAGCAGATGTTAGAACTGTCTAGTGCATCCTTTAATTCTAGATCCCGCGAGCATCCTAAGTGCCACCACTGCCTAGGTGCACTATGGGATTTCGTTTAGCTATATGGTACTGCTATATATGGTAGATCTAGTGCTAACTAGTTGAGGTGGCAAGATGACGCATACCTTGCCAATAAGAAAAGATGTGGTCTTTCATTAGAATAGCTGCATTTTTGTATAGTATTATAAAGGTGATCTAGTGGTGTGGTTTATATTGTGATTTATGAGGTCTTGTTGCATGGTGTATGCATGTTATGTCTTATTTGTAATGGTACCATCATATGTAGCATATAGTCGATGTTTATGCATGTATTTATCTCGTCATTTCAATTTATTTTACAGTGTTTATAGGTGTTGGTTGGTGTGTCTATAGGTGCTAGTTGGTGGTGTAAAACATATGGATTAAGTTAGACATTTAATATATTGACTAGTTCTATACTTATATATAAGGGGTGTAGGTCTGGGTGATAGAAATGTATGCCCTACAAGCCAATCATATATGATATGATTCAACATTTCTAGAAATATCTTATTTAATTAATTAGGCAAATCTTCATTATAAGCTCTTATTAGATGCGAATATAATAATGAAGTCCTTGATCAAATACAATGATGATTAAATCATGATGAGATCATGATAATGAGATTGATCATCTAGAGGTATTTGATCTAAATATTCCTAGTCATAGGATACTTGAGACGGGACATCAAGGATCCGGATAGACTAGTGTATGTGATGTCTTCTCATGTGATGAGGACGACCGATCTCATTGGTCATTAGTGTGGAGACACTGAGATACACATGCAGGTGCTCATTAGTTGAATGAGTTCACTGAACTGACCGAATTAGAAACCCTGAATGGTATCTTACCGAACTCGTCTATCGTGGTTTTCTTTCTTCACGGTTGCATGGTTGGACCTTTGACGTGAGTCGCCAAAGATGCCTTGTTGGGTGGAACTTGTGCTTTGACCATTGACTTATGGATCACAATTTAGATGGTCCTATATAGCGATGGATCGGGTACAAGGAAAATCCGATGGAGGCAATTGAGCGTACAACAAGGGATCATCCACTCTCGGTAAGTGAGAGTGAATGTCCTATGGGATAGTACTCTAAATCCCTGGCCAGGGTAGATAGGATAATTGAAAAGGAGTTTTCCAATTGATCCAATTCCGAGTACAGGATCCTATAGAGTCGGTACACTAAGGAGTTGACAGTCGATGCTGTACTCCTTTCCGACCGGGACATTGGATGGATGAGGGTTTATATACATGTGGTAACTGATGATGGAAATGCTCAATGGAGATGACATTATCCCCATAGCCATTTGGGATCATGGGATGTGGCTTGTACCCTTCATGATTGGTAGGCCGATTAATCTGTTATCGGATAACGGATTTAATTAAATTAAATAGAATTGTTCTATTTTATTTAGGCCTCAACCAAATAGGCTATTGGGCCTAGTGGGTCACACAAAAAGGACTTATCCACAAGTACAGGGGCAAGGGCGTAATTTATAGAGATTTTGGGTTTTTATGAAAAATTCCATAATTCTCTATAAATACTAATGGTTTCAGCCAAACCCAATCAAGCCAAGGGTGAAAACCACGTCCCTATCCTCCTCCCTACCTCCTCCTCTCTCTATAAGGTGTCCATGGTCGATGGAGCTCCGTTCGGGAAGAGTTCTCGAGGCCGGCGCGAAGGGAGAACCTGCTGTGGATGAAGTTCGTGTGGATACTGCTGGAGACCGGACACTTGAACGGTTTGAAGAGCTTGAGAAGCTCATCTCCTTCCTCTCCATGGGATTATATGAATCCCTATCAGGTATATTCGAACCCGATTTGATCGGTTTTCAGTTTTCGTCGTTCGGTTCTGATTGAGACGGATTCTAAAGGAACCCATAGGAATCGTTGCTTCCGCTGTACCAAATTTTAATGGACGATTCCTTACACTGGGTACCTATTTATCTATCTTATAGGGCCATTTGGCTATCCAATTTGGTGAATGATAGGGTGTCATTTAAGTCTTCATACTCAATCCAATCATCTTTTCAATCATTCAGGTAATCAGGTTTAACGCAGTAGAAGCATGGTGGTTCGATTTTCGAAAAATCAATATGGATGATCCTTATGTGTTAGATGGTATATAGTTTTGTTTAGATTGTAGTATTAGCAATGTATTTTGATTAGAATGTGTAAATTTTATGAACTGGGACTTAGTTTGTCTTCACTTTTTCCAAGCTGATGTATTTGAGGGGTTAATTTCCCTGATTACATCATCGGATTATTCCACTATGCATGTTAAAATTCGGGACGTGACACCTCGAGTCTTTGAGATTATTGCCATGTTTCATCAAGCTTTCATATGTTTGATTAACAAAAAGGTGTTTTGTGGGCATGATAGAGTGAAAATAAAAAGTAGCTAACCTCTCAACCTGGTGAAGGTCCTCAAATCACAGATCCATAGGTCTATCAACAATTAGTGGCTCGAGCTATGTGGTGTGCATGTACCGTAATTTGTTAAAGTAAGAAAAACAAAGATTTTGTAAAAGAAAAAAGAATACCAATTGATCATATTTGAACTCTCAAGTTCATTTGAGTTCTCCAAAAAACTTGATTCAACGTAGAATGAAATAACCACAAGTTCTATTGGGTTTTGCATTAAAACACAATAAAAGCTGAACATGTATTATGAATGTATTGATTCGCACTACAATATCGAATGTGACACATGTGGAACACAATAGGAACCAAAATAACACAATAGGACAAATAACATGGTAGAACAAAAATATGAAAAATAATAGATCAATGAAACGTAAGGCCATGGTGAGATAAAAATATGGGAACAAGAAATCAATGAAACATAAGGCCACGATGAGATGTAGGACATGATGGGACCTAAAAGACAATTATGGTAGGATAATGTGGGCCACAAAAATAAGGGAGACGATGGGATAAAATAGGTGAAATAACACATTACGAGACAACAATCACAATGACATCATGAGATGAAATGATGCAATGGTGGGATAAAAGACTTGAACATGATTGAAAGAAGGTGATGGAAAAGGTGTAAGGAATCATCATGTAAAATTTGGTGTAGCAAAAGCGAAAATTCCTATGGATTCTTGAAGATCTTGTCTCAATTGGAACAAAAAGATGAAAACAAAAAATTGATCAAAATGAGTTTGAATATATCTACTAAGGATTTATCTAATCCCTTAGAGAGAGAGAGAGAGAGAGAGAGAGAGAGAGAGAAAGAGAGAGAAAGATGAAGAACTGCTCAAGCTATTCAAATCATTCAAATACTTGATCTTTAACAATATCCACATGAATTTCATCCATAGTAGGTTCTCTCTTTGCATTGGGCTCGAGAACTCTTCCTAAACAGAGCTCCATCACCCATAGACATGTTTTAGAGAAAAGAGGAAGTAGGGAGGAGGTTGAGGATGTGGTTCTCTCCTTTAACATGATAGGATTTGACTGAAACTATTCGTAATAATAGAGAATTTGAATTTTTTCATAAAAATATAAAATCTTTATAAATTATGCTCTTGCCTCTGTTCTTATAGATAAGTTCTTATATGTGTGACTTACTAGGCCTAATAGCCTATTTGGTTGAGGCCTAATTAAAATAGAACAATTATATTTAATTTAATTAAATTCATTATGTAATAACAAATTAATCAATCTATTGATCATGAAGGGTATAAGTCACATCTCATGATTCTAAATGAGTAAAAAGATAATCTTATCTCCATTAAGCATTTCTATCATCCGTTACTGCATGTATATAAACCCCCATCCTTTCAATGTCCTAGTTGGATAGGAGTATGACATCGACTGTCAACTTCTTAGTATACTAACTATATGGAATCTTGTACTCAGAGTTAGATCAAGTGGAAAACTCTTTTTTTGATTATCCTCTCTACTCTGTCTAGGGATTTGCAATACTATCCCACATGACATTCATTCTCACTTACCAAGAGTGGACGTTCCCTTGTTGTTCGCTTAATTGCCTCCACAAGGCTTTTCATGTACCCAACCCCTAGCTGTACTGGACCATCTATATGGTTATCCATAAGTCAATAGTCAAAGCATAAGTTTCGTCCAACAAGGCATCTTTGGCTACCGAGGTCAAAAGTTTAACCATGTAACTATGATGATAAAAAAATCCTGATTAATCATTCAGTAAGCTACCATTCAGGGATTTTAATTTGGACTATTCAATGAACTTATTTCACTAATAAGCACATGCATGTGTATCTCAATGTCTCTACACTAATGACTAATGTGATCGATCATCCTTATCATATGAGAAGACATCACATACACTGGTCTATCTAAATCTTTGATGTCTTATCTCAAAGATCCTATGACTATGAACATTTAAATCTCATAACTTTGGATGATTATCTCATTACCATGATCTCATTATGATTCAATCATCATTGCATGTGATTAATAACTTCATTACGATATATGCATCTAATAAGAGATAGTAATAAAAAATTTCTAATTAATTGAATAAGATATTTCTAAAAATGTTGAATCATATCTTATTTGATTGGCTTGCAAGATATATATTTATATCAATCTCCAACTTACATTAAAGTCAATCACCCAGCTAATTGATGTTTATTGGCTCGAGATGAAACTTAAACACTTTTTGAGTAACCACTTCAGTTAGTGGATTTATAATGTTATTAATGAAAGATACTTTATCTTTTAATTATTTTTATATGAACTGTAATACTAACTCTGCCCTATTGTTTTTGTAAAACAATAGTACCTATTTAGAGAAAGTTAAGACAATCACATATCTTATTTGAACATCTTCATCTAGACTGCTTCTTAAACATTTTGCAACTAATTTATAATATCCTTTACATTAATTATAGAATTTGCAGTGTTTTATTATGTGAAACTTTTCCAACTCACTGCACCATCATTATATCAACTTACTATTATTAAACTTATCTAACTAAAAACTTATGTTTGTAAAACTACAAAACTTCAAGTTTTATCCTCCATACTTTAAAGATTCATCATTAGTGCTTCTTAAGTACTCAATAATACATCTCTTAACTATCTATTGACTCTCACTTAGATTTACCAGATCAATGTTCATAACACTTAGAGCATTAATCACAACATGTATATAGCATCACATACATGATAGACCCTATGGCAAAAGTATAAGAACTTTACTCATGTACTCTCTCTACCTTTAAAGAAATCTATAAGAACATCTCTTTAGAGAGATCAACTCCTTACTATATAGATAAGAAATCTATCTTGGAGTTTATCATATAAAATCTTTTGACTATGGTGACTACATGCATCAATTGAGTTAAGCCATGCATTCTATTAGATTTATCTTCACAGATCTTGAAACTCAAATTATATTTAGAGGATTAATTTGATAGCTAGGTTTACTGATGATAATAAACTTTATTCTTAATAAGTAGTGCGCCATCAACATAAAAAGTCAAGAAAGTGATAGCACTTTTACTTAACTTCTTGAATACAAAAGATTGCTCTTTGTTCTTAATAAAGTCATATGATTTAATATCATTAAACCTTTTATACCAACTATAAAAGTTTATTTCAGTCCATAAATATATCTTATACACTCCATTTAGATGTTGTGAGGACTTGATTCACTGGGGTTGTATTACATACACGTATTCCTCAAAATACTATAAAGAAATACTATCTTAACATCCAATTGACATATCTTATAATCATTGTGTGTAACAATAAGAATTTGAATGGATTAAACTATAGCATAAGTAAAAAAGTCTCATCACAATCAACTGTTTCACTTAGATGATATATTTTTCAACAATCCTTACTTTCAAGGTCTCTACCTTCTGTAGACACGCAATTTCGGCCCAGTTAAAGAGTTCAAATTCTTGTTTTCATAAAGAATATTTAAAGCACACCGTGTTTTCCGGACAGATCGAGTTTTGGCATATTCCGAAGGTGGATCCATCAAGCAATCAGACAAGCCAAATGCCCCAAGATTAGGGCACCTGGCGCCCTGTTTATAGGGCATCAGGCGCCCTATATATAGGGCACCTGGCGCCCTATTTATAGGGCACCAGGCGCCCTGTAAACAGGGCACCTGGCGCCCTGTATACAGGGCACCTGGCGCCCTATAAACAGGGCGGCTAGAACCAAATCCAATCGATTTGACAGGCTGATTTGACCCCCCGCAGTGACTTGTCTTGTCGATCTGACAAACCTCATGATGCTAGCGCCCCATATACAGGGCGCTATGCCACATGGCACTGTTTTTCGAAAATGGCCAAAGTGCCCTCTTTTGGGCTATAAATAGAGCCCCATTTGGAACTTAGAAGAGGTTCCAACTCCGTGCCACCCTAGAGCTCATCCAACACTACGATCCTAAGCCACATCCACCCTCCAAAAGCCTCCAAATCGATCCAAAATCCTCCACCAAAAACCCTAAAACCTTCTGTTTCTGTCACCCAGAAAAATGATTTTCCTCCAACTTTGAGAGCTTCTACCCGTCTCTCCTCTTATATCCAGCACCCAAACCCTTTTCCATGGGCTTCATTTGAGTATTGTCTACAAGGAGGAGTCTCTACTTCGTCCCGGAAGCCTCCCAGCACTCCGGAGCGGTGCCGCGAAGAGGAGAAGAAAATCTGTTCGGGCCAGACTTAGTGCCCCATATACAGGGCGCTTTGACTTGGTCAACGCGCCCCATAAAGGGGGCACCTGCTCCTGGCGCCCTATATACAGGGCACCAGGAAGAACAGAAGTTTGTTTTGTTATTTTTGGATTCCGATCGTCCGTCTAATCGAGTTTTGTCTTCCTTTTTCATCTTAGCACTGTTCACCAAGGTATTTAGCATGTCTTAAGATCATTTTGCATCACATATATATATTTAAAACCTACCAAAAATAGGGGTTGGGATCTCGTCCCAATCCGGTTAGTCTCTTCTCATTTGCATGTTTGAGTCTAAATTCGAGCACGATACTATGCTTTCGTTAGAACTAATGAAACCTTCACTTGTCTCCTTGTTTTCTTATGGACATTCTTAGGTAGATCCGATCGAGGCGGAGCTTCAACCGGATCGAAGGCAAAAGATTCACTAAGCTCTCTTCTTTCGGCCGGCCGAGAGAGGAGAAGTCGGAACTCAACAATCTCCCCGCTTCCGGAGGTACGACGGTCATCTTTCTATTTCATTTTCTTCCATCCCACCATACTTTGGAGCCTTTGGTTCTTGGCGACCACACCTACATAACACACACCACCCACCGGCACGCACCGAGGCGGGCGTAGGGGTTTTATCAAGGGGGAGATCCGCGGATGTCCCGTTCCGAGTGCTTACACCTTTTGGCGACCACGGTGGGACCGACTTTGCTTTAGTGAAATCCCACTTTATTTTCCTAAGAATGTCCATCTGAAAACCATGTTTACTTTCATTTCCATGTGAGTCATTTCCATTTCCTTACATTGTTGCTTGTTTACGTTGCTTACTTTTCTTCGAAGCATCATCTTGTTTCTTCCAAGTTTACTTGCTCTCCGTTTATCTTTTTAAAGCATATCCATCTGATTTCCAACTTTGACAATCAACTTATTTCACCTTAGTATTTTAGATATCATCTTCTTTGCTAAGTCTAGTTCTCCTTTAAATCTTTCAAAGCATGCTTAGTTAAATTAGTTCTTTCTCCCATCCTAGCTCAATTTCATATCATTGTCTTGTTCACTTGCTTCCTACAAACATCTCATTAATCATTGTATGCTTTTATTTTCTTCTTGGTTGCTTCTTATTCCTTGAAATTTCACTTGCATTTAGTTTGCATCGGAGCTTCGGGTCCGCCCGTCTCCTTAGGACATCCGAGAAGGGAGGCTCTCTCCTCCCAAAGCCCCACACACCCAAACACCCCTCTTGGTGGTTGCCAACTCCTCCTCCGGGGATTCCCTCTCGGAAGGACCGGGTAGCTTCCATCAAGACCTCCGTAAGTCCCCAGACGTGAAGGATTCCCTCTTCACTGATCGGGCTGGTTGTACCATTTTATCCCAAAACCCGGAGTACCTATTACCTATCGTTGTGAAAAGAGTGACAACCTTAGATTGCTCGGTGTTGTGAGAGCATAGGGTCCTACCCATTTATTTGAGTGGACAATATTTCTCTTAACAACCCATTAATTTGAGGTTGAAACAAAAAAAATTGCGTTAATCATTCCAAGTCTTTGCTATTACTTGTTTGCAAACAAAAACTGAAAATTAAACAAAAATCCCAAAATCACCTAAAAGAACCAAAACAAAAAGTTTGCTTGAGGTTAATTTGCTTGACAACTTGCTTGCCCAAACAAAAGAAAAATCAAAACAAAAAAGGTCAAAAATAAAAAACAAAAAAAAAAATCCTTGAACTTTTATTTGCCAACCTTCTTTTTCTGTCGTGTTTATGAACTTGAGGTCAGGTCGAGTTATCGGAATGGCGGATCAAAGATGCGAGCAACTACAATTGGAATACGACCAGTCTTATTTCTACCCCGATGCCGTATGTGCCGTCAATGAACCTCGAAGTTCTCCCCGAACCTAGTCAAACTTCTCCTCGACCCAATCCAAATTCGCTTTGGGAGGCATTCTCTCATGCCGACCCTACCCAACTCCGTGCTATTAAACCCATCCTCAAGGGCAAGTTCCCCACCGCCCACATTCCTCCCGAAGGTGGTCTTCATATCTCTACCCCTCGGTCAGTGGCACACCAACCCAATGTGCCCACTCATGGCCATTCCCATACCGGGCTCATAGCCCCAATTTCTCCTCATCCGGTGGCTAATCTAAATCACCCCAATACAAATGTCGTTGTTCCTTCTAGACCACCAGTTTATTCTTCTAATCATCTCAACCCTACTCACCCTTTGGTGCATCCCCCAATATACCCTTCTCATCCGGTCGCTTCGGCTCACCAAATCCTGATCCCGGTGCACCAAGCACCCGCTCCTCCTCCTCCTCTTGGGGAACCTTCTGTCGATCTAGCTATGATTAATAAAATCAATCGCATGGACGAACAATATAGAGAACTCAGACGTTTGATCGACGCCAAGGCAGCCCCCGAAATTTCTCTTCCTTTTCTCCCTACTTTTCATCTACCTCCCTCTGAGATGCCGGTATACCGTCGCTACAATGGAACCGGTAATCCCTTCATTCATGTTAAAGACTTTCTGTATGAGTCAGTAATGTGGCCGAACGATCCAAGGGCCCTTGCTTTCCTTTTCAGAAGATCATTGGAGGGTTCAGCTTTAGAGTGGTTTTACTCACTTGACCCTTCAGAGGCAAGTAACTTTGAAATCGTCAAGGCCAAATTTTTGCAAAGATATCAAGATAGGGTCGGACCAACTTATTCCATCACCGACCTCATGGCTGAAAGGATGAAGAATGATGAAGATTTTATCAGGTATGCTGATAGGTGGAGAGCAATGGCGGAAAGATTGACAAATGCACTGTCCGAATCGGAACAAGTTAAGATGATCATCACCAACGCCACTCCTGCTTTAAAAAATGTATTGGCATTACATCACCCTGCCACGATGAGCGAACTCTACGAGAGAGCGCGGTATATCCAAACACAGCTCCGAGACTCTCCCATTATGAACCTTTTCGACCCTAGGCCCCGAGTCACCAAAAAAACAACCACCACCACCTCTGGGCCCATGACTGAAGGCGTGGTAACCAACGAACATGTAAATATCCTGGGGAACCCGCCCATCAACCACCAACAGCAATACAGGAATCTCCAGTATAGAAACCCGCGCCAAATCCAACCGGCACCTCGCCCCCAGATCCAACCCCAACCTTTCCGCCACCAAGCACCGAACCAATACCCCCAACAACCAATACAGACACCAGTCCCCCAGCAACCCCGGCAGTTGGCCGTACAGACCTTTACACCTCAACCTCTCCGCCAACTGACCACCTACAACCAGGCACCTCCCCCTGCCACCTATGTACCACGAAGAGCAGGGCCTAGGAGAAATCATTACCCGCCATTACCATACTCTCTCGTGGATATTTTTAACGCTCTTATGGCAGCAGGGCAGATCTCATTGCCGAGAGAAAAGTTGGAGTGGCCGCAGGACGCCAACACGGACAAGTACTGCTTATACCACAGATTCCCAGGGCATACAGTGGAGAACTGCTTTCAGTTTAAAGATTACATCCATGACCTCCACGAGCAAGGAAGCATTGACTGGGGTCAAATGGGCGAATACATCAAGGCAGTGAAGAACCAACCCCAGCAGCAGCAGCAGGCACCAGCTCGACAACAACAACAGGAACCCGGCCTGGGAATTACTCAGAACCCGCTACCCGCGCACGCACCGACAACAGCACCAGAAAACCAGAGGGTTAACCCCATCTTAACCTCCACTGATGAACCCCGCGATAGAGGTCAAAATTGGCAAATTGAGGGACCTGCTTCCTTCATAAACACCAACCCCCCAAACCACGTTAACCGAACCGTTCACTCCATACCCCGAGTTATTCCCGCCAGAAGAAGTCAACCGCCGATTATCCGCACGCCGCCACAACCAACCATAACACCACCAGCCATACAACTCCAACCAGGTAGGACCTTGATCCGCCTGGTCGAGCCCCCACAAATACCACCACCACTAGGACCCATTATTGTACCACCTCGTGCAACCATGCCACCACAACCCACCTGTATCCCTACAACTCGGACCATCATCACTACACCCCTGCCTAGGCCTCCCATCATCCGACCTAACCCTCCGACTATCTCCACTACACCAACCATAACTCCCCAGCTCGCCACGGTGCTTAGAAGCGGGCGTATGTTCCAAAGGATTTTTCCCCAGGCCGGTCAACCAGGACGACCGCAAGAAGAAGAAGAAGAGCACCCGGAAGAGCCAGTACCAGGAACATCTTATGATTTGCTGAAGCACCTTGATAAAACCCCTGCGCGAATTTCCATTCTGGAGCTGATTAAAAGGTCCAAAGCTCATCAAGAAGTGCTTCAACAATATCTGCAAAGAGTGATGGTCAATGAAACTCTCCCCGTAAAAGATTACATCGCCTTTAACCCCGAGAAGTGAACACCCGCTCTCATTTTCACTAAGGAAGAAATGGCCGAACCAGAAGCGAGAAAATACGCACTATGTATCACTGTCAGTGTTAACAGAACAGATGTCGAATCTTGTCTAATTGACACCGGTGCATCCATTAATGTCTTGCCACCAGAAACACTACAGTTGTGTGGAATCCCAGAAGAAGATATTCGGCCATCACAAATCACTGTGACAGCATACGATAATTCCAAGAGGCCCGCCCATGGCATGGTCACACTTGAAGTCAAACTCGGACCCCGGGTTGTTACTGTCGACTTCCATGTTTTGGATATGGATCCAACTTACAAAGCCATCCTGGGAAGGCCTTACCCGGAAGCATTAGAGGCCGTAGCTTCAACCAATCATCAGTGCATCAAATTTCCCTTCAAGGGACAAGTTGTCAAAGTAGTGAGTATGCCCGTGGATTGCTTGGTTACTCTCCCCCCTGGCTTGCCGAATCAACCAGTATTTACAATCCTCGATCTACCGAGGGATAAAAGACAGTCTAGGCAAGTTTGGAGAAAGAAGAAAGATGACGCCAAAACCCTTGGGTGGCGTATGATGGAGAGTCTGGGATATCAAGAAGGCCGAGGACTGGGGAAAGAACTGCAAGGCATCACAGAACCCATTCAGCTAGTGAAGACAACATCAAGGAATGGGGTAGGGTATGATGGGACACGTGATAATGGCCAGAAAAACGGCCAAAAATACTTCCAAGGATGTCTGCGCAAGTTCTTTGATAAAAGAGAAACAATACAAATGATTGAAGAGCAGGAACCACAAGAACAAGTGAAGAGGAAGAAGGTGGGCGACCTAGGAGATGAGAAAGATATTGACGTATCATGGTTATTTTCTAAAGAAGGGTCAAGTGATGAATCATTCTGCAACGAGCCTCCTAGCAGTCAAAATCCAGGGCATTCAACAAGTGTCATCTCCTCGGATCTAGCAGACTCATTCCCGACAAATCCATTGTCGGTTCACGATGGCAAAGACGGATGCCCTCTTTACCCGTCCTTGCTTGACTTGTTCCCCTCTCTATCAATATCTCAACCCGCGTTGGAAACAACAACCAACCAAACCCCCTCTGTATTTATGTTTAGTACTTCCCAAAAAGATCAAAAAAAAACGTCCTTTTCTCGACCCAATTCTCGCTCGAAGAAACGTCCCAACTCGCTCCGAGGAATGACCCGAATCAGGAGGCCACCCGATCTCTGATCGATCTCCTTTGCCCTTCGCCAATAAATTCTACTCCATCCACATCCTCTTACTCCTCTTATTTACCTTCTTCTTCTTTAGGTTTAGTATCCAATAAAAATAGAACAAAAATCAGAGGTAAAAGAGTTCCAGGAAGATATCTCGCATCGGCTAGCTCGGAAAAGCTTAGAATGCGCCAAGCTACCGGAATATTTAGAGGATGCGATCCGGATAGGAGAAATTCGATATGAGGAGAGAAACAATATTGATCCAACTTTAGGGGTCTACGAGGTTGTATCGTAAAAGGATCCTGACACTGAGGATGAAGAGGAGGATTTGGCTGATGCCTATGCATCCGGTTTAAGAAGATTCGAAGAACCATCAGCCACGGTGGATGAACCGACTAAGGAGCTTAATCTCGGAACACCGGAAGATCCTAAGAATATCCTCATAAATGCCAACCTCGCCCCTTTAGAAGAACAGAATCTAATGGGGGTATTGCAAGAATACAAAGACACGTTCGCTTGGACATACGAAGATATGCCGGGGTTAGATAAGTCATTGGTAGAACATCGACTGACTTTAAAACCTGAGGCTACCCCGGTCAAGCAAAAGTTAAGAAGATTCCACCCAGACGTGGCATTAAAGATGAAGGAAGAGGTCGATAAGTTGCACCAAGCAAAATTCATTAGAGTCGTCCTCTATCCACAATGGGTGGCAAATATAGTCCCTACCATGAAAAAGGATGGAAAGATTCGAATTTGCATTGACTTCGGGGACTTAAACCGAGCGTGTCCAAAAGATGATTTCCCCTTCCTCATATCGATGTTCTTGTTGACAACACAAATGGATACGAAACCCTATCATTCATGGATGGATATTCGGGGTATAATCAAATCCGGTTAGCGAGAAGAGGATCAAGAGAAGACCTCATTCACTACACCTTGGGGAACTTATTGTTACGTTGTCATGCCCTTCGGATTAAAGAATGCCGGAGCAACTTATCAAAGGGCCATGGTAGCAATATTTCATGATATGATGCATAAATTTGTAGAGGTGTACGTGGATGATTTAGTGGTCAAATCTCGAACCCAAGAGGAGCATGCTGATATATTGAAAAGAGTTTTGCAACGAGCCAGGGAATATAAGCTCAAGATGAACCCCAAGAAATGTGTGTTTGGAGTATCATCTGGAAAGTTACTTGGGTTCATTGTCAGCAAAAGAGGCATCGAAATCGATCCCAACAAGGCCAAAGCTATTATTGACATGCCTCCACCAAAGAACCTAAAGGAGCTGAGAGGATTAATTGGTAGGTTACAATTTGTTCACCGGTTTATCTCACAGCACTCCCAAAGGTGCAAACCTTTCTATGAGTTAACCAAGGCAAAGGCTGAATTCAGATGGGATTCGAGATGTCAAGAGGCATTCAATGGTTTGAAGAAGTATTTGTCAGGCCCACCTGTGCTCAAACCTCCGGTCCCCGGCAAACCCATGATCTTATACATCTCAGTCTTGGAAGGATCCTTGGGAGCAGTGTTGGCACAAGTAGATGATGAAGGGAAAGAGCGAGCAGCATACTATCTGTCCAAAATCTTTGATCCTTGTGAACAAAAGTATACAACCATGGAAAAAACCTGTGCCGCTCTGGTTTGGGTGGTCCAGAAACTCAAACATTACTTTCTGGCTCACAAGGTTAATCTCATTGCTCGCATGAACCCCATCAAATTTCTTCTTGAAAAATCTGTCCTAACTGATCGTTTGGCACGCTGGCAGAGTTTCCTCTCCCAATTTGACATCACCTACACCCAACAGAAGGCAATCAAGGGCTATGCAATTGCCGAACACCTTGCCCATCATCCTATCCCAACCTTTGGCCCTATCCGATCGAGATTTTCCCGATGAAGAATTGATGTCCATTCGATCTTCTAATCTGTGGACTCTATATTTTGACGGGGCATTAAACTCCCAGGGTAGAGGGATAGGGATTGTTCTTCTATCTCCCGAAGATGTCACCATTCCACAGGCTTTTCAGCTCCATTTTCCAGCAACAAACAATATAGCTGAATATGAAGCCCTGTTGGCCGGACTGGAGGCCGCTCATTTCTACGGTGTCACTAAACTAAGGGTAATTGGTGATAGTCAGTTGATACTTCGCCAAGTACTGGCCAAATATCGCACATCTCATCCTGGGCTCAAACCATACCAAGAACTCACCACTTGCTACATCAAGCTATTCTCCAAACTCGAATTCATTCACGTTCCTCGTGCTCAAAATATTCTTGCCGACGCTCTTGCCTCTCCGGCATCTTCACTATCCGTCCCGCTAGGCGTACGGAGTTAGGACGATCTATGTCCGCCGATGTACCATTCCGGCGGTAGAAGATGCACGGTTCTTGAAGGTTAAGGAGGAGTTTGAAAGGAAAGAGTACATTGAGCAAAAGGAGGAAGTATCTTTGGTCGAGTTGGAGGAACTAGAAGAGGGTGAGAAACCATGGTATCATGAGATTGCGAATTACTGTCAGGATCAGACATATCCACCAGGGTCAACTGCTGATGAGAAGAAAGCCATAAGAAGGGTCTCCCAGAGATACACCATCTTAGGCAGGGTGCTTTACAAAAGGAGCTTGGCCGGTGTTCTGTTAAGATGCGTAAATGAAGAAGAGGCTGAATTGGTGCTTAAAGAAGCACACTCCGGAGTATGTGGAGGCCATGTAAATGCTCAAGCCCTCGCCAAGAAGATCATCGGACAAGGGTATTATTGGCCTACTCGGAAGAAGATTGCTCGATCTTTGTCCGGCACTGTCATCAATGTCAACTCCACGCCGACAAGATTCACTCTCCTGCATCTTCCCTTCATCCGATCCACGCCCCATGGCCTTTCGCTATGTGGGCTTTTGATGTTATCGGACCCCTCGGTGACCCAAACTCCACAAACAAAACCAAATCCTTCATCCTAACTGCAACGGAGTACTCCACCAAATGGGCAGAAGCGGAAGCATATGCGGAGATCAAGGCATCAACAGTCTGCACCTTCATCAAGCGCAACATCATTGCCAGGTTTGAGATCCCAGGCAACATCATCACCGACAATGGACCGCAATTCATCTCCCAGGAACTGCGTGACCTTTGCAACATGTATTGCATCAGATTGCATCATTCATCTCCATATTATCCTCAAGGCAACGGTCAAGCAGAAGCCACCAATAAAACCCTGATAAAAATCGTTAAGAAGACTTGTAAGTCTAGCAAGTTCGCAGACTGGCCAGATAAGTTAGTTGATGCTCTATGGGCCTACCGCACTTTTATTCGAACCCCAACGGGTCAGACCCCCTATGCCTTGGCATTTGGGATGGAGGCGGTAGTTCCATACGAAGTAATCATTCCTTCCCTCCGAGTCCAGATCGATCGAGATATCCCGATGGATGAACGCCGAGATTCTCTTCTCGCACAACTCGAACTCTTGGATGAAAGGAGACTGGCCGCTGCCGAACATGCTAGATCTTACCAGAATAGACTTAAAAAATTTTATCAGAAGAGGGTGGTAGAGAGAAAATTTGAAGTTGGTGAGGTTGTGCTTAAAAGAATATTTGTTAAGCCAGGCGGTCCTCGCTCCAAATTTCAACCTAATTGGGAGGGTCCGTATGTGATTTCGGCTGTTTATCCCGGTAATTCATATAAGCTGACTAATGCAGAAGGAGAAGAACTAGCTCATCCCTGGAATGGTGTATACCTCAAAAAATACTTCCCTTAAAACAAAAATCTCAAAAAAATCTATAAAATCAAAGGTGTGAAGTATAATGATAACATCCAACGCTTGCTTGCTCGGTACACCAACTTGTCACTTAGGGGAATAAGGATAGGCATCATACTGCACACACTACACGTCTAGTCTTGAGATCTGATGATCGGAAGTCAGAGAGAAAGCTAGGCAACGCTTGGCAAAGGAAGGTCAACCTAATCCCATTCTCTTCTTGTTTCGGTCCAGAATAGATAAAAGGGGTTAGAATGAGGAGTATCGAAAATGCCCATTGCCTTAGTTGGAAAATGCCTCTGAAGGTCTGACTTCTTATTAAAAGAAAAGGTGCCAAAAGATGGGCAATGACCCCTCAGGTCAGCAAAAGAATAGACCTGTCTGAATGTGTACCAACGAAAGTCCAAAAGAAAAGGCTCCAAAAGATGGGCAATGACCCCTCAGGTCAAAATCAAGCAAAAAAGAAGAAAGACCTGTCTGAATGTGGGCCATCAAAGAAAAGGACTAGAAGGAAGGACCCAAGGATATCAAATCCCAAACGGGCAATGTGGGTATTAGTAGAGAAACAAGTTCGACATCCCTGAATTCTACTAAAGACTTACCACCAATCATCTTCCTTCTTCAACCTCCAAGGATAGGGTTGACCGACTAGGTCCGAGAAGAACCATAGCCTATCAAGGGCGGAAGGTCAGAAGATCTCGGACTAGGCACTTTCTTACACATGATGCTTACTCTTAACCCTTAAGTAACAATGAGGCACACCTATGACAAGCAAGCAAAGGATGAGATAATCTTGTCCCTCACACCAACCAAAAAAAAAAATCAAATACTTTGGAAAATACCAAACGAATCTTAAAAATCAAAAATTCTAAAAAAAAAGAGAAAATATTCAAAACCCAAACAAATCAAAAAAACCATCAAAACCCAAACAAATCAAAAATCCCAAAACACCTAAAAATTTGCTTTGCTAGTTGCCTTTGCATTCATATTTAATTTCGGTCTTGCATGTTTCCTTTCTATGCACACTTATGTTTTTCGTTATTTTACCTTGATAAGGCCTATGTCCCTTGAAAAAAGATCAAGGCAATTTCGCCCTTTTTCTTGCAAGGGACTAAGCCTGAATAAATTTCTAATCACCCTTTGAGTAAAAGCAGCAAGTCAGGAAAAGAAGTCAACAACCATCACTATGGAAAAACAAAGCACATCGAAGATAGGAGGGGGTCGGCACATCACAAATCGCCGCCTCCCTCTGCTGGTGCCTGATCATCCGGAGGTGGCATGGCAAGTCTCTCCTCATCTCTCCTCCTACGACTACTGGACTGAGAGGAACCCGAGTGGGCAGGTCCCCTCAGTGTGGTCCCTCGGGAATCGGAGCGGTGGGGGTGGCTCCGAGACTGCAACGCCTGCATCATCAACTGACGATGCTCAGCCTCCACCCGGTGGAGCTCTCTGGAGTGCTCAAGACGAAGAAGGAGGATCCGCTCAGACTCTGGCCGTGACAACTCGACCACGCGAGCCTCCAGTCTCCCGACCTACGAGATGACAAAGAGATACATCAGTTACAGAAAAAGCAGCTTAAGGAAAAGAATCAGACATGTACCTCCCGTGTCAGCTCCTCTATCCTCTGAGCAGTTTGTGGAAACCAAAGGAGATGTTAGTCCAAGCATTTCCAGTTTAAAATCATAATAAAAACATCGCACCTCGGAAGTAGAGGAACCAGGATCCGGAATGCCTACGAGGGGCTCGAGCCCGAGCTCCCTCTGTAGCTCCATCACCTACCGGGAAAATGTCAGGAAAGAAAGGAAATGATAACAAGCAGAGCAGAAAATTATGTACCTTGTCCTGAAAACCCAAGGGATCATCAGTAGAAGACGGCTGAAAACCCAAAGGATCACCAGTAGGAGGCGGAGCACCCCATGCAGAAAGATCAGAAATCCTCGCCCAAAGATCCTTGTTCTACAAAAGGGAAAATGTTAGAATCAAGCAAAGCAAAGCAAGAGAAAGTCAAGGAAATTTACCTTAGTAGTAAGGACCTCCACCCGTTCCTTCAGCTGGGCAATCTGCAAGAAGAAAAGGAGATTAGCAAGGCAAATGAAAGAAGAAGACAGTATAAGTAAAAGCGGTAATCACCTCAAGAAGGAAGCCCGTCTCAGAAGAACTGCTCCCGGGATCGGTAGGAATGAAGGAAGGAGGGTCGACCGGCAAAGGGTGAGGAGGTAGCTCGGGACCCGTAGGCTGGCCGAAGTCAAACGGCTCGAAGGGAGGCTCGTCAAAAGCCGTCGGCTCAGGGGCAGCCGGATGGGAACCCAACTCCAGTTCAGCCACGCGCTCGCAAAGCCGAGAGATCTGAAAAGAAGTAGAGGAGACAGTTAACAACATTCATTCAGGGAATTAAAGAAAAAATAAAGAGTGTTACCTGTCGACGGGAACCTCGGTAGCGACATCGCTGAAAGAAAGAAGAAAGGAAGGTCAGTTAACCAACAATGGAAAGGTGCAAAGTACAGAAAATACCTGTCGCTCCAACTCGGCCTCCAAAGATGCTGTCCCCGCCCTCAAACGAGACAACTCCGCCTGAATGCTCTGAAAGCAACATACAGTTAGACATTAAAGCAAAGGAAGAACAGTGATGAAAACAGCAAGCGCGTACCTCTCCACCCTCGGTAAAAAGATGGGCAAATGTCGCCACATAGCGACGCAGATAATCATCGCTGTCAAGCGCACTGGAAGTCACTAGGGTGCCACCCCTCTTCCAGATCCGGACAGCAAACTGGCCCTCCTTCTTCCAGTCAATCTCCTGGATCAGGCCGCGAGTAGAACGACCCAGGTGTGGGTAAGGTGGAAGATCCACCCACTCCTGGTGAAGCCCCAATGAGCGCATCATGAGACGCACCCAAAGTGGCTCCATCTCGTTCAGGCAGATCAAGAAGGTGTCATGGCCAAAAGCCGGACGACCCTCCAAAACCCACGGCTGCCGATCCAAGTGAAGGTCTGAAAAAGGTTGCCATACCACCTGAAAAAGCAAGGCAGAGCAGTAAACAAGAAGAACCAAAAGTTGAGAAGGAGAAAAGTAACAGAATACCTCATGGTGAGGGAAGCAGAGCAGCTGCCTCCTCAGGTTCTCCACCTGGTAAGGATGGGAGGAAGCAGATCGTGTAGCAACCCAGCTGCCAATGAGAGGGTACTCGGGGTCATCCTTCAGCAGAGCACGGCCCAGGGGGATGTAATAGTAACTCCATACCCGTCAAATAAAAGTTCAGTTAGTCACCAAAAAGAGACAAGGCAGAATTGATAGTGAACAAAAGAACATGGCATACCTGAAGGAATGGAGTAAAGCCGGCTATTGAAACCGGACCGCTCTCCATCTCCAGCGAGGAGAACATATGGGCCAGCATAGCGGCACCCCACGCATACTCACCAACCTTCGACAGGTCAGCAAGAAAAGGGAGGAACCGCAGGTGCACCCTGTCTGTCTTCGAGGCTAGAAGAAGACAAGTGAGGAAGAAGAGGAGGAACCGGCGGAGATCCTGGTCGGCCTCAACGGTACCCTCCTCACCGACCAGGGAGCGCTCGACGCGTTTCGTCAACTCGTCAAGCACAACCGCCACTACGTCATCCTTACCCACACTGGCGTTGCCCAGACCAAGCAAGTTCCCGACGGCTGTGCGCTTCATAACGCGCAGTCCGCCGGGGCAGTGGGGGACCGGATGACCCAGAAAATCCCGGACCATGGCCGAGTAATCGCGATAGGTCTTGCCGGTGACGGCACGACCGTGAACACGAAGACCCGTGATCCGGGAGACATCCTCCAAGGTAGGGACCATATGCCCCCAGGGGAAGAGGAAGGAATGGGTGGTGGAGTCCCATCTCTCCCTCAAGGCCTGGATCAAAGGGAGGTCCTCCCAGAAAGCCGAGCAATGAAGCAATGGGCCAAAACCCATTGCATCAAGCCGTACCTTCTGGAAGTCCTTCAACCCCCGGGTAGGCATGGAAGACCATCTCCCAGGATATCCGGGACTTGATCTTCCCCTGCACAATCAAACAATCATGTTAGAAACTAAGCAATCATAAATAAATTCAAGAAAGGGGAGGTCGAGATTCGGTTACCGAGACGGTCGGAGGAGGATGGAGAGTGGGCAGCTCCGATGAGCCAGCACCGGCGGAGGAAGAAGCGCCAGCAGAGGAAGAAGCACCGGCGGAGGAAGAGGCCCCGGCGGCACCTGAAGCGTCAACGCGAGACCTCTTCGTCATCTGCAAAGCATTAGAGCGGGTCAAGAACAGCAAAATGGAGACGATGGGCGCCTGGGCCAGGCGCCCCATTGATGGGACGCCTAGCGCCCCATTGATGGGGCGCCAGGCAGAGCCTAGCGCCCCATCATAGGGGTGCTAGGGGGCTCAGCCCCCTTCTCTCTTCCCGTTCCGATCCGGAACGACTTCGGATCGGTTCGGTCCCTTCTGCGAAAATGAAGATAATGGAATAAATTACAAGTTTGTATTTGGAAGGAACTTACTGTGGAATCCGCACGGTGCGCTGCGCTCCCCGGAAATGTCCCGCCCAATAGAAAAAGTAGAAAAAAAGATGATGGTGAAATGAAGAAAAGCGCATGGGTGAAAATATAAAGCGCTTTGGTCAAAATTTTCAAATTTCTTAGAACGTGTCCACAAGCAATCTTCTTCATGAAAAACACAATTTCACTGCCAAAACATTGATATTCTATTACTTTTTGCATATTTTGCTGTTTTTCTAACACTGACAGGACTAGGACGCAACTGAAAAGAAACTACATCAAGCAAATCCTACGCCTACATTGATCAAGTCCTAGACACAACGAAAGCAAACAAAATACAACAAAAGCAAAATACAACTGGATACAATCAACTGACAGATACAGGTCAACCACCGCGCAGCTTCCTCAGCTTCGCCACGTACCGGCTCTTCCAGACCTCGTCCTCAGCCATGTAGGCACTTGGCGAGAAGCTCTTGCAGATTCCCCAGATCGCAAGGATGCTCTGGCACTCCTCAACATCCGCCGCCGTGCCCGTCTGACGGTCCTTGACAGACGGGATGTGAGAGAGACGAGGGACCTTGAGCCGCGGTTGGCCCAACTGAAGAGGACATCGGTGAGGGTTGTAGATGATAAAGGAGGTACCGGTAATCAACCGGAGATCCACCCCTGGGGTGGGAGAGGCACGGACATTCTGGCGCATAACCGCCTCTGTGGGACAAACAAAGCCGCCGTCGCTCATCGCCGAAAAGTACAAACGCCGCCGCCGCGGGTCTTCACCGAGGGGCACTTGTTCGAACCTTATATTCCATGCAAAGGCGGTTGGTGAGAGGCTGGAGGGGGCTCCGAGCGAAAAGCCGGGAAGCCGTGGCCGGTCCGAAGCACACGTCGAACTTAAAGTGCCGATCAACCCAAAGCACACGAACAAGAGAATGTCGCCGAACATAGGCCTCGCCGACACTAGCGAAGTCGCCGTCATAAAGGTAGCCCAACACCGAGTGGGCTATGCACTCATTGGACCAAATGCCCCGAATGCAAGGAAGGCAGTAGGATCAAGCCACCCGTCCGCACACGGGTATAGGAGCACTGAGGCAAGGCAAGCAGCGATGCCTTTGGCACCAGCCAGCAGTAGGTCCTCAATATCACCGGCGCCTTGAATCACGCCAATGGACCAATCCGCCAGTGCTTCGGTGTAAATACGGCCACCTACCATAATGGATCGGGCCTCTCCGGTGGTCATAAAGCCGCGGAGGAAGTCTAAACCGGTGACCGGTCCGACAGGAATAAACATGGCCCGGCCGTACCCGTGCATGGCACGAAGCCCCGTAAATGCCTCTACCTCCTCTAAGAGAACGGTACATTCGAAAGAGTCAAAAACAAAGGTGTGTGTATCGGGATGCCACATCTCGAGAAGTGCACCCGCCAAAGAAAAATCCCAGAAGTATTTGAGGAGGTGGTTGGCATGAACGAGGATGCCGTTGAAGCCCCACCCGCTGAGAATGGTCCGCACATGAATGTTGATAGCAGCCATTAAGCGGGCTATCCATAGCACTTGACCGTATCGGCGAGCCCTGGGAAAATTCGGAAGGTCCTGCAAAATAACCGCACAATCAGAAAAGGTTTTGAAACAAAACAAAGGAGGGTGCCTAATAAAGACACTACCACTCCCATGGACACCCGGTTCCGAATATGGCAAGGCACTTCGGAGAAACTTTTCATCTCATTTGAACCGGTCGGGCGGGAGGAGGAAGAAGCCATCAGAGCAAAGGGAGGAGCAAGGGGCACTGTAGCTGGTGTGGGGGAGAAGAAGGGGAGGACCCCCCTTCTTATAGAAGCCAAAAGCTACCTCGGGAAGGAGCAGAGTTGAAGTCCGCGCAGGTGCCCCACTTATAGGGCGCCTGGCGCCCTATAAGTAGAGCGCTTGGCGCCCTATAAGTAGGGCGCCTGGCGCCCTGTAAACAGGGCGCCTGGAGCCCGGAAATTTGCATGTATTATCATATATCTCGCATGTAATATCATTGAAGACCTCGAGTCTAAAAGGGCTGAGTCAGAGAACCCCTTCAACAAAATCGATGAATGATTCAGTCACCTTTTTAGGCCCGCGGATAAGCTAAAGTCAAATGAACGGGGACGACGGAATCTTCACGGATGTCCTGACCCGTTGTGTTTGACCTATATCTTCAACTATTTTCTTATGTTTATTTCTATTTCTTTAAACTCAGCATACATCATGCATTATCATACAACATCTCATGCATCATCTTTTCCGTCACCATCTTTCTATAGCTCCTCAAGGAGGTTTTGGTCTATCCGGAAAATCCAATTTCAATGGTTTCATCGAAACAAGAAGTTTTTCCATGTCAAACTGAACCGCTATTCTTGAGTAAAACCCAATGAATTTGAAGAACCCAACCTTGGATGATTGGCCTTTTTCTCTTTACTTTTCGCAATTTACTGCATTTCTGCCGAGCCCAAAGCCACACCATGCGGTTCGGGTCCCGGCCGGTTACGCTCTCCCCACGCGGGATTTTAGTTATTTACTTGTTCTTCTTTTTAACCAATCAACAAGAGGAAGGGTTTCGATAAGACAAAGGGTAATCTCGGAGTCCGGTAAAGTTTTGTTTCACTCAACTAGGCCGATGAGGGCGTGTCTAAATCTACACCTTGGCGTCACCTTTTCAGTCCATTACCACTTCATTTCCCTACGCCTCATTACGCTTCGCTACATTCACCTGCACTTCATTCATGTCACTCCCCTACAAAGCCGACGCCAAGGCGAGGCAAGCTGTAGACACGCAATTTCGGCCCAGTTAAAGAGTTCAAATTCTTGTTTTCATAAAGAATATTTAAAGCACACCATGTTTTCCGGACAGATCGAGTTTTGGCACATTCCGAAGGTGGATCCATCAAGCAATCAGACAAGCCAAATGCCCCAAGATTAGGGCACCTGGCGCCCTGTTTATAGGGCATCAGGCGCCCTATATATAGGGCACCTGGCGCCCTATTTATAGGGCACCAGGCGCCCTATAAACAGGGCACCTGGCGCCCTGTATACAGGCACCGGGCGCCCTATAAACAGGCGCCCGGAACCAAATCCGATCGATTTGACAGCTGATTTGACCCCTCGCAGTGACTTGTCTTGTCGATCTGACAAACCTCATGATGCTAGCGCCCCATATACAGGGCGCTATGCCACATGGCACTGTTTTTCGAAAATGGCCAAAGTGCCCTCTTTTGGGCTATAAATAGAGCCCCATTTGGAACTTAGAAGAGGTTCCAACTCCGTGCCACCCTAGAGCTCATCCAACACTACGATCCTAAGCCACATCCACCCTCCAAAAGCCTCCAAATCGATCCAAAATCCTCCACCAAAAACCCTAAAACCTTCTGTTTCCGTCACCCAGAAAAATGATTTTCCTCCAACTTTGAGAGCTTCTACCCGTCTCTCCTCTTATATCCAGCACCCAAACCCTTTTCCATGGGCTTCATTTGAGTATTGTCTACAAGGAGGAGTCTCTACTTCGTCCCGGAAGCCTCCCAGCACTCCGGAGCGGTGCCGCGAAGAGGAGAAGAAAATCTGTTCGGGCCAGACTTAGTGCCCCATATACAGGGCGCTTTGACTTGGTCAACGCGCCCCATAAAGGGGGCACCTGCTCCTGGCGCCCTATATACAGGGCACCAGGAAGAACAGAAGCTTGTTTTGTTATTTTTGGATTCCGATCGTCCGTCTAATCGAGTTTTGTCTTCCTTTTTCATCTTAGCACTGTTCACCAAGTTATTTAGCATGTCTTAAGATCATTTTGCATCACATATATATATTTAAAACCTACCAAAAATAGGGGTTGGGATCTCGTCCCAATCTGGTTAGTCTCTTCTCATTTGCATGTTTGAGTCTAAATTCGAGCACGATACTATGCTTTCGTTAGAACTAATGAAACCTTCACTTGTCTCCTTGTTTTCTTATGGACATTCTTAGGTAGATCCGATCGAGGCGGAGCTTCAACCGGATCGAAGGCAAAAGATTCACTAAGCTCTCTTCTTTCGGCCGGCCGAGAGAGGAGAAGTCGGAACTCAACAATCTCCCCGCTTCCGGAGGTACGACGGTCATCTTTCTATTTCATTTTCTTCCATCCCACCATACTTTGGAGCCTTTGGTTCCTGGCGACCACACCTACATAACACACACCACCCACCGGCACGCACCGAGGCGGGCATAGGGGTTTTATCAAGGGGGAGATCCGCGGATGTCCCGTTCCGGGTGCTTACACCTTCCAATCCATTCTAATCTATCTTTTAGTGATTCATTTATACCTTATAGATACTATACCCTCATGTGAATGTATCAAGTTCTAAACATGATTTAAATAGATAGAATTTATATTAGATTTTATTGTCTCTTCCCATTTTAAAATCAATATCTCATATTATTTCTTTATATAAATTAGGATCAATATCATTACTATCTTGTGCCTCACCTCTTCTATTAAAGACATGTCCTACATATCTCTTAGGTTGAATGGGCATAAGTAAGGACCTGTGAATTGTCCATGTGTAATTATTAACTAGTACCTTAATATAAATGTTCTTGGGTTGTGGGATTAGAACATTTTCATGCATACTTTGCTCTCACTATCTTTCTTACGAAGGAACTCCTACTTTAGAAATATAGTGAGTTGAGAAACATATACCATTATAACAAAGAATGGTAGAATTAATATCATAAGTTTCCTTAGAATATCTCATAAACCAACACTTCATGTTCCTATATTTGAATAGGCTGGACATTCTGAAACCTTAACTTACTTAAGGCCAAACTTTTAACCCCTTTTTGTATCCTATATGGAATAATCGGAATAGACTATGTAGTACAAGTTTAATATAAAGTAGTTATACCGAGTACTTAACTCTAAATAGACAATGACAACTTTGCAAAACTTGTATTATGTTCTACATAATAGGAATTCTCATTTTAGCTACTCAATAAAACTAAGATGTGTAAAGAGGTGTCTATTAAAATTTGATTCTATTATCTTTCAAATTATGTGTGAATTATGTACTTAGGTATTCTCCTCCTTGATCTGATCAAGGAGTTCTAATGCTCTTTCTATTAGTATCTCTACTTCATTCTTAATCTCCAATACTTTCTTAAAGATTTTGTATTTATACTTTAATAAGTACATATATCCATACTCAGAAACATCATCTTTGAAATAATAAAGTTGAAATATTCTTCTTTAAACTTAATAGACATAGGTTAACATACACATAAATATATGAGTTTCTAATAACTCATTAACCCATTCTCCATATTTACATTAAACTAAAATAGATTGATTTATATCAACTTATTTTTCATAACTTATTAACCTGTTCTTTGCATCTTTAGATTCAAAGTTCTTTACTTTAAGCAATCACCGATATCTACATGGAACCCTTCAGGTTGTCGCATATATATATCTTCCTCCAACTCTCTGTTGAGGGATGTAGTTTTAACATCCAACTGGTATAATTCTAAGTCAAGATATGTGACAATGGCCAATAGCATCCTTATAGATGCAAACTTACCACATGAGAATAGGTTTATTGAAAGTCAATACCTGCTTTCTGATTGAACCCCTTGGCAACTAACCGGGCCTTATACTTATATATAGACCCATCAGCTTGAATCTTTCTTTTAAATACCCATTTACACCCAATAGCCTTCCTATTCTTAGGCAAATCACACAATTCCCACACTCCATTAATTTCCATGGAGCTCATTTCTTCTTTCATTGCATCTAGCCATAATTCTGATTCGCACGATTTCATGGCATCGATGTAATTTATTGGATCTGTGTGATCTTCCTCATTTATGTCTACAGTTAGACATGAAGGCTCACATGAGTATAAATAGAAATCATCCATCCATGTAGGTGGAGTTCTAGTTCTCTTGTTACCAATTGCAGGTATGTCAGACGGTCCTTTTATCATAGGATTATCTTGATCTTCAACTATTTCTTGTTGAGGTTGTTCTGCTATCCTAGGTTCTTCTTCCATTGGCAGATCATTTCTATAATTTTCATTGTAGTAGTCATCATCTATCACAATTAGAGGTTCTTTCTCAATTTCATGAGGTTCTTCTTCCTCTAGATTTTCTAGGAATGTAACATCCCTATATTCAATGATCCCCTTATCCTTATGGAAGAACCTATAGCCATTTGATTTCTCACAATATCCTATGAATTTGCATTTCAATGTTCTTGATTCCAACTTATTTCTAAGTTGTTCTGGAATGAGAACATGGGCAATGGATCCCCATTTCCTGAGATGACTCAGATTTGGTTTCCTCCCATTCCACAATTCATAAGGTGTGGATTCGATAGACTTGGTGGGTATTCTATTCAGTATATAACTTGCCGTGAGCAACGCTTCTCCCCAAAATTTCTTAGGAAGACCAGAATGGGATAGCATACATCTAACCACATTCATTAAGGTTCTATTTTTTCTTTCAGCCACACCATTCTGTTGTGGTGTATACGGCATTGTTACATGCCATTTTATTCCATGCTCTTGGCAATATGACTCAAACTTCTTTGAGTTTATCCAATTTTGCCAATTCTATAGCAACTAGTATACTGGCTATTTGGACTAGAGTGTTTCCAAAATAAGTGAAGAATTGATTTGTAACAATCCAAATTAGCATGATGACATGGATAAACAACTTAATTATCATGATAATCAAATAAAACATGCTAATTAAATTTATGATGCTTGATACATCAAAATTAAAATGAACAATGAATAAATATATAACTAAGTTAACAATGATTAAACTAATCATTATGCTAAACAAGTTTTATCTAATTAATCAAACAATAAAACATGTATACATGTATCATCAAGTAAAATGATCTTATACACCTGATGATATATGATATCCCCTTTTTATTTAATTTAATATCAAATAGCACATCACAACAGAGCATTCAATGCTCTCAATCAATCCTCGGATGATACGTAGCTCTCTTGAGCTTGATCACGAGGTTACTCCAAATAATCAAAATGGGTTTTACTCTGCGACACAGAGAAACCAAAATGGGTTTTTGTGACCACAAAAACCCAAAAGCTAACATGTGAGAGAAGCTGCGCGCCTGAAAGCTAAATAGTTGAGGGGTGGTGCAGCGCGGGTGCGCACGGGAGAGGCCGCGCATACAGGCGCATGGCAGTGGTGGTCGCGCGCGGGAGCACGACGTCAACGGGAAGAAGCAGTGGCGACGTCAGCCGTCAGTCATGGGCGGGCGCATGGTCAGCCGGGGGCGTAAGCGGCCAAGGCGCGTGCGCAGCGGTGGATGTTCGCCCGGGCGAGGTAGCGATCAGCAGCGGAGACCGTGGTCGGCATGGCGATCAAGCAGCGTCGACGTGGGGTGAGGGGGCGCTAGACAGTGGTGTTCAACACATGCGGCAAGCCACCGATGACAGGGGTGGCGGGAGGTGCGGCGGCGCACGGCGTCAACGCACGCGCGGGTGAGGTAGCGGCAGAATGCGGCAGCTGTATACGGCGCAACACACTTGGACGATCAAAGCGTGCAGCGGCAGACAAAACGAGAACGGGTTGTCGGCGGGCGAACACTACAGCAAACTGTGGTTGGCGGCGTGCAGCGGTAAGATGACAACCTTGCTTTGATACCAATGTTGGGGATCGTTCCTAGGAGCGGAAGAGCGAGGAGATGATGTTCTTGCAGCATTTCGGGACTCCGATGGAGACTGCATAACTGGAAACCGTCATTTTCCCGATTATTCCTTGTTTAGAGATGTTTCCGTCTACACCTCCGTCCCAACCGCAACTGCCTCCGTATACTCCCAAAAATACCCTTTTCGGTTATTCCGGGAAGATGTGACGCTCTCTATTTTCTTGGGATGCTTGGCCACGTACACCATATACTAACAAAACTTACCTTAACATGACCAAACTAAAATAAGACGAATCTGATTTTTCTAACATGAAATGACTTAACATCCATACATGACACACAAGTAACATAATTTCGTATTCTTTTCAAACACAGCCAAATAGCAAGGAATTGGTCGTCTTGCTTTTCATGTACAAAATGCATTCACCAGCTCTAATATATATAGAAGTAACATATACTAAGCTAGCCCAAAGTGCACCTAGGCAGTGGTGACACTAAGGGAAAAGCCGCGGTAATCTGGGATCGGTGGGAGGGCCGGATTCATCTAAGTTACCCGCTACCCACGGGCAATTGACTAACATAGGCTGGTGAAGCCTTCATAGCACGTCATATCAAGAGTTCTTAACATAAATTCAAATCATGACATACTTGGCCATACCATGCATACACAACATAACCATCTATGTTCATAACTCTTCATGCAAGACATAACATTCATAGCAAACTAGACAAGACATATGTAACCCGACTTGGTTGACATATTCTAAATCAAACCTATACCAAACTTGACCATATAAACATAATCATATCATGCATGACAATACATAATTTGAAACCAGACTAATCAAAATTTACATGATCCAGACACATGCAATGACAAACCGAACTAGACATACTTAATTACATATACAAGATAATTAACTTAAAACAAGTTTGGTATGAACTAAACAAATTATATTCTGACATAATAAACCATAATCTGACCTAAACCGGTTCTAAAAGGTATAATTTGATGACCCATGAGTTTTTCCAAATCTCCATATAATTATATTTCAATTCTAGATCCATTCTAGCACATAATCATATACATAAATAACATATGGTCAAATCTCATGAAGAATATTTCTACCCATCCAAAATTATGCTAAACATGTTCCATAATACACAAAATACTAATTTCAAGTTTCTTATTTCAAAGATTTTGAGAATCTCATTAAGCATAATTCAAAGTCAAAATCTAGTCAACTTAAGATTCATAAACTAAATCATGCATATTTTCTTATCCAAATGAGGCCAAATACATAGACAAGCTTTAGAAACCTACCTGGAAACTTCTGTAAATTTTCTGCATTTTTCTGGATTTTCTACTAATTTTTTTGGCCTTCACTTTGATTTCTGGATTTAATAAATCGTATAATCTAAAAGCTACTGAACCGGCGCTGAACCGGGCGGCTCAAATGGCTGGACCGGGGCGGCTTGGTAGTGCTGGGCCGGCGGTCGACAGGATGAACCGGGGTGGCAAGCCGGGCTTGACCGAGCGCGCTCTCGCGCGACAGCGCCTGCGATAGGGGACGGCGTGGCGGAGCTCATCGACGACGGGGGCAGCGACGACCGGGGGAGTTGCGGTGGCAGATGGCGGAAGTAGCGAGGGAGACACCGTCCAGACGGCAACGACGAAGAGGGAGGAAGGTTGACGACGGCGACGGCCTTCAATGGAGACTGAGGGGGCTACAAACACTTGGCAGTGACTAGCAAAGGGGGGGCTGCAGGCGCTCGGCGGACGGTGGAGGATGGTGAGGAGAGGAGGAGGCCGATGATGGGCGGAGGCGACGAGGGGTCCTCACGGCGGTTTCAGCAAGAACAGGGGAGGTTCGGTGCGCGGATGGCGAGGAGCATCCTTCGCGCTGGCGGTTCTGGCTGGAAACAGGGGAGGCCGATGGGGCTTCCGGCAATGGTGATGGAGGCTCACGATGGCGGCGGCCGAGGCTGGGGGTGGCTGTACAATGATGGCGATGGGGAAGAAGAAGAGAAACGGTTGCGTGGAGGCCTCGGTGGCGGGTTTCCGGCAGTCAGTCGAGCATGACTGTGCTCGTGGGCAGTGACGAGAGAAGAAGGGAGGAGGGCAGCGGCGTTCGACCAGAAGAGAGGGAGAGGGAGAGAGAGCTTGGCCAGAGCGGGGGGTGCATAACCGGAAGGGAGTTCGAGCGGGAGGAGGAAACCGGAGAGAGGGGGGGCGAACTGGCAGTGGCAGCAGCGGGGGCTCCCTGCAGCGGCAGTTCCAGTCAGAATAGGGGGCTCGCGCACGGATGACTACGGTGGCGAGGGATCCCCACAGTGGCGCTTCCGACTGCAACTCCTCCCGGAACAAGAGAGGTCCGACGGTGATGGCGCGATGACAACGAGGGAGGAAAAGAAGGGGAGGGTGGCTGCATCGACTGGAGGCGAGGGAGAAGGAGAAAAGGAGTGCGGGGAGGGTGGCTTCCATAGCCGACGGGGAACTTCACGAGAGTAAGGAGGGAGACGTTACAGAAAAAAATTTTATTTTTTTTCCAAAACGTTACAAGGCGGAAGACCTCTTTTCTGTTGTGTGGTGGTGGCGGCAGCTACGGCAGAAGAAAGGGACTTTGGCGGCGGCAGCTAGGGCCGAAAAGGGGGTTTTCCAGTGACATTCCTTCTCGCTGGTCGTAAAGACCGTTTGGTAAAGTTGATCCATCTCGACGGTTTTAAGCTTATATATTTCAATGAGCATTCGATGGTTTTAAGCTAGATGAGCATTCCTCTTATATATTTCAATGCCGGTTTAGATAGATGAGTATCTCAACGGTTTTAAGCTTAAGAACCGAAGTTCACTTGTGGTTGTTATTCTTTGCCAAAGTTCACCATTGGTCTTGTAACATACATGATTATCATTGTTCACTAAAGTTCACGAACGGTTCATGTATTTCAGTAGAGGGTATACTCATAAAAAGATCAAATTTCTATGAGCTTAAGAATGTCCGACCAATCGGACATTCTAGTTCACTCGAGCTCCATCAAATGGCACCTTGGATGAGGTGTCTAAACTTTTATTTTCATTATAAGTTGACTTAAATCATGTCCTAAACCTTTCATTTATTGTTATAAGTGCATGAAAAAGAACACATGAGCAGAATTTTTTTACCAATCAGCTTTGGTTGGTGTGAGACCCAAAATCACCTTATAATAGAATACTACAAAATATCCAAAAGTATGTCAGGTTAGAAAAAGGTGATATACGACATGTAGAAATGTTCCATAAGATATATGCTAGGAAGAAGTTGTTAGTCAAAGAAGAGTGTGATATTGTACTAGATTGTAGCATTGTCTTACTACATTTTCAGGGGAATAAAGTTTAAGTATGTCGTTCAGGAAAGGAGTAGATTCTCATGATTTTTCATACATACCTACCAATCTTAGTATGACAGAGTTATTGTCACAATACACTTGTAATATTACTCCTTTGAATATTGAAGCCGAACCGAGTAATACAACATCTTGTCACAATGAGACCGAGATAAATGAAGAATTTGAGTCAGATAGTACATATGATGAATCAGGAAGTGATGATGAAGAAATACCGAACCAAATGCTTGATACCATCGTCGTTGTTGATGAGTACCATGAAAGTGAATACGTTAATTGAATATATGGTGAAATTACCGATAACACATACATAGATAGTGATGATTCAAATGTTGGTGAGATAGAGAATGACGAGATAGTTAGAAGTGAAGGTGAACATGTTGAAATTATTGAACAAGATGTCTTCACTTCTAAAGAAGATTTAATAGCTGTTGTTGCTTGTTGGTCCTTGAAATGCAACGTGCAATACCGAACAGAAAGGTCGTCGAAGTCTAAACTAACGTTGATATGTCATGCGAATCATCAAGGTTATAAATGGAGGTTACATGCGTGTGTTTGCAAAAGAGTAAGTGGTTTATGGAAAGTTACCAAGTATGATGGTAATCACACATGTACTACTTCGGTAGATAGTATAAGTCATAAACAACTTACATCCACCACAATATCTAGTATAATTTTATCCATACTTCAATGTCGGCTGAATGTTCAACCAACAGACATAATGGATATGGTACATGTTAAATATTCCATACGACCATCATACTATAAGATGTGGAATGCTAAAAGAAAAGTTTTTGAAAAATTGTTCGGGGATTGGGAAAATTCATATACCCACCTCTTGAGGTACATGGAAGCTATAAGATTGACGATGCCAAACACAACATACAGTTACTTATGTGAGGATGATAACAATTCAAGGTTAAAATTTTTCTTTTGGAGTTTTCAGCCATGTATTGAAGGTTGGCATTTTTGTCAGCCAGTTTTAAGTGTAGATGGCACATTCCTTCATGGAAAGTACCGTGGTACACTACTCGTTGCTTGTGAGGTGGAGGCTGACCAAGGCTTATTTCCCATCACATTTGCAATAGTGAATAGTGAAAATAATGAATCATGGTCATGGTTCTTTGAACAAATGATAACATACATCTCATCAGTTAGAGAACGACGCCATGAACTTTGCTTGATTTCTGATAGACATTTCTTAACTAAAAGGGCAATACAACAATGGTTTCCTTTGGCGTCCCATCAATATTGTCTATGCCATTACCGACAAAACTTTCAAAAACAGTTTTTAGGGCAGATCTTTACAAAAGAATGTATAATGCAGGCGTTACTTGTAACATGATTGCTTTTAATAGCCGAATGGGCGATATCCAACTACGTTCTCCAGAGGCATATGAGTGGTTGGTACAAGTGAATCCAGAGCATTGGGCTTTAGCATGTGATAGATGGAAAAATATTTGGAATCATGACAACAAACTATTTAGAATGTTTTAATAGCATCTTAAAAATTGCTAGAGGATTGCCCATTCATGCTCTTATACACATGACATATTATCGCCTTAGATTGATGTTTTTTCAACGCCGTGCAAAGGGTTTGAACATGGAGACACATCTCACACCATGATTGAATTATTTCCAACTTATGATTGAAATTTAATTTGCAGCAATGGATCTAGGATCGCGTGACATGACATTGTTATGTGGATAGGCTACACATCGCTCTTCACGTCCCAAGGTAATTTTTGGTTATTATCATTGTTTATATTATGTAAATACTTGAAAAATCTGAAAAGCACATTTGTTATACTTTTTATTGCAGGATGGTACATTGTTGACATTAGTTAGTCATTTTAGACATATGTCCACCTGGGTTATAAATAAACCCCTTGTTTTGGAGTACTTGAAGCAGGGTGGTTTTTTTATCTCACGTTCTTTCGTTGGTCTTCCTTGGCCTGGCACTTGATCACCGCTCTCGCAGAGAGGTGGCGTCTTGAGACATCTACATTTCACTTCCCATGGGGTGAGATGACGGTGACATTACAGGATGTCTCAATGATACTAGGATTACGTATAGATGGACCTCCCATCATTACCCTTATACGGGTTCCTTCCCAGGCATATGAGAGTTGGGTCGATGTAGATGAGCACTTCTTGGGTGTCCATCCAATATTGACAGACATGGGACCTAGTCGGTCAACAGCAAAATTGACATGGTTGTATAGGGAATTTGGGGAGAGGACGAGTCAATTACCGTTTGATGACAACGCGGAAAACCGGTTGGTGTGTCTTCGGCATACAAGAGCATTAATGTTAATGTTCATTGGATGTTTTTTGATGCCAGACACTTCTGACAGTGAGGTACATATACAGTATTTACTGTTTATGGAAGATATAGACTTGTGTGGTAGGCTCTCTTGGGGTAGTGCAGTCTTGGGATTCTTATACTGCCAATTGTGTTCAGTGACATCCTGAATACGTAATCGCATAGGGGGATGTCTTCATCTATTACAAGTACGTGTTAAGTTTGCAAATAACTATATTTCATTGTAACTTAGGAACATAAAAGTATTTCCTTCTAACTTATCATTTTGTTGTTGATAGTGATAGAAATGTATGCCCTACAAGCCAATCATATATGATATGATTTGACATTTCTAGAAATATCTCATTCAATTAATTAGACAAATCTTCATTATAAATTCTTATTATATGAAAATATCATAATGAAGTCCTTGATCAAATACAATGATGATTAAATCATGATGAGATCATGATAAAGAGATTGATCATCTAGAGGTAATTGATCTAAATGTTCATAGTCATAGGATACTTGAGACGGGATATCAAGGATCCGGATTGACTAGTGTATGTGATATTTTCTCATTTGATGAGAATGACCGATCTCATTGGTTATTAGTGTGAAGGCACTAAGATACACATACCGACACCCTGAATGGTATCTTACCGAACTGTCTATCAAGGTTTTCTATCATCACGGTTGCATGGTTGGACCTTTGACCTAAGTCGCCAAAGATGCCTTGTTGGGTGGAACTTGTGCTTTGACCATTGTCTTATAGATCACCGTATAGATGGTCCAGTATAGTGATGGATCGGGCACAAGGAAAACCCGATGGAGGCAATTGAGAGGACAACAAGGGATCGTCCACTCTCGGTAAGTGAGAGTGAATGTCCTATGGGATAGTACTCTAAATCCCTGGCCAGGGTAGATAGGATAATTGGAAAAGGAGTTTTCCAATTGATCCAATTCCGAGTACAGGATCCTATAGAGTCGGTACACTAAGGAGTTGACAGTCGATGCCGTACTCCTTTCCGACCGGGACATTGGATGGATGAGGGTTTATATCCACGTGGTAACTGATGATGGAAAGGCTCAATGGAGATGACATTATCCCCATAGCCATTTGGGATCATGGGATGTGGCTTGTACCCTTCATGATCGGTAGGCCGATTAATCTGTTATCGGATAACGAATTTAATTAAATTAAATAGAATTGTTCTATTTTATTTAGGCCTCAACCAAATAGGCTATCGGGCGTAGTTGGTCACACACAAAAGGACTTATCCACAATTATAGGGGCAAGGGCGTAATTTATAGAGATTTTGGGTTTTTATGAAAACTTCCATAATTCTCTATAAATACTAATGGTTTCAGCCAAACCCCATCAAGCTAAGGGTGAAAACCACGTCCCTAGCCTCCTCCCTACCCCTCCTTTCTCTGTAAGGTGTCCATGGTCGATGGAGCTCCGTTCAGGAAGAGTTCTCGAGGCCGGCACGAAGGGAGAACCTACTATGGATGAAGTTCGTGTGGATACTGCTGGAAACCGGACACTTAAACGGTTTGAATAGCTTTAGAAGTTCATCTCTTTTCTCTCCATGGGATTATATGAATCCCTATCAGGTATATTCGAACCCGATTTGATCGGTTTTCGATTTTCGTCGTTCGGTTCTTATTGAGACGGATTCTAAAGGAACCCATAGGAATCGTCGCTTCCGCTACATCAATTTTTTATGGACGATTCCTTATAGATAGATTTGGTCTTGGGAACATATACACGTCGATAGATCATTTATTACACAGCCATTTCGTGAATTGCAAGGTCCTAGACCTGTGGGGTGTAGGTAAGATCTATGTCAAAAAAATGTAAATTACTTACTTAAGTGGAATGCGATGTAATGTGCTACTTTTTTGCAAGTGGAACTTAAATGCAGACATTATATGTCCAAAGCACCGGTTTACTTTACTTTTTTACCGCAACAAATTGGATATGGAAGAAGCTAGCCAGGTAATCATAGCCATTCGTCGTTACTCATCTTTAGTTACTTCAAATTGCTAAATAGTGTATGAAATCATCCATGACAGATAATATGGCAACCGTATATAGAAGAGGTGATGAATTATGTACCACTTGTCTGTTTGGAGAGTAGAGATTTGTGGTTAGCTTTGGTTCCGCTACTATGCTGCTCGGTCATGGAAATTCATGCTCCTGAAAGAGTGTTGAGGCAATTTGGACTTCTTCAAAACGAGCCAAATGACCGAGAACAATATGATAGGAAGGATGGATGTGGGCGTTGGTCCACAGATTGGACACTAGAGGATGGACGTTATATAACATGGTGGAATGCAAGGATGGATGATGTATATAGGGACAGAGAGGAAGAGAACGCTGAACAAAATGAAGAGCAAACACAGCAGTATACCGATTGGTATATGGAACATACAGTTCCATATCTTGTCAGAAATGTTGCAGAGCCTCCAACACAGTACTATCCAAGAGGACCTTCAGAAAGAGAAATGGTAAACCTACACATTCTTACTTCCTATTGAAGTTGTCTACATATGATTTACAACATCTTTACAAAAGAATTATGTCTTAATGTTTGATATTGAACAGCTTGGTACACATAAGCGCATCACGGAAATGTTGGTTACACGCAACGACTATCAACTTCAACAAACAAAACTAGAAATCCTTGAGTTGCAGCGAGATATGTACAACAAACTCCACGTTGCGATGCCAACATACCCACCGGCTCCAGATCCAATGCAATCCCCATTTGGAGCATGGCTGCAACCTTTTCTTGCATAGTGGACCCGGGGAGCCTTCCTCAAGATGGCAAGAGCGTAATACAGAAGAGGGTACACAAGAGGGCACACAAGGAGGTGAAGATGATGTGACTACACCGGTAGAAGCTATATTTCCAACCCAACAATCTTGTGTGATTGACCAAACTCCACCTGCCCCTGTACATCCGAGAAGGCATGCAAATCCCATCCCCCGACCGGACCGAAGATATGTGAGAAGGAAGGGTATAAGGAGAGGGAGAACAGAGGAATGATGTACTTTTGAATTATGTGTACATGCGGTTTAAAACTTGTTTGGAGTAGCTTGATTCGGAATTTGACTTTCTCTAGTGATTTACTTTGATTATGTGCATTTCTAGGCTCTTTTTTGTATGAGCATTTCTAGGCTCTCAAAATTCTATCCATTTAAACATGGAATTGGATGCTCAAAGTTCTAGGATCTTGAAACATTCTATGCAAGATTTCAAGGATTTCTATTTTATGTTCTCCCATGTTCCTGCCTTTTCTCCTGATCTCTAGTGGTTGACTTTTTTTGTTAGTGAAAGAAGTATCATTTTTTGGGTTCTTTTGTTGTTCATCTCCCCTTGGGTTCCTGCCTTTTCCCTTCTGCTGGATGGATCTTTTGCAATGTTGTGGTTGTACTCTCCCTTTGTATATATTTCTTTATTAATGAATTGATCCAATTTCTACGGGCAACCCAGAAAAAACAAGGATAATGTATGACCTTTACAGGATGGATGTACTTTGTATGATGGCCTTTACAGGATGGATGTGTGATGGCCTTTGTTAGATGGCCTTTATAGGATGGATGTACTTTGTATGATTGCCCTTGTTGAATGCATGCAACCTTTACAGGTCTATAAATCTGGCTTGTAACTTTTTTTTTCTGTAAAGAGATAAAGTCGCACTATAATATCTCAACTATCTGAGAAAGTCGTGGTAATGATATACGACTTTAAAGTCGCTCTGGAAACCTACGACTTGATCTAAAAATCGACTTTCTGGTGTAGGGAAAGTCATTTACCATAGGTACGACTTTAACATTTTTACAAAGATTGTCGTTCTCATAACTATGACTTTAAAACGTAAGTCGTGGTATAAATTCACAACTTTAAAGATTTCTGTATTAAAGTCGCATTTACCTTTTATGACTTTCAAGTCGCTGAAAGGTAAAACGACTTTATTCTGGTCCCTGAATAGGATGAATAAGTCGTTGTACTAAAATGACTTTAATACAATGACTAAAAAAATAAAAACCGTGGTCATTGATAGGCCCATTTACAAATTAAAGCCGTGAAATCATATCACGACTTTAAGGTCCTTTCAAGGTTTTACGACTTTATTACGGAGGAGAAGTCGTTAAAAAAATCTACGACTTTAATTTTTTTGCTATAAGTCATTAAACGATAAAACGACTTGTATAATAACTCGTTTAAATATCCAACGACTTAAATTACCTTCAATATTTACTTAAGTTCGAACCTTCAACAACGGGTTTTGAGTCGAAATCAAAAGTCGTAGCTTTAAACAACGACTTGAGTCAAACGGTGCCATTCTTACAAATTAATAAGTTAGGATGTTATTTTTACAAAAAATAAAAAAGTGTTATTTAAAAAAAAACTCCGACGAAATAGCCAATCATGCGTGGGACAGGTCGCGTGCTAGAGACGACAGAAGAGCCGCCGTCGCGAAGAGAAAGCCCCAATAGAATAGCCGGTCATGCGCGGGACAGGTCATGCGCTTGAGCGCGAGTTGTTGGAGAACGAATAGCGGTGAGAAGAAACACGCAGGCACAGGTGACCGGAGACCGGCGCAGGAACGGATCAAACAACTCTGGCCTCACTGTGGCAGGCGGTCAAGATCTCCGCCGGTGATAAGGTATTTATGGTTTAGTTTGGTTTAATTTTTAAATATTTTTTAAAATTAAATTAAATTAATTATAACTCAAATTAAATCAAATCAAATCAAATTAATTCAATTTGATTTAATTTGGTTCAGTTTAAACTATATTTTATTAAGGTGAAATAAATATGTCAATATATAATTTTATTTTATTTATTTTAAATTTTATTTTATTATAATTTAGTATATTTGTTTATATATTTCATTAATTTATCCTAAGAATTCTTGAAAAAAATTTATTTTTATAAAAAGACACGTAAATATTGTATTATTTATAACTAAAAATAAAATTTTTAATTTAATTCGGATTGTTCGATTTAGCGGTTTGATTTGATTTGAAAAGTCTTAGAAACTAAATTAAATTGATTGGTAGTTCAAACCAAATCAAATCAAACCAACTTACTAATTTGGTTTGATTTGTGGAGTTAAACCAAATAGTGAACATCCCTAACACGCGCCGAAAGAGGAAGCTGTACGAGAACTAGAGTAGTTGCGGAGAGGGCAGCACGCGCGTGGAGCGTGACGACGGTTTAGGAGCAGGACTCTGTCGGATAAGCTCTTGAGCCGAAAGAAAGTTTCATTAATTCACAAAATTTGTGTTTTAAAATTATTATTTATTTTATATGAACTTAAATTTTTTGTCACTAAAAAAATATCATTAGACGACAAATAGTGTTGTTATTTTTTTTGTTCGATGGGATAATACACCAAGAATGATCTCCATATTGCATCATGTTACGCATAATCAATTAATTCTGAAATATAATTATGAATGACAAATATTCACAATTGCTGCTAATACATAGTGTAATTTTTAGCGAATAAAAGGATGCTCAATATATTCAATATTTTAGTCACTTTTATTTATAATTTGTTGTTAATTAGCAACCAATGTTTATTAGAGATACGTTTGATGCACTTGTTGAAGACCATACTTGATCGGTCTATTTTAACAACGACTATTTTCAGTTATTAATAAATGTTAATAGAGATCTAGTTTTAAAATTAACTTTTAGTGACAAACATTCATACCCGCAGCTAAAAAATGCTTTATTTTTAAACAACTATAATTGCAATTAGGTATGTTTATTTAATTGTGACTCTTTTAGTAACTTTTAATCATAAATTATGTATTACACATAATGAATTAATTTTAAATCTAAATTTTAATGATAAATGTTCAAAATTGCTGCTAATACCTACTCTAATTCATAGCAACTAAAAATGTTACTAAATATATTCAGTCTTTTAGTAACTTTTGTTTGTAAATTGTTGTTAATTAGCAACAAATATTCATTAGCTCCAGAAAAAATGGTTAAAAGGACATTATCTTGTAGTGCTTCTTTCACATTTTTATTATATCTCTTTACATACTCACTTATTTACTTATTTTCACCATACTTGTTTGGATTAATTTGTTGTTACATAACATATCATCTTTATTCATTCTCCTTTCTCATTCTTAAGTTGCATTAGATTGTATTAAGTATCAAGTTCACCAGACCCATAGGTTATCCAAGATCAGGGAGCTCTCTCTCACAGAACCCACCTGCCAACACACCCTCTTGTGAATTTTGATCTCTCATTTGGGAATTCTCTCTCGGATTGATCATGTTGATTTTTAACAAGGGCTCCATAAGTCTGTAGTGTAGACATATAAAATTGACCTAATTTGGAATATAAAACTCTTGTTCTGTATGATAATACCTGTGATTACACTGTTTTGAAATTCTCGGGTCTTTTTCAATTGATTTAGAGTTTTGTCAAGTGGAATTGGATATTTTTCGGAGATTTTCGAACAAAGCCATAACTTCCTAGTGAGTCACATGTTGATCATGAAAACACGAGACTGACTCGATGATCGATGCTTAATGATAACGTTTTGAATGTTACGATTAAATTTTGACTTACTCGATGTACTTCGGGCCATGCCACGTCTTTCCATTTGATGCCGAAACTTTTTGGTCAATGTCGAGTCCTTCTGGTCAATGCTTCAACTTCCAAATAAATTCTAAGATATTAGAATGTGTGCTAATTGATCCACCTATTTAGAAAGATTTTCTCAGTAAGTTCTCTTTCATATGAAACAAACAACATCACGACAACAATGAGAACGAGGACGAGGAGAGATCATTACAAGTGACTTTCCTCCAATATGTTATTTCTATTATATATACATATTTCATTTGTAAACATTTTTTTTTGTCAACGTGAATTGAACCAATTTTTATATGGTTATTGACATATGAATGTGAATTTTGACATGTGAATGTGAATATTTGGATTGATCATCCGTTATATTCATTTTAATTTACAACTGTGTAGATATGATTATGAGTTGCACGTAAATCGATTTAATAAATAGTTTATTATAAAAAAATACAAGTTTTATACATTCATACATAAATTATTTTGTTTATTGATAAATAATTTATTTTTCTTTGACATAGATGATTGAAAATGGTGTTGGATACCTCGAGTCAGGAAGAAGAAACAAGTCGGTGACCCCTCCGGGCAGGAGCTCGAGACGATGCCCCTTTAGAAAGCGAAAAGAGATCGTCGTCGGCTGACCGCAATTTGGCCGGCGAATGCAGCCACCGGCCACACCGCTTTGCGTGGCTCTCTCGACGGGAGCGGCGCAGATCGTCGCTTCGAACAGCGCGTCGAGCACTGCCTCCGGAAAGCGAAACAGGGCCTTTCTGTGGCATCATCTTGGGCAAGAAGAACGGCCTGCTGGAAGCTCCACAGACAAGGGTAACAACGCGTTGAACTCATCCACGGACCTGCGGACAAAGTTAGCCTTTTGTTCCACAACGGACCAAGTTAATGTGGATGAATATCAACTTTCATAATATAATTTGACAAAAATGCTACTTTTACTTAGTAAAATATATAAATTTTCATTTTAATTTTTATTGTTTTTATATTATTATTTTTAACAATTAAATTTATTAATAATATTTTTATAAAATTAAAAATTAAGAAGAGGTGTGACTAAAACAATATGATATGGACCACATTGAACAAATTCATTATATTTAAGAACAAATCTTAATTGAACCATCTTTGGAGCTATCCTAATGCGGTGTTTGGTTACAAGATAATTTTTTTGTTACAGTTTTATGTTTTGTAACAAAAATTGTTAAAAAAGTTATTGGACAAGTATTATAAATTTACATTTTAAGAAAAATCCTTGGACCAACCAGATCACCTTTTTTATCTTTTGATCCACCTTGTTTGCTCATATGTGCTGCACACTCTTTTTTGTTATTACATCTCTCTAAGCATGACAATTTTATGTTATTGATTAGTTCACACTTCATTTTAATATAACATTTTATCATCAAAGTGTGTAAAAAAATATTGTGTAGCCAAACAAATAATTGGCTGAGCAAGTCGATAGACGAGTTGAAGATGCGACAACAGTACAATGCTTTCGGTATAATGTAAGCCTCCTCAGGTAAATCTGTTTCAACTCTCAAGGTTACTAATGTCAAAGCGTCGAACACTTGTGGTCGTGCATATTAATACCCGCTCGGTATTCATAGGCGTAGCGGAGTAAAATCTTGAAAGGGGTATAAGGATTCCTTCCCCTGTTCTCAACACTTGGTCAAAATTTCTGCTCCTGTTTTTGTAATCAACAATGTATGCTCGAACTGTGCGGCGGGGCTCCCGTCAGCCGTGAGGGTCGTCCAGCCGTCATCCCATGTTACACACTCGATGCTTCCCATGGTAAGGATAGGTTCTGCATTTGTTGGGCGTACGTAACACAGATGAGCGGGGATACACGCATAAGACTCAACATGTTCTATCTTGTTTGATACAAGAACTATAAAGCGACATTCTGAACTACTTAAAGAAGATGAGACGGATGGAATTTTTACTATTCAAGTAGTACGTCGGTCGGGAAGAAGCAATGGATCAAAATGGTCACTCACCAATTGTAAACGTTTGGCCATCCATCATATGGCCAGGTCCATCATTGCCTGTAAATCAGAAACTGTTTAGTAGAAGAAAACCTCTACGTTTAACGCATATAAGCAAATTGAAGTATGCCAGTCACTCTTTCTGAGTTCACGAAATAAGCTCTCCCAGTTTTAAGCATTATGTGAAGATTATGAATTTACGATATAAGGTCATTCAGTGTCCCTGGAGGCTGAAAGCACCCATAACGCATGCAGCTTATGTAAATTTGCCCATCACCAAAGCAGATTATTTTATGGTTACACAGAAACCGAAAAAAAAACATGGGATAAGAAACAAGGAATTTCCTGAGTTTTCAAAGTTAACAAACAACTGTAATATAATTAGACAGGAAGTGAGGAACACGTGATTACATTCCATTTACGAGAGGTAAATAGAGTAAATAATAATACAGCTTAAGTGTCAGAACAGTGAAAATATAACATTTCTTCAAGAGCACTGCAGGAGAAATGATAGTACAGTGCGTAAGGAGTAAAAGAAGTTAGCTTCCTATTGTGTGATTCACTTAGTTCAGGGAAAAGCTATGTTCAACGATAAATAAAAATAAAACTTAGATGAGTAGATGTCGATGAAGAGATTACGTACGATGATGCATTATTATTGGTTCTGAGTGAAATATCGTCCCAACACCATGCCCAACAAAACGCTCTACCACACCATAGCCGAATCTTTCAGCATGTTCACTGTGATGGATCAACATGACATTACCAACAAGAAAATTTTCTACATGAATGTAGTAGAAAATATTGAGAGTTTTCTGATGGTATACAGATACCAAGAGCAAGTAATCAGCCTTCATCCTATAAAATAGAAATTTAAATTCAATGCAAAATTCAGTACTATCTACAGAAAAAAAATCAACACATTCTGGAGATGGCAGGAACCATGCAAGTAACCACTAGATCTTGTGCCATGAGAAGCTGATTCCATCAGACCATCTGATTTGTGCACAAAAGAAATCCATCAACTCTAAAGATGATACACGTTATCAACATAACATGTAGCAATATATTTACTCACAAATTAAACCAATTAACCTGAAAATATCCACCAATAAATCCCAGTCAAATTTTTTCACCATACATTTTTACAGTCATTCCCACACCACATATAATCTACCTGCAGTTCAAACGAGCAAAAATTGACCAAAATGCTCACACAGGGCAAGGTGGTTAGATTTCCCACTAGAAAACTTAATCTGAAATAAGGCAAACTGGCATAAAGAAATGCATATTCCACTACATAAGCACCACACATTTTGTGAGTAAAGAATCCAAGTAAGCGGAAATTGTGGGATACATCATCTCATCCTTGAAAAATTTTGTTCATGTTTTCAAGCCATCTCTTGCGGCCCCTTGACCAATCAAATACATTATATAAAAATTGCATACCCTCAATCCCATGGAAATTGATAAAGACAACTAAGATGTTCATCTTCAAATGAAAAACAAGCACGGAACTCAAGTGAAGATGTGCTTTATCTAGTGAAACTGGTGAGCATGATAAAATGTTCCATTTTCAAAAGTGAAAAACTAAATATATAAATAAAGTAGAAATATAAATGTCTCCAAACCTTATCATCTTCCCAATCTTTTTAAAGCGAGCACCTGCCTTGCAGATTGATATGGCCTTGTCTAAGCATTCTTGGGTGACCTGATAACAAGAAAAAAATAGCAATACATAATTTCTCATGCTTCAGGAAAATGCTCATTAGGATAAAAAGAAACATAAAAGCAATCATCCGAAAACTGATCACCAGTGAAACAAGGAAACAAAAACTCATCAAACAACTGTTCATCGGGACAAAGGAAACAAGAAAAGAAATGTGGCACTCGGAAGAAGGATAGCTTCCATCCTCATCCTTCAATAAATATCATGTACTGAGAGCCATTAGTCAACAGTTCTGTAACTTTCTCGACTTCCAACTATTTTCTTACGTTATGGAAGTATTAAGACTCCAAACTGGTCACTACACAACGACAAAACGAAAAATTAAGTTAATATTTTCAAACCTCACGCAATCTACCAACCAATTGATATTAACATGACTCGATGATGCAGAATAAAGGTGATGAATCTTGCTTACATAAGAGAAGAATCCTATCCATGGAAAGATGGGTCGGGCAAGGGTCGCGACCAAGATAAGTGATATTTTCAAACGTCAAGCATCTTACCAACTAATTGATATTAACATGACTTGATGGCGCAGAATAAAGGTGATGAATCTTCCTAACATAGGTGGAGAGGCCTATCCATGGAAAGCCAGGTCTCAATTGGGTCAGGTAGGGTTACCCGGGTCACAATCGACCCGGTAGCAGCCCCCAGCGGCGACCCTGCACCTCGACCCATCCAGGTCACACGACTCCTTGCAACCCGTCGGCGACCTGGCCGATTGGATCGCCAATGGCTAGTGCTAATCGAGGGAGGGTCCTAAGCCCCCCACACCTCTCTCACTCTCTTAAGCTCTCTCTCACTCAAACTCTTTTTCTAAAATGTTTAATTGTTGTTAATTCTCTCATTTAAGCATCTAATTAGTACTTAAATGTTATCTATTTTTAGCTTTGTTTCTAACTATTTTTTGTTTAATTGTTTTGTTAACCCCATTTTCAAAGTGTTGTCTCTATTTTTTTTAAAAGATTTCTTCTTCAACATGCATCCTCCAAGCGGTGACATTTGAACTACAGAAAGCTTGGCATCATTACAACTCGGTATCCATGACAAAAGGAAAAGTTCAATGTAAATATTGTAAAAAAATATCTATGAGACCAATTAAAGCATCACCACGTCAGGATGAATGACAATGTTGTACCGTACACAAACTTTATTCGAGATAAGAACACAATTTTGTAGGCATTTACAAATGTTGGAACAAACAAAGAGAGTTTCAAATCAGCATTAAGAAACTGTCTATGAAGAAATTTCAGAATATGCAATTCTTTAAGTTCACACATACCGGATGAGACAACAACACCTAGAACTTTTTTGAGATGAAGTTTTTGACGATGGTACGTTGCCATTAAAGGTTATTAAATTATATCAATGTATGTATGTAACATTTAATATTTAATTATCATTGTTACAAACAGATAAATTAATACGGATGATAGAGACAAGTTGTAGTCATCTGTGGATAAAGACATCTATATATTGGCTGGTTCATGAGCCAAGGTTCAAGAAGTGGGAACGGATACAAAGGTGAGAGAAGATTGAACACACAAGAAGAAGAAAAAATTCACGATCTCATACGAGATAATAACATAGCAATATCCTGTTAATCCTGTCATCACATGTCTGTGACAAAGTTAAATGTCCATCACGATAGTAATACAAAATTTGCAGATATGCAAGGAGTAGATCGGATATGTGACATCGAGGTGGTTCTTCTATAGTAACAGACCGTGAACACTGCAAAGGGGTCGTCTTATAAGTTCGTGATTGGCACCGTAGCCGACGTTGGTAGGGGAGCGCCGAGGCGAGTCCGAAAGAGAAATACAACACTTATTTTCCAATAGAGGTAAAAGATATTAAACAATACATCAAGTTATTTGAATGTATTTGGCAAGAAAGAGGATGTGCGTTAATTATGGACGGTTGGACAGGTTAGTAACACTTAATTTGTAAATTTATCATCTACATCTTTTTAAACCATAAATTTCAAAACTTATACATATTCTTCTTATGTATAACTAGAAAGATAATGATCAACTTTCTAGTATATTGTCAAATCATAATCGTCTTCAGGAAGTATGTGCACACATCTAGATAGGAAAAAATATGCAAACTATCTCTTTGAATTAATTAACGATGTTGTTAAAAAGATAAGAGAGGATTGTGTTGCCTAAGTAGTAACGGACAACGTAACTGCATATAAAACAACTGGATAAATGCTGATGGTCAAAAGATCATGTTTATATTAGGAACCATACTCTGCCCATTTATTAGATTTGATGTTAAAGGATATATGCAAAGATCCTGAAATTGACTGGATAGTTAAGACAACTCAATTCATATTATCTTTCATATACAACCATAATTTCATCCTTAACTTAATAAGGGTACATATGAAAGGTTGAGAGCTCCTATGGCTCAGGACAACGCAGTTCATTTTTCATTACATTTCTTTAGAAAGTAAAATACAATGGAGACGTCCCCTTACCTAAATGATAGTTTCACTAGGATGGGCTAGTCGTATTGTTATGACTAGTTCTTGAGATAAGATAAAATGGAGGTTGAGAAAACCTTAGAGAGTAGAGACTTCTGGCAAATTGTAAATAAACCCTTCATATATTGTAACTATTATAGGGATAGAAAGGCAAACACAGGTTATCTATATGATATACTTAACTAGGTGAAGGATGAAGTAGCAAAAACAATATTAGACTTTAGCAAGTGGTGGGATAATATTGACCGTCGATGAGAACGTGCATTGTATCATCCAAGACATGCAACATGCACTTTCTTTGTGATTTAATCAAATCATATATCTAATTTTTTATTATTATGTTATCTATTGGCATGGATATGTTGCCACTTACCAGGTCACTTTTTTAATCTTAGATAATGTTATAATCTAACATTCAAGCCAATTAATAAGCTTCTATACAATGTTAAAGAGGTAATCTGCAGATTACTTGGGAAAGATGACCAATCAATTATAGCATGCGATAAGATGAATCGCTATAGAATGATGTCATTCCACTCTAGGACATCATGAGTATAAAAAGCAGTTATGCTCCCAAGTACTGGTACATACCGTTTGATCGATTTATTTTATAATTTAGATGATTAACTTATTTCAATTATCTTCTAACATACAATAACATCATGTAGTTAACTAGCAGATATGTCACGGCAAGGTACTAGAATATAAATATTTGGTAAACATTGTAATTAAAGCCTTAAATCAAATCATGTCGGCTTCGGGATGTGAAAGAAATTTAGCACCATTCATTCTTATTCAAACAAAGCAAAGGATTTGATTAATGTTAGGAAGACTAGAACAATTGGTATATTTTTATTACAATATGAGATTGAAGCTTAAGAGTTTGGACAGAATGAGGGACAATCAGAAAGAGCAACAAAGGTGAAGAGAGGAAGCATTTGGATGGCAAAGTGAGATGGTGACTATCTAAGAACTTGACATCGATTTGGAGATCTTCGATGCTAAAAATTCGTTGCAAGCTTGGGTGAACGTCAAGAAAGATTAGATGAACTTGAGTTCAACCTAGAAGATTGAGACTCCACAATGTATCTTTATTCGAGGAATTCCAGACCCTTCCTTCAATGGTAAAAAGACAAAAGACTAAAGAATCTTCTCGCCAAGGTGAGAAATCAAAGGGCAAAGGTAAAATGTTGTAACTGATTCATTAGACATTACAAATCACGAAACAATCAATGAGAGACAAGAAGACACGCTGAAGTCAAACATCAGAGTTTAATACCAAATGTTGGATGATTTGACTTTAAAGAGCAACAATGATGTAGCATTAGAAGTGGAAGGAACCACTATTGGTCCAAGGAGGTCAATACACTCAATAATATACCCTATAACGATGCAAATCAATGGAGAAGAACGATACAAACATACAACGCAAAACACAAATCACAGTGCACAATCACAAGGTAGTCAAAATCAACACACACAACAGGAAGACAGTCAGTTTTATAAGTAGTTGTGGACACCGAAAATTTTCAAATTAAGATTAAATCACGTCAAATCTCCAATGAGCTATATGGTTCAACTTTCAAATATACCATTTAGTTTGGTTCACTTTGGCTGCCATTTCATGGATGAAATAGCCCAAGATTAATGCCAATTTGCTTGGCCCATCAAGGGTTGATCTAAATCCCAACTTAATGCACCAATTACACAGTTCGATAAGTTGATTATGGTCTTGAAGTAGGCCCATTACGGTGGCCTTTCTTATAGGTTATTTGGTCTCCACGGGGCAGCCTTGCCTGGGGCATCTTGGAGAAATCTCTGCCCTGCCACCTTAACAACCAAATCCAAAGCCATCTCTTCCTGTTTTGAAGGGTCGCGAGATACCAAACAGCAAGGACTTGGCGACAAGGTTAAAAGAAAATCCCAACAGAAAAATGGAAAGGACAGATCGACAAGGGAAAGAAGGATGACATAATCTGGCTCTCAGAAAAATGGCAACAATCCACTATAAGATTGATGGGCGGATTCCAAGTCTGATTGGGACTCTCTAGGATGATAATGAGATCACGGCAAGGTTCAACCAGGGGAAGCTTCAAGTCCGACTCTTTCCATAAGTAAGAGCACCTGTAACGGTAGGCATGGGTGTCGTAATCAACCCTTGATCGGATCCAGTATAAGGCAGGAGTCTTCCCAGGTCAGGAAACAATCCCGGGAAACAATCAATTTAAATTTAAATAAAAATGCATTAATTAATTAAACAAACCGAGGCGAGCATCTGGCCGGCTAAAAACCCGCCACATGGTCTCGGCATAATTTAAAAGAATGAAAATAAATGGAAAAGCAATAGGCCATCTTCAAACACGCCTCTTGACCCATAAAAAAATGAAATAAAACAAACAACAAAACAGAAATTAAATAAAAATTTATTAATTAATTCAACAAACCGAGGCGAGCATCTGGCCGGCTAAAAACCCGCCACATGGTCTTGGCTAAACTTAAAAGAATTTGTGGGTCGGTTCTAAACCTTCCCCTTAACTTTTTTAATGTAGACATACAAAGGTCTATAAAAGATCCCAATGTCTTACCATGCCCCAAGAGGGAGTTACTTACCCATTATGCCATGGGAAGACTGTGCATAATCAACATGCCGATATGCCAAACTATGAGCTAATGAGGTATGAGATGAGTCCCCACAAGCTTATTAAAAGCCGGGTGTACTCAATCTCAAATCAGTGAGTTGATTGCCCATAAACTTGTCAAAAGCCGGGTATATTCAATCTTCAAAAAATAGTGGGGGATGCCCATAAGTCTGACCAGGTACATGCCGCCCATGAATGACAAGTTCATCAAGAACTCAAGAGACCGGATTGTTGGTCATGATTGTAAATCATGTCTCATGTTGAGAGAAAATAAATGAAAATTCATGATTGTTTTCTCCTATGTGTATGTGAATGTTTGTTGTGGATGTATGTTCTTCTACTCAATGGATTGCTATGACAATAATCAAGGGTATTCGAGTAATCTCGATGTAATTAACGTCGCATCTTCGCACCATCTGACGGGGAGAGGTCAAAATAAATTTTCAAAGAACCTAACAACCTCAACATATAATTTTGACCCTAGTTAGTACTTTTATGGAATATCATCTATTTTCCTAAGAAGTCAATGCTAAGGTCTAATCTAAATTCAAAAAGGAAAATGAATTTCCAAAACTAAATCCTTTAAATTTTTGAGGTTACATCAGTAGTCTTCTAGAGTTGATTCATCTCAAGATTCAATTTCTCACATATCACCAAGAAGATTATGAGATAACTTAGCCTACGTATGGATCCTCATCGAACACTTCCATGTACTCCACCTACGGTAGTTATGGTAAATCCTTGAGATATTATCTTAAGATGATTGTACAAGATAGTGACGAGTACAACCATGTATAAATGTTCAACGTTATGTATTCCTTCCAAATGTCATGGAGAAAGTATATATAAATTATGCATAAGAACGACAAAACATAAGACTTGAATAGAAATGAATTAAAAAAAATCTTGGCCATATTCCTTATATTTCCAGATTTTTTGGTATTCTTCTATCTTTTACGTATTTTCTTATATGTTTTACATGTTAATAATAAAAAATAAATTTCAGACCAGGTTGGATCGGGTTGGTCCTTCTCAGTCTATTTTGGATGTGACCGACCCTGACCCGGTCTTCCTTATTCCCAAAGTGTGACATTTTGCTAAAACTGTTGGATGAAGAAATTGCTCCACTAACATTATAGTGAAACAGTTGAAACAAACAAGTCAGCTGACACATTGTACCTTAAAACGTGCCATCATGCGGAAATGACTTCGAGCTGGGATTTTGGGCTGTCCCCCGGGCAGTAAATGATGCAAATCAGAGGGGGGAAGAAGGGTGATGCCTGTGGTCCTGCAAAAACTGGAGACCAGAGATGATTGGCCAATAATGGCAAGGAAGCATGGTTTCCAGATTCATCTAATCTTGATCATGATCAGAACACTCCATCCAATCCGTACAATTTCAAGCCTGGGTTGGCCAATTCAGATCAAAGCTGATACTGGTTGATGAATAAAAAACCACTAATTCCTAGAGTCACGAAGTCATCCTAACCAGAAACTAAAGTTGTATGCATTGTGGACAGAAAATCAACCAATCAGGATCATCCAATATGATGGCATTGAACATGATACTAAGATGAACCGGTGGAAATATCCCGACATTGCATAACTTCAATGCATTGGACTAAAAACCCTATATATATATATGGAAACACCTTTCTGTTATATGATAACATATACGATCTCTGTTAACATTTCTCCACCCACACTAACAGGTTACTTTCTTATATTCTTACAATTTGGCAAAATATGGTGGTAGATGATCTTATAGAAAAAAAAATTATAGGTTTTGCCCCTCGTGTTACTATGCACTAGGGTTTTATTATTACATTTTTATATTTTTATATTTATTTTACAAAAAACCAAATAAACAGTGTAATGGGAAGGCTGCCCTTAGGGTTGTCCTCTTCTCCTTGGGTACAGCTACAAAAGTAAACTAAAAAAACCCTAGGCTGATCCTGGGTTGCTCCTATACCCGGTCCTTTAATATCAAAGACTATGTGGATCTAAAATTTATTTTACATAATCCAATTTTATATATTAAATAATTGATAGACTAACACTTAGGGTCAAGAAAGGATAACTCGGGGGTCGGCCGCGGGTCGGCCGGCCCCCAACCCGGCCCGGTCGGGCCGGGTCGCCGACCTGGTCGCGACCTGGCCCGACCAGGTCGGTTTTTTTATTTTTTTAAAAAAAAAACAAAAAAACATGAAAAAAAAACCTAAAAATTAGAAAAAAATCAGAAAAAATACCCAAAATTAAAAAAAATAATAGATATGATTCAACATGATTCATTCAACATTCATTCAAACATTACATTAAATTGTTCTTTTACATAATGTATGTACTCTGCCCATGACATTGAGTAAGAGTACGACGCATTAAACATATAGACAACCGATTATACTCTTCGGTGCCTCGTACAATTGTCCTACGATAATTCGAAAATGAACCACCATAACTATCATATGAATACGTACTAGAACTATCTAATGCAGCCGCATCATCCCATACCCCTGTCCTTGATATGATGGGCACCAAGAACTCTGTGATGGTTCTAACTCTGCACCATACCCATGTTGTCTTGCCCCGTGGTCATAATCTTGTGTTGCGTGGGTAAACTGCTCCTCTTCTGTAAAGTGCGGCCGTTCTTTGTGAAGGGGTGTCCGTGGATTGGTTCTCCCTTGACCGGAAGTGGTGCCGGCGGTGCTTCCTCTTGCCTCTCGTACGTGTTGTCATCTCCGTCACTACTACTCTTTGAAGTTGAATCATCCGAAGTCCGATATTGCATTCGGATGTTAGGCTCCGGTGTATCTTCCCTTGTCTCGTCAATTGTGTCCGGATCGTGATATCGAGAGGGTCGGTTGCAACCTTTGTTTACCTTTGCCCTTTGATTGCCTACTTTGACGAGAAGATTGTCCAGCTTTTTGCCTTTTCGCCACGAAGGAGGTATCCGAAATTCCTCGGAAAGAGGAACATTGTCAAGTTCCCCGAGCCCATTCCCGATCATCGGGGTTGAACTCGGTTCACCCAACCTCTCACGTTCGTTGACCCTGTGCTTAGAGGAAGCCTCTGTTGAAATATCTCATCTAAGTCAATCTCCGGTTCTTGTACAGTGGGAATATCAATTCGTCTTCCACTTGCTTGTTGTACCCACCTTTGCTCCTCCCTCTGGTTCTCTCTTATCTTCTCCAAATTTCTTATATTCAACCTCATGTTATAGTGATAGTAGACCAGCTGCTCAAGTCTTTGTGATGTTAGCCTATTCCTTTGCTTGGTATGAATAAGGCTAAACGTTGACCAATTTCTTTCACAGCCGAAAGCAGACATAGTTTGGCTTAGTACTCGGATTGCAACACTAGCCAAGTCTTCATATCCCGGTGCCCTTCCATGATCCATCCACCAGTCAGCTGCACATTATCATTATGTCTTAGTACATAATGATATTAATAAGTTAATTATTTAATTATAAAGTTGACTTTATTTAACTATACATACCTGGACTAAGAAGCATAACTACTCGTTGCACCCTTGCTGTCCCGAAATGAAATAACCTCATCCTATAATCATGCATCTTATTTGTTGCAATAATTGAGCGGTCATCGTCCACAAGCATTCTCCGAATGACTTCCTTTACGCTGTCCAACAGTTCATTGATAGGCTTGAAGATCGGACTGTAGCAATATCTTGGGTTGAAAAAATGACCTGGTAATTGACCATGGAAAAGTTTGCTATCAGCATCGACCAAAAAGGTAACAATTTGATTAAGAAATTTTATTTGATTAAGTTGTAAAAAACATACCAGCTGCATGTATAGGATGGTATAATGTTCTCTCCCACCGACGGTCAATGATATCCCACCACATGCTAAAATCTGACACCCTTTTCGAAATTTCTTCTTTTGCCCGCTTTAAGTGCATCGTAAAGATATCTCATGTCCGCCTTCTTATCTCCATCGACTATGCGAAGGACTTTGACTAATGGACCAACAATATCCATTGTCTTCTTTACGAACCGCCAAAAGTCTCCACTCTCTAATGTTTGTTCCACCTTCCTTCCTTTCCGTTTGTCTGATGGATTGGCTCAAGAATCCGGTTAGCCCACCCCGAGAAAGTATCATTTGGGTTAGGCAACGCCTATGTTCAAATAGGCTCTCCAAAGATATGTAGTGTGATGCAACCGTGTAGCGCCGGGTCGTAAGAGCTCTCGACCCTTTGTGTGCTCTCTCATTAGGTTCGAATGAAATTATGGTTATAGATGAAGGATGCGATATACTTGGCCGACCTTAACAACCCGATCAATTTGAGGATCTTTGCAAATATCCTCTAAAGATTAAATCTATGGAATGGGCGGAGCATGGTGCCCAATATAACTTCGTCTCTTGGCCGTCAACATTTGGCGCGGCGGCTTTGTAGGCATTTGCGTTGTCCGTCACCACTTGGACAACTCGATCCTCACCAATCTCCTCGATAATACCATCAATTAAATCAAACGGGTAATTTGCATTTTTACTCGTCCGGATGCATCCGCCGACTTTCAAAAGACGGTCCCGGCTTGACGATGAAACGAGAAAGTTGATCATTGTCTTCCTGGTAATACCTATTAAGAGGATAAAATGTTATATCTAAACTTAAAATTCATAAAGATTTGTATCACAATGTTATGCTCAAAAGGACTAACCTGTCAAACCATCAGTCATCAGTGTGCATCCACGTTCGTCCCAGATACGTTCGAACGTCTTGACATATTCTCTAATGTCAGCTACCTCCAATGGAAGATATGTGTTGTATATCTCCTTTGGGGTTGGTCCTGGCACCCCCCGACCAACGTCTGCTATTGTGTCAATCATGGACTCATAATAAGGCCCCTTTGCAGCGTTAGCTGGTATACTACTATGAAAGAACCATCTGAAAGTTGCCCGCCCGATCTTCTCCTTGCACAATTTCAAGTTCTTTAATGCTGTGTTGATGGTGGTTTGCCTTTGACGCGGTCGTGTGATGACCGGATCTATAGGGCCAATCGCCGGTCGTCGTCCGGGTGAGATCGTGGACATGTTGTTCAGGGTCCGGATTTGATCCTCTCCCGCTTTCACTTCCACGTCCACTCCCACTGCCAGAACCTTGACCCATAAACCGCCCGGTACGTCGATACATGTCTTCGTCGGCGAATGACCTTCGGCTTGCCTCCATGGCTCTTGCTAAGTCACCTGTTTGCTATGTTAAATACGTATATTTTTGAAAAATATCAAATATTAATTATTGCATACCTTCGTCAATATCTTGGTATTCACTTCTTTCTGGTCTCTCTTGTCCGGTGCCGTATATGTGTAGCGAACGTCTTGCGGGTTCCGCAATTTCTTCACGCACGTTGTCCTCGATGCCTCTTTGAAGCTCCTTTGGATCTTTCTAAGGATTGAAGATGCTGTCTAAATTGGGCTCTTACCTCAGGCGGAGTCCGTGTGCACGGTGCAACATCTTCCTTGATACTGGCAAGATGATGCTTTAACCGGTAAGTTCCACCGTATAGAACTTTGTCGCAATACTTGCATTTTACTTTCCTTTGCTCCATTGACACGATCGTGCAATGGAGCTAAGCTGGGTCATTCCGGGTGGAGCGGGAAGTCTCACGGCTTGGGGAAGACATGTTAGAAAAATAATCCACAAAATAAATAACACGAAATAAAATTTAGAATGGCAAAGAAACCGCTTTGACAGTGTCAAAAATAACGCTTTAAGGGTGTGAACGACACTAGGTGGAGCGGAAACTATCCGAGCGAGGGGTGAGAACTGAGTGGAGAGACGAGCCGTTGACCGGTGATGACTGAAAGAGTGATCAGTGAGGAGGGGGGAGACCGAAAAAGTGATCAGTAGGAGAGGAAGAAGACCGAAAGAGTGATCAACCAGGGCCGGGGAGGAGGTGAGGTGTGGAGTTGGAGACTTGGAGTGAGTTGAACCCTCCCCCTTGGGGGCTATTTATAGCCCCCCAAGGGGGGGGGGCAATTGGGAAAATGGGGGGGGTTGGGGGGGGGGGGGGAAAGCCCCCCCCCCTAACCCTCTTAAATGGGGGGAAAGGCCCCCCCCCCTAACCCCCCCACTAACCTGTTAGTGGGGGGGGGGGGGGGGCGGCGGTCAAAAAGGACCGCGCGACCCGGTCGGCCGGGTCGCGCGACCCCCTGCCGGGCCGGCTTGGAGTCGGCCCGGCAGGGTCGATTCCGGGCCGGTCGGCCCGGAATCCGGCCGGGTCGGGCGACCGGGTCGCCGACCCGGCATACCATGCTTAGGGTTGTTCTTTTTCCCCTAATAGATAGACGATGTAACCATAGAATGTAGGGTCAAGACCTAGGTCACGACTCCGGCCCGACCTAGTCAATTTCTGGGCCAATCGACCTGATCTTGACCCTGAGACCCCAACCCCAAAGATATTTTTAAATTATTTTTTGATTACTTTTTTATTTTGACCATGGCCAACCCAAGTCCCGACCCGGGTCTGTTTGGGCCCAAACGACCCACTCCCAACCACTGACCTCGCCTACTTGGATGTAACCTCAACTTTTACTAACAATCTTTTACCTTTATGGAAAAAGACATTTGCTTTTGGTTTTAGCTTTAACAATGAAAAAATATGTATTCCGTAGAAGCATAATTAATTCATGATATGCATAAAATATATGTTGAGATTGTTGAATTTTTTGAAAATTTACTTTTGACATCTCTCCATTGGACATGCAAAATATGAATATTAATTATATCAAACAACCATTCAAGTACCGTTGATTAATTATCATAGCAATGCATGTAGAGGACATACATATAAAAAGCAAACATTAAGGAACAACGGCTCCATAAAATTAATGAAATGCAAAAATTTAGTGTTTTCTGGATTTAATTTGATTTGAAATTTATTTTAAAGGTTGATTGGTTTTGGTCTATGACTTAGTGTCTTTTATCTTTGAGATTATTTTAAACTTATTTTGAGTTGATTAAGATTCAATTAGAAAATTAGGTATCTTGGTTTGTTTTGAATTGGTTGTTCATTTTTTATCATGACTTAATATCTTTTTTAAGAAAGATTTGCTTTAAATTTGATTGATTTTTGTTATGATGCTTTAGGGCTTTGTTTGAGTTGTCTTGGACTTTTGTTTGAAAAGTGTTTTATTTATATTTGACAGTCTTGATATCTTTTATTGGGGATTGTTTTAAATTTGATTAAGGTTTCAGTTTTTTTATTTTGGTTTATTTTATTTAAAACTTAGTGTAGATTTGAAAATTCGTTTTAGATCTGGTCGATTTTTTTATCATTATGATTTTTTAGCTCAGTTTAAATTGGTTTGAATTTTTTATTTGAGATGAGTTTAGTTTTCCGTTAAGATTTAATGTCTTTTATAAATTTTATTTATTTTAGTCTGTAATTTGGTGGGTTTTCAGGCTTGAGACTTGTAAATTCTGATGTTTTGAGCTTTAAGTTCCATATTTAAGTATTTTCTTTGAATTTGAGATTTCAAAGTTTGAGTCCTTTCGAAGTTTGCTCTCAGGTTCCTTGGCATTTCGAAGATTTGAATTTTAGATTTGGAGGTTGATTTAAAGTTTTGGATTCAATGTTTGGATACCTTTCTTTTTCAGGATTAAGGCCCTTGACTTTCGTTCTTTTTAGATTAAACTTTGAAATTTGAGTTGAATTCTTAGATTTTTTATTATTCCTGTTAACAACTTGCCTGTTTTAAGATTTCACATTTGAGGAGGATCACGAATTTTTTGTCTGGCTGCCCAAACCTTTCAAATATCTAAAACTTCAGTCACTTTATCGGTCACAACCTGGATTTTTAACATGCACAACAGAAGATAATCCGGCGACGTAACGGGAAAAAAAAATCAGTTTAGAACCAAATAAGACTAAATTCACAATCCAAAATCATAATTCCAAACTTTACAACCTATTAATACTACAAACAAACATCTATCTAAATAAAATAAATACCAATAATAAATCAGTAATCCACTAGCTCTTCGAATTCCAAAATACCACTACGCTTCTGTTGCGTTAAACCTGTCATCCCGAAAATATTAACAACGGAAGGGAAGAGTCACTACAGACTCAGTAGGACTTACACTCAGACTACCCCACTATACTAGTGATTCTCTATTGATATTAAAGATTAATAACCTATAAATTCAGATTATAATACATAAGGCTTAAACTAATTATATATCTTCGATCAGGGTGATTACAATACCTTTCTACTACCCCATATGTTAACATGATTCTATATGTACTAAACCGACATAACCTTCACAAATCTACTAAACTAGGTATGCATATACCACATAGACCTATCATAAAAAGAACGACCCATCTAAACACTATCATACATGCCAAAAATACATAAATAAACCATTTGTCTGAGTAAGTTGTATACTCCACTTGGACATTGCAGCTAATTTTACAAAATTAACACCAGATCTATTATATATAAAAGTAACATACAATAAGCTAAATCTTATAGTACCCCTAGACAGGGGAGTACTTAGGATAAACCGTGGTATCTAGGATCGACGAATGCTCCGGATTCAACTAATCTCCGCTGCCCACGGGCCACTATGGTGAGGACACTCGTGCACGCGTCCGGTTCAATCCAGCCTACGTTTACCGATGGTGTCGACATCCAGTCACATCTTTGTGAATAGACGATGATTGATCATATTATTTTATTTTTTATTGTATATTTTTCTGATTAACACACACACTTAGTTTAGATATTTCGAGATTCATTTTAAGAGTGGGTTGGGTATATTTACACATGCGCATGATTGTTGATACGATATACACGCAGGGCTAGGTATATGGAGATATAGTTGAGATTTTAGGGCTTAGTTGTTATTTTGCTTGGGCCTGTATAAAGGCCTCCCCTATGTAAATATTTTGGGAATGAATGAATGAGATGAAGAATGAGATGATTGCTCCCTCCCGTGTCTTTGGTGCCTTCTCCTTCTCTTAGGTCATAGCCGCCGCGGCAGCCATGTCTTTCACCCCCCGTAGAGATGGGTCCTCCGTCGCCCTCACCATTGCTGGCCACCTCCCGTTTAGACGGGCTCTTGATCACCTCACTACCCTCGACCGTCAATAGGGCTCGCGATCCCTTCCCAACAGCGGAATCGCGCACTGTGACAGCGCAATTCCTGGTCTTCCGCAGAGTCCCGCACCTTGCGATCGGCGCAGTCCCGCGGCGTTGTGTGAGAAGCCACTGCGGCAGCTCTGGCTCCCGTACGCAAGTCTCAGAGTCTTGTGGCAGCCCGAGGAGTTGATTTCTGCTAGTGCTACAGTTCCACATCGGCAGCATGTCCGGCATCTGATTCCCCCTCACCCTCGCGCGGCATTGATTTCTACTAGTCTACTATTGCCCCGTGCAGCAGCAGCTCCGTAAAGCTCCGCCGATAGTCCGCGCTGTAGCCCGCACCCCGGATTTCTGGCTGTTTCCCCCCCTCTCTTGCACCGTTTGCTGCAACCCGCGTATAGCATCCTAGATTTCTGGGCGCATATCAGCCAGCATACAGCGCCGTATTTCCGCCCGTATTGTAGTCCCGCGAGTGTTGCAGTTCCCCTTCTGTGTAGCCAGCAACCCAGCGGCTCTGTTCGCCTTCCTTCGCAGTAGCTCTACCAGTGCCCGACAGTGTTCGATCTACCAAACGGTCGCCTATCTGCTAGTGTCAAGATGTCTGTCGGGCCAACGTTATGCAGTGGTATGGATAGTCGACCTCCCTAGCATGGGAGCGCAGGTGCGTTGCCTGTCGTTGCTTGCACATTTCCTTATGCACTTATTTGTCATGTCGATTATGTGAGCTACGCATTGCTCCAATTAAACATCACGCTGCCAGGTTACTTGTGATTATGTGAGTTTTGCCTAATTCAGTTAAATTAGATCATTTTTATTGATAGTCAAGTGTCCTAACTCGGTGGCATCCACACATTCGTAAGCCCCTCCCACTTTGAGGTATCGATACTTGGGCGTGTTTCTATTTGTATGTAGTCGTTATTCTGGTTATACTACACTTGTTTAGCATTTTGGCAAATTCACATTGCTGTTTATTGCTAATTATGGTTTGGCACTGGTCGGTCCCGCATCACACTAACATAGTCTAGTGAAGTAAACTTCCATCACAATGCAGCTCACTGCATTAACCACATCTCATGCAATGCAAGCATATAAATAACTCAGACAAATAACCATGAACATGCAATCAACAATCCAAACATGAAATACATAGGCCACCCATGACTCTATGCACCACATATTTGCATACCACACCAAAATCTAGCATAAACTAGAACCATTCAATCATATGATGCATCTAAGTAGAATCATGCAAATTACAAACTAGACACATCAATTACATGCTTTGACAGACACTACTACCTACTACATATATGAAACTAAACTAAACTCAAATATCACTATGCTTAAACCTTACATCGGCTTTTTAACAAATCAGAATATATATGTCAAAGATCACCGCAATGTAAACATGCTAAGCTAACTAGACTCAAACATAGTAAAACCTAACATGCCAATTAACATACATGGATAATTAAATCAACCTAAACATGCATGGTTAAACAAGCTAATCTAACTCTATCTAAACATGCCAATACGTCTGAAATAACTCACTAATTATATCATATTAATCATGATGATCTAAACCTATTTTTATGATTTATTCAATCATATAGGAGTGCTAAGAATAGTCGAGATGCCTACCTTTACGACGACGACAAACGGTGCACAGAATTCTAAGGAAAGCAAACCGGGTGACGAGTATACCGCGGTCACGATGGCGATGAAAAACTAAGCCGGACGGTAATCTGACGATCTACTGAAAGGAGAGAAAAAATATAGAATAGAGAAGTTAAAAGAGAGGGTGATACGAGAGAGGAGAGAGAGAGAATCATCGAGGGGGTATACTGGCGGCCGGGAGAGCAGCGGCTGAAGCTGCGGGTGGGACTGGTCACGCGGGGGCGCGATGACCGAGGCAGCAAGCAGACATGCTGCATGGTTGCAGGCGGGCGGGCGGCAAAGGGCGGAGGCAGCGACGCGCGGCGTGGCAAGGGCTGGCGGCGGCTGGTGCCGCGCGCGCTCTCGCGGAGAGAGAGATAAGAAGGGACGGTTTCACTAGGGTAATCCGAAGGAGAAAAAATGGAGAGGGAGAATATGAATTGAAGGAGGGGAAAAAAACGGTAGGGAGAGAGATTAGGAAACCAAAAGGATGAGAGAGCGAGAGAGAATAGTACTCACTAAATATAATTAATCTCATAATAAATATAATAACTATTTTTAATTAAATAAATACCCTGTGGGAACCTCAATTAGAAAGTCTTTTATTTTAAAAAAAGTGTTTAAAAATTTTGAATGTTGAAATATCATACCCAAATTTTCGATAAACCATAAAAATACTAGATAGTCCAGGTGATATTAGAAGAGTATAGAACCGAGGTTTGGGTTCTGTGAAAATATTTTTTGACCTCTCTCCATCGGATGGTGCGAATATCCGATGTTCATTTACATCGAGCAAACATTCGAACACTCTTGATTAACTGCCATAGCGATCTTGTTTGACGAGAGCATGCACATCCACAACATATAAAGAACACAAAGGGCCCTGGCCTTCCGAGCGCGATGAGCTGCAACTAAGTTTGATTAGATTTGCTTTGAAGTTGATTTATGTTTGATTTATGAATTGATTTTGATGTGGTTTGAAATGTTGATTTCAGATTTCCATTTGACTCATATTTGAATATTATTTATTTTGAGCATGTTTGAATTGTTTCGTTTGTTTTACTTCAATTGATTGAAACTTATTTTATTTTTGTTTTGAGTTTTGAATTTTAGATGTGTTGATCAATTTGACTTGTTTATGTTTAGTTGACATGTGTTGAGTCATTTTTGTGGTTTTGTCATAATGGTTGATGTTTTCATACCAATTCGGGTGTGTTCGGTATGTTTTAGATGTTTTGAAGTTTGGTTCAAATTGATTAAACTTGAACTTCAGATTGTTAATGAATCTGATTTACGTGTTTTAAAATGTATTTTAGATGCTTTAATGTGTTTTTTATGTGTTCATTTCAGTTGGTTAGGAATCATTTTTTTTTCACTTATTTTTAAAAAATGAATTCCAATGAATTAAGTGCATTAAATCATCTTTTTTAGATTGTATGATATTTGTTGAATGTTAAGGTTTTAATGACCTGTTATAAATGTATTTTAGGTTTGGTTTGAATGTATTTTCATATATGATTAAATTATGTTCAGATTTGGTTAACTTTTATTTGATTCGCATCATATCTGGTTCATCAGGCTAGTGTCGATGCCCGGTCACACACAAATGACTCGGTACTTGAAATATTCATGTTCAAAGCATTCCATGTCAATGTACATTAGATGTGACAGTTCATATGCCATGTTCAATGCTATCAAAGAGTAAATGTGACAAAGTCCTTCCCTTGGTGAAAAAAATCCCTCTTGACTGGAAAATTTTTGGCAACATGCCGTCTTATTTTCCGTTTGGTGTGGAATTTTTACCCGTTCTACAAGGTATAGTCTTTTGACTTCCCAAGTAGTGGGAAGGATCGTCTGCAACGGGAGCCGGCCCGCGCCTACGTCTGGGTCAGCCTTCCGGTACAAGCCAGATGAGCCGCCCAAGGTGGAGTGCCCACGTGGTGGTGCTAACTCCTTATTTAATTTTGACATTTTGCCTTCAGATTTAGTTAAGTGTGCTTTTTAAATGTTCAAGGCCCAATGGGCCAGCTTCATGTAAACAACACAATGAGTTGGTCTTCAAGTCATGTCAGCCTGGTGAGGCCGATCTTCAAGTCATGTCAACCTGGTTGGCCTGTTTTGAACATCTTGGGCCCTGGCGATCTGATTTGCTCTTCAAGGGCCAGCATGGCCTATTTGTAGCACTTCAAGGCCAAAATGGCCAGTTTCATAACCTGTATGCCTTTGCCATTTTTTTGTTTTTTCTTGCAGCAGCAGCAGGTGGTGCAAACCTCCATGTAGAGAGCTGAAGAAGGACCTGCTTTGGTGCTGTTTTAAGAGCTGCCAATGGGCTAACTTCTTTTACCATTCAGGTGCTGTGTTGAAAGGCTATCAAGGGGGCACACAATGATTTAATTAAGGTGTGTTTTGATAGGCCAAACATGGGTTGAAAGGGGGCTTATGTTCAGGTGTTGCTCAGGTGGGCAGAATTTGGACTATTTGGATGGCCAAATAGGGAAGTCAAGGGGCTGTGCAAAGGCATTTGATGGGTGGAAACTAGGGCCACCCGACTTAACTCTTGGCCTGTCTGGCAGATTACAAGAGGCCCGGGCTGTCACCCCTCCTTCTACACATTAAAGAGGATGTTTGGTTTGTTTAGGGTGCTGTTTAGATGACCATCAGAGAGGTTAAACAGGTGTTGGTTTCAAAGCCATCAAAGGGGCCTAATTTCAGGGCCAGCAGTGGGGCCTGATTTGGGTATGTTTTGAAGTCTTTTCATTTAGGTGGCAAGGATGGTCAAACATGGCCAGATTAGGAGCATGTTCAGGAGCCTAATTAGCTGCTAGAGGGATGGCAACAAGGGGCACGGTGTTAGGTGATAGCATGGGGTTGCCTGGGGATGCCAAATGGGTTGTTTATAAGCCAGCTATGGGCTGTGCACACATGGACAACAAAGGGGTCTGAAATGAGGGGCTCAAGGGGCTGATCAAAGAATGCTTATGAAGCCAACATTGGGAGGTCGAACATGGCTTTAATGGTACCAACATGGCTGGTTTTTTTGGAACATTTGAATGGCCAAGGAGGAGGCCGAGGGGAAGAGAAAGAAGAGGGGAGGAAGAGAACTAGAAAGTGCTACATCTTCCCTCACCTTTTTGACACAATTCTTGTTGGAGATCGAAGGAGAAAATGGATGTCCCTCTTTTCTTCTTCTCCTTCTTTTCTTGCTATGTTGGGGCTAGAATTGGCGCACCAAGATGGAACACTTGCTGTTGAAGTTGATGTATTCCAAAATGGGCTGTTGCTGGTACACTTGCAAGAGGGAGAAGATTTCTCCTTCTTCTTCACTTGGAGTACCACAAATGGGATGGAGAGGTTGCTAACTTGCTTGTTGCTGCAGACGTCCAAGCAAGGAGAAGATGGCTTAGAGTAGGGTAGAGGGAAGAGAGGCAGGGCTTCCGCAGGGTGATCAACTTTTTTGGCGTACATGGTAGCAGGGGGCGCCGACTTCAGCTAGGGATAAGCCATGGGCTGTTAAGGGTGGATAAGGATAGGCCATAGGAGAGGTTGAGAGTGATAAGGATAAACCAAAGGTGGTTGTTGAGCTGGAGGGTGCACACCCATTAAGGGAGAGAGGGAATGTAAGCATGTTCGGCCAGCTCCCTACATTGTAGGGGATTGGGTGACAAAATGAATCGGGAGAGGTGGTTCGGCCAGCCATCACATGGGGATAGGCCTTGGGTTGTTGTAGGATTAGTTGGGATGAGGATAAATCAAGGGAGTGGTTGAGGGTGATAAGGATAAGTCATAGGATGTTGAGGTGGTTGAGGATGAGATAATGATAAACCAAGAAGAGATGGAAAGAGTTAGGAAAGCCTTGCGCACCTTCCCCTACTTTCTAGGACTGTTTGCGCACCCATAAGATGAGGGAGGATTGTAGGTTCGGCCAAGACAGGTTGGGTTAGCCCATCTTAGGTTAGGTTTAACCCCGATTTGATCAGAGTGCTCCTGATCCAATGACTAGCATTAATTCTGGCCAAAATCAATTAAATAAATCCCAAATTGACTCCAAAAAAATCTAGAACATGCCCTGATGGCCGCTGATCTTATGCTCCATCATGATGTGTGGTTGAGATCACTTGAATTGCATTGGATCTCCTGATTTAGCTAGTTTCTTCGATCTGTGTGATCTTGGCCGTTGATAATCTAGAAATTACAATTAAGTACAATTAAGTTATCCAATTGGACAAATTTTATTTTTCATGCATCAATATTCATGAGATCTATGTTTCAGGCCATTAAATTGAAATTTCCAACCCATGGGTCGATCCAGGAGCTGATCGGACCATTATACCCCTGACGTCATTTAACACGAACTTTGGCCAGATTTGATATTCCTTGCATATATTTTCATCCGATGGTCGGATTTTTGATCCGTTTCGAGCTTTGCTTAACTCTACCAAACATTGACAATGTGGTAAAGTTGGAATTCCATGTTAGAGTCCCAACTTGTCCCAAAGTGTCGGAGGCCATTGAGCATCGCATTGAGCATCGCATTGAGCATCGCACATGAGAGATCCAGGCAAAGGATAGAGCGGCAAGGCATCGCCATCGCCAGAGCTCGAATGCAAAGAGAGAGGAGACCGGATGCTGAAATGACCGTGGACGTCGTGTCCCATTGATACGGCAGCGGATGCCAAAATATTTTCAATCGTCTTAAGTTGCTCTACCGAATGGCAAAACATCCTGCCCTTGGCCTTTTACTAGAACATCAAAATGTCCATTGTTCTGTACATCGATGGTTGGGGCGCCCTTTATAACAGGGCAAGACCCTAAATTTTAACAAAGGCCCTCCAAAAAGGAAAGGCAATGCATTGTGTATCGTAAGACCAAGATGTGAGAAAAATTGCCTGAATGACACTAAGTGTAAAGATAAGTATGAAATAAAATGCAGCAACTATAAAAATATATATATATGTGTCGTAACCAAAATTTTTTTTTAAAAAAAAAAGAGAGAAAAGAAATTAAATATGTTGACAAGGCCGATTCAAAAAAAAAAAGAAAGGGAGAATGGTCTGTCCAGTCTCCCCAAAATCTGGGCTATACAGGCACCGTATTGAAGCCCAATTCAGTCCACCGCATGACCATAAGCAGTCCATCCCCAAGCCCCACAACAGACCCTGATCGGTCTCAATTCAGCCCACCTGCAAGACCCATCGACATAGCCCCGGACAGACCCCAATTGGCCCAATTCGGTCCCTGTCCAAGCCCATTTGCAAGCCCATTTCCAAGGCCCATGGACCTGCTCAAAAAGGGCTGGGTAATCCTCCTAAACGAGGCCGGGAAATCAGTCCGCGGGTCTGTAAAACACGGGGCTCGACAAAAAAACAAAAAAATATAATAAAGACGGGAAATCGGACGGAACAAGGAAGAAGATCCGCATCGGGATATTGCCAATCCATTGAGTCCCGGTTGATGTAGGATTACGAGCATTATAGCGAGTCCGAGTCCTACTTGGAAGCGGTGGAAATAGCGGTCGATCGCGGCCCGATCTCTTCGGATTTGGGGGAGGAGAAGGTGGCAAGTTCCGAGTCCCTCTTGGACCCGGAACCACCTCCCCGTCTAAAAGCAGACCGGCCGGAGCCTATATAAGGCCAGCCGGTGCCGCCGCGCAGAGGGACGGAGGCCAGAGAGAGAGAGAGAGGCAAAGCGGAGAGGAAGAGAGAGCAAGGAGGAGCCTACCGTGTCCAATTGAAGCAGCGAAAGCCTTCTTCCTCTTCTTCTACCGTCTCCTTCTTCTTCTGCAACTGCCGGACCCCGCAACCCCTTCCGCAGGTTGCCGCGCTGCCGTCGGGTGCCGTAGAAGCCAGGAGCTCCCTCGGTTGCTGCCGGTGAAGGTCCCTCCCCCTTCCCCTAGGGCCGTCGGGGCCTCCTCCCTCTTCCTCCGGAGCCGCCGCCGTCGAGCAAAGCCGGAAACGCCGTCGGGAGCTGCCGCGGTGCCGTCGAGCACCGGAGAAGCCGAAGACAGCCGCGCGAAGCACTGTAGCGGGGGAGAAATATGTCTCCCCCACCTTAGTCCAGCGTGGAAATCATGCGGGGCCCACCGGGGAGGAAAAAGCACAAAAAAAAGGAGAAGGGCTAGCGCACCTTGGCCGGCCCCCCTCGCGGATGAACCGCCCGGTCCGAACAGTGGACCGGGCCCCCTTTTGGCCAAACAGTCCCCTGCGCACAGTGCAGGGACCTCCTTCAAAAAAAAAAGAAGAAAAATGTTTTAAAATAAACAAAATAGTGGAAAATAAATAAAAAAATATAAAATAATTCAATAAACCGGACTAGTTGGGGGGTCGACTAACCATCCGCCCCTACCTCTCGGCTTAACTCAAAATAATTCAATAAACCGGACTAGTTGGGGGGTCGACTAACCATCCGCCCCTACGTCTCGGCTTAACTCAAAATAATTCAACAAACCGGACTAGTTGGGGGGTCGACTAACCATCCGCCCCTACGTCTCGGCTTAACTTAAAAGAATTCAAAATATGGGCTAGTTGGGGGGTCGACTAACCATCCGCCCCTACGTCCTTAAGGTAGACATACAAAGGTCTATAAAAGACCCCAATGTCTTACCACTTTTCATCAAGCTATGCAAGGCCAGAGCATAACCAATATGCCGTCATGCCGGTCATATGCTAATGAAATCATCAAAATAGTGGGGGATGCCCATAAGTCTATCAAGACCGGGTACATGCCGCCCATAAAATGACAAGTTCATCAACTCATGAAGATTGAGATGAGCTAATTTCCCACAAGTCTATCAAAGACCGGGATACTCAATCTCAAGGCAAGGAGATGAGTCCCCACAAGCCTATCAAAGGCCGGGATATGCTCAATCTCAAATCAGCGAGAGGAATGCCCACAAGTCTATCAAAGACCGGGTGCTTTTCCATCCCAAATTGATCACACAAGTTCCATGTTCATCAAGGACTCAAAGGAACCGGGTTGCTATTCAAGTTGTAAATCATGTCTCATATTTTTGAGAGAACAAGTGAACTTCATGTTCGGTACATAGATTGATGTCTCAAGGAGGAGAGACAATCATATGGAATTTCTGGAATGCAAGACAACAAAAAAATTAACAAAGGATTCAAATAACCTTAAAAAATTCTGAACCTGTAAAAGACTTTAAAATTTTAAAACCTGTAAATCTGAAATCTAAATCTTTATACAACCAAATCCCAAATCAAAACACTCTCAAACAAATCACAAACTAAATTAAATCCACAAACAAAAATCTGAATTCTAAAAATCAAAATTCTGGACCTGTAGCTTGTAAAATCTGCAAAATCAGACTTGAAGCTGAAATTCAAGACAGGGTCTGAAAAATCTGGATCCACGTGCAGAATTTGCAGGGAGCCTGAAATTTGGAAGAAGTCCGAGCTAAATAAAATTCTGCAATCTAGAATTTAGAGATTCAACATCTGAATTCCGGGAGATTCAAAACAAGAAAGGGAATCTGGATTACTGCAAAAATCTGGGAATTGGGAGAGAAACAAAAATCTGAATTTGGGGTGGTGCAGAATCTGAATTCTGGAGCCGTACACCCAAGTTGAATTCTCAAATCCTTAAGGCCAGACTTAGACTTGTGACCCAAATCTGAAGCAAACCGAAAAGTAGAAGCCAGGACCCATTTCAAAATCTGAAGTGCAGAAGTCTGAAAGTCTGAAGTTTAATGAATCTGAATTTGTGCAGAGCCTGAAAATCTGAAGATCTGTTTTGGTGCAGAAACCCGCTTAAAAAAAAATCTGCAATTTGAAGAGATGCAAAATTTGCAAGAGGCCTGAAGTTTGGAATCTGAAGAAATCAGAAAATCTGGGCATTGCAGGAGCCGAGGCCTAAAATCTGGAATCTGAAAACTAAATTTGTATTGGACCTTTTTAAGAATCTGCAATCTGGAAATATTTGAAAAGAATGCAGAATTTAAAGTCTGAAATTTCGAGGTCAGTAAGAAATCTGGAAGTTTGAAAGACTGCAAATCTGAAATGCAGAAATCTAGAGTTTGATATTTGAAGAAGCAGGAAATCTGAACTTTGCAAGGAATCGAAGCCTGTAAAAGTTGCAGAAACCAAAATCTGTAAAATTGCATCTGAAATCTGCAGAATTAAATGAAATCCAAACCAACCAAAAATTGAACTCAAATCAAAACTCAACTCTAATTCAATCAAATCAAACTTCTCTAGATAACCCAAATTCAAGCAAATCTGAAACTGAGCCATAAAACAAATCACAAATTCAATAAATCTCAAAACAGAATATGAACCAAACTTGATAACCCAAATTAAACCAAATCCAACATAACCCAAAATTTTCCCAAAGCCAAATCCATTCCAGCAAACCATAGTCCGTAGGTTAAACCCAAATCCCACCCAAATCAATCCATAAACAAACTGTCTCTAACCCAAATCAAATTTAAATCAATCAACATATTCAAAATAAACCAAGCTTAAATCAATAAACACCTGTTTTCAAGCTCAAAACCAAATCCAAATTAAATCAAACTTAAAACCAATCAGCAACTCAAAAAAAAAATGAACAAATCAAATTCAACTCAAAACTAAATTCAATTCAATCAAATTCAAATCAACCAATTCAACTCAAACTAAATTCAACTCAATCAAAATCAAACCAACAAATTTAATTCAACTCAAATCAATTTAATCAAACTCAAAACAAATTAAGTGCTTGCATTCCACTGATTCAATGGGGTTGTTTTCTCCTATGTGTGAATGTTTATTTTGCGGATGTATGTCTTCTACTCAATGAGTTGCTGTGACAATAATCAAGGGTATTCGAGAAATCTCGATGTAATTAACGTCGGATCTTCGCACCATCCGACGGGGAGAGGTCAAAATCAATTTTCAAAGAACCTAACAACCTCAGCATATAATTCTGACCCTAGTTAATACTTTTATGGAATACCATCTATTTTCCTAAGAAGTCAATACTAAGGTCTAATCAAATCAAATTCAAATTCAAATGGAAAATGAATTTCCAAAACAAAAATCTTTTTAAATTTGAGGTTACATCAATATGCTATTTCTATTTACCTGAACCTCACTAAAATGTTTATGGCAAAGTAACGATGAAGACTATCCTATATGTATTTGCATCCTTAAAAGAAGGATTATACTCAATTGTTGAACGAAAGGGAGCCCAACTTTTGTGGTCTCCTTTTGTAAATCCTTCGAAAATATTCAAACTTATCTTGTAGCCTGGTGTCCTCACCACTTGATGGGATGCGAACCCAACCAAAATAAATAATATAATAATAAACATAAAATACTCTTCATTAAATCTAAAAAATATTTAAAATAGGACATTAAATCTAAATAATTCATCTTTAAGCTATCTAAACCATAGTGTTAAACCATTACCCAAGGAATGATTTAATCAAATTATAAAAGACTTAATAAAACATCCAAAACATCAAAAATCGCTCATTTAAAGCTGAAAAATCAGATTTAAAACACAAGGACAATCCAAACTCAAAATTGAACACATCCTAAACAAGTCAATTAAAGTTAAGGCTAATCAAACTAAAACCAAAATTGAGTATGTAAATTAACACATCATAAGAAGGATAATGAAAAGATCTCAAACATCAAATAAAAAAAACATTCAATTTCAATCAATCAAACGATTTAATCCCATGACACTTCAATCCACTCATTAATTTCAAAACCAGAACAATAATAATTTCAACCAATCCAAAATTTAATCACAACTGAAAAAAATGGAACACAAATACAACCACTGAATTCAAATCTGAAAAAAAACTTAAATCAAATTAAAGTCAACATCAACCACATCATAAATCAACATTTTTACATCTTATGAAACCCATGGGGCTACCACCCCTTATGTGTCTATTTTAATGTGGATGTAAGTTTTCTATCAAATAGATTAGTATGGTAGTTAATCAAGGGTCTTCGAGTCGTTACACGATGTAATTAATATTAGCTATTTGCACCATCCGATGGGGAGAATTCAAAATTATATTTTCACAGAATTGATAACAATGGTCTATATTTTTACATATATCACAGGACTAATTAGTACTCTTAATGAGATATCGCCTGTTTTCCTGAATAATCTGACAATAGCCAAAATTCTTTTTATTTTTAAAAGAGAAAATCAAGGTTTCACAGTCACTCATTCACTAAGTTCATATTTAACTCTATTTTTATCCATATTGTTGGATCAATATGCATATTTCTAACATGGATCACTTGACTTGACTTTCTTTTTAGTCAACATTCATGTTTTGATCCTAAGTTAGATTCCATTAAAAAAACTAAATAGAAAGTGCACTGGCTAAAAAATTAAGATTTAGTAAGTAAATGATTGATTAAGCTAAGCTAAGTGCGAATGATCGGATAACAATAAAAATTTAGATATGAAGTGATACCGAGATTTCTCGAATTCAAACCCTAGCACATTTGAGTCAAACAAGGGTCGAGAGGATTCCAACACTAGCACAGGTAATATGACAATGCCTAAGAAACAAAAAATGTCATCACTAGATGTAGAATATAAAAAAAATTGTTCAAGGAAACAAAAAGAACAAAGTAAAAAACCAAGGACACATCGGAGATGTTCAAACCTACAACTTCTAAGATATTAAAGCATAGGAAGTGTAGAAGAATATTAAAAAGCCTCTAATAGATGTTACAATGATAAACTTGAAGGAGGAAATTACATAATATTGGAGAAAGAACAAAAAAACCGAAAACATAAAAGCTAGCTATTACTGTAGGCAGAGGATAATGGCAAGGAGCTGGCATAATGAGGATTGATGGAGGAGGAGTTAACAACTCCTCAAGCATTGTTGAAGGCATCTGAAAGTAGAGGCGATGAGAGAGGAAGAAGACTTTGTCTGCCAGTCGAGAGGCATCATAGGCTCACAACATTCGGACTTCAATTTCATTGCCTTCACAAGCATAGATTACGGAATCGGTGGAATCGGACCGATTCCGACCGATTCCGGAATCGGATCGGTGGTTTCCGATCCGATTCCTGGCGGAAGGACCGATTCCGGGAATAATTCCGCGGAATCGGTATGAATCGACTGGAATCGGTCGGAATCGATCCGATTCCGACCGATTCCTTGTGGAATCGGTCGATCCGACCGATTCCGATGGAAGACCGGTCGAACCGGCCCCGGTTCGATTCCCGGGTCGGTTCTGGACCGGGAATCGAACCGATTCCGGCCCTAAAAGGGCCGGAATCGACCGCCGCGGTCGATTCCTTCGATCCCGCGGCGGTAGGGCTCGTCTCCGGCGATTCCGCGGCGATTCCTGCAGCGATTCCGGCATCGATCCGGCGATCCAGGCTCGATCCGAGCGATTCAGGCCCGATTCCGGCAGCGATCCGTCGATCCGGGCGATTCAAGACCGATTCCGGCGATTCCGGCGATTCCCCGGGCGATTCCGGCGATTCCGGCGATTCGGACCGATTCCTTCAGCCTATTCCCCCGCTCCAAGCTCCGATCCGCCTTGAACCAACGTCTTCTTCGATCTTTGACCAGTTTTTGGTAAGATTTCTTCGCCGAACACTTCGTACGTCCATTCTTACGCGTTTCCGACGAGTCCGAGCGTCGTTAAACCTTGTGATTTCCGACCGAATGAGTCCGTCCAAGTTTTAAACTATCCGTTTAAGTTCATTTTGCACGGGAAAAATTCCGGAAATCCCGTACGTTATTTTGCGACGATTTCCGGCAACTACGTAACCCTTTAAACATACCGAATGGTGTGTTACTTGGGTTGTCTGCTTCCCGAACAGCGTCTAAATCATTTTTTATGTTATCTAATCAATTTTAGTGCATTGTTTACAATTTTTGCAGATATAAGCAATGGCCGATCAGGCTGGACGTGCTTCCGACGTGGGTTGGGAACACGGGCATATGGTAGACCTAGTCAGGAAGAGGGTGCAGTGCAAGTGGTGCGGGAAGGAGATGAACGGGGGGGTGTTCCGGCTGAAACAACATATTGCCGGAACAGGTGGGAATGTAAAGAAATGTGACAAGGTGCCCAGGGAGAAGAGTGAGGAGATGAGAGGATACGTGACAGGTAGAGCCTCTCAACGGGCCGTTCGGATCGAGCGAGAGGGAGGAGTTGCGGGACGAGCTACTCGAGAGGAGGAGGGATCGCGATTTGCCTACCTCCAAAGGGAAAGGCAAGGGGAAGGCGGCCGGCTCGGCGGAGCCGGAGAGCGAGGACGAGTCCACGGACTCGAGCCGAGACGTGCTAGGCACGCGCAGCAAGCGTGCATCGGGCGAGGAGGAGGACGGGGAGGAGGGGAGCGAGGAGGGTCCGGGTCCAGAGTTGACCCAGCTCTGGCCCGATCCCCATCGGCTCTCCCTACTCGGGACCGAGAGCCTGACCCCAGGAGACCGAAGCCCTCCCGCCGTTCCACTTCCACCAGCACTCGATTTACACCGAGTGACGAGTTTTTATTTAGGAAACAGAGTGCTGGGCAGACGGGGATAAAGCAGGCAATGAAAGGGGTGAAGGCTTCAGGAACGGCCGCAAAGAGAGCCGTTCGCCACATTGTCGAGTGGTTTTTACGTACGCAGTATCACTTTTTAAATTAAATTTGACATTATGCCTGTTTCATTTACTAAAACTTAATTTTACCCTGATCCCATTTTTTTTAACATGATGTAGGCATCCCGGCACGTACGGCCACCGGCCCCTACTTCCGGACGATGGTGGATGCCGTGGGTGAGGGCCGGACCGGGTTTGCAAGCCCCGGCAGCGGACACATATACGGCGCCGGCACGGATGAGGAGGTCCAGGAGTTGAGGGAGTGGATGGACGGGTTCAAGTTGGTGTGGAAGGAGAGGGGTTGCACAATCACGTGCGATGGGTGGACGAGTATCACCAAGAGGAGTATGATAAACTTCTTGGTGTACTGTTCTGAGGGGACTACATTCTTGAAGTCGGTAGATGCTTCTGGGAAGATTAAAAATGCCGACTTCATTTTTTCTCTGATGGATGGAGTGGTGGAGGAGATGGGGGAGGAGAATGGGGTTCGGGGTGGCCCTGACAACGAACCATCATATAAGGCGGTGGGAGGAAGTTGATGGAGAAGAGGAAGCACATCTTCTCGGGTGCCCCGTGCGCAAGACATTCCATAGATCTCATTTTAGAGGATATAGGCAAGGAGGAGGGTGTATCTACACTTGTCAGGCAGGCGCAGACCATCAGTTCCTTTATTTATTCGCATCCCCGCCTCATACATATCATGAGATCTCACACAGGAGGGCACGATCTTGTCGGGCCCGGTCCGACACGATTTGCCACGAACTTCATTGCGGGGGAGAGTTTACACCGGCACGGATTTGCATTGGTTAGGTTCGCGCGATCGAGGAGTATTACAACTATATGGTGGACAACCCGTACGACAAAAAAGAGCGATTGGAGATTCTTGTCGGGTCCGAGAAGCGCATCACCGACAAGAGGTTTTGGGAGAGGATTGCCTACTATTTGGCAATCATTGAGCCACCGGTAGTTGTCTTGAGGTTGGTAGACTCGGATGACGAGGGACCGGATGGGCACACCGTATGATGCTATGGACCGGGCAAAGCTGAAAATTAAAGAAAAAAATCCCGCAGGTTACAAAAAGTGGTGGAAAATCATTGATGACCGATGGGACAAGACCTTGCACCACGATGTCCACGCTGCGGGTAACTTGGTTCTTAAATTATTTTTGATGTATAATTATCTTATATGCACGGTGTTAACTAATAAAATCTTGCAGATACTTTTTGAACCCCCGCATCCAATATGGAGGACGAGGTGGTGAACGACAACGAGGTGATGCGGGGTACACTTGCGGTTATCCGGCGGGCTGTGCCGATCTCGGCGGGGGACGAGGATAGAGGTGAGATAGAAGTAAGTTAGAGTTCATTAAATACCTTGGACTAGCATTAGCGAGCAACTAAATTTTTTATTTAAATGTTTCGGATGCGAAGTACGGGATGAGGGTCGGTGTATACTCGTATGTCGACTGAAATATTCGATTGACAAAGTGTCACCCGGTATAGTAATAGTTTGATGAGCAATTTCTTTTCTTTTCATACAAGTTATTCTTGATGATGGGCTAATTGTTTTCCTTTTCTCTTCTTGTGTTTTTCTTGCAGCTGAGTGGTGGACTCAGGTGAACACCAGGAGTGGATGGAATCCACTTGCGGCCATTGGTATCGGGATTACGAGCCGAGCACCAGTTCCTCCCACCGCGAGAGGAACCGGAGTACATTCAACCCGATACATACCAAAAGGAGGAACAAAGTTGACCTCGGACCGGCCGAGAAGCCGGTCTTCTCGTCATTATAACGTGAGGGCCGCGCATAAAGAACATCGAGGATCGGCGAGAAGATCGGCGAGGAGCGATTTGCACGGTTCGCGGTGGCCCGTACGAGCGAGAGGCATTCCTCCGCCACACCACCACCCGAGGAGGTGGACGTGGACGCATTTTCCCGGGAGGAGCATGCACTTGCCTCCCGGATAGAGGAGAGGAAGCCGGGGATCACGCGGTGAGTTTGATCCCGATGACCGTGCGTACGGGCGTAAGGAGAGTTGGATGGTGTTGAAGCCGAGGAGGATGCTCGGCTCCACCTCCATCTACTACCACGACTCGGGCGGGGCCTTCTTCGCCCGGCGGCTATGGGGCGACCACTGCTTTAGCCCCGGCTCGGCTCCGGCTCCGGTCCCGGCGGCCGCTACCCGGCCCGTTCGCGGTCGGGGAGGACGAAAACAAAGGTGACCGCACGGAGAATGGGAGGATTTGCAAAGTTGAAAAAAACTTTGGGTTCCGGACTTTACGGTAGTTCGAGAGATGGTGAAGAGGTAAAGAGAAGGAAGTTAGAGGTCGGGCGTCTGTCGGCCCGGATGACGGTACACAGCTCCTTCTCACTCCTCGGGTGATGATGACGAGGAGTGTATACCGGCGACGCGGCCATCGGCGGCGGTGAGTCACGATTCGCGGTTTCCAAAGCCGTGTTACACGCTGGAGGAGCAGGCACCGCAGTCTTATATTATGGAGCCACAGTATGCAGCATTTGGGCAGGTTGACCAGCAGTGGATTACGCCACCAGCTCCAGCAGCCTCTCGCTTACGTCCCGGTCGTCCCGCCGGTCCGATCCATACGACCTTGATGGCATGGCATCGGCATTATTTTCATATGGATATGGTCCCGGACGGTATTCAAGACCGAGCACGAGGGAGGAGCGTCGCGAGCGGCGAGGGAGAGGAGGACGACCCACATCTTTATCCTAGATATTGGTAGTAGATTGATATGATGTAATTTTTTTTTGATGATGTATCAACTCTTTGGTTTTTGAATAAATGGAATTGGAATATGTACTTAACTTTCAAGTCTTCAAGTCTTCAATTGGTGTTCATTAGTATTTGTATGATGTGGTTTTGTGGATATCATGCATTGGTGATTTTTTAAAATTTTTCTAACTCATTTCCTATTTTTTTAGAAATTTTTCTGAATTTTTTGAATTTTTTTGACGAAAAAAAAAATCCAAAAAAAAAAAACCGATTCCGACCGATTCCGGAATCGATTCCCTTCCCAGGAATCGGCCGATTCCGGCCGATTCTGGGAATCGGAATCGGAATCGGTCCCAACCGATTCCGATTCCGATTCCGATTCCGGAATCACTGTTCACAAGTGACCGAGTAGATCATGGGGGGGGGGGCATCAAGGTGGGTTTCGTGGCTAAGTAGATCGGGATGGATTTAAGTCACAGTTCATGGCTTAAACCGATTGCAGGCCAAGGCACTCAAAAGGCGGCAAAGACTCACGTCTTTTTGGTTGCGCACTAGGCGACAACCCAAGGCGGCCTTGTAAAGCCACTTTTGCACCTAGGTGCTCACCTTGACAATTATGAATTTGAGCCAACACACATTCAAGTGGCCAAAGTCAACATTGGGAACAAATGAAGTTTTTCTTATTAGTATGGGGCACAATGTTATCTAAAACCCTATGATAACTTGTAGCCATATATTTTATCCATAGCTTCAATGCAAGAGGAAGCATATGATTTTAGTGAGATGAGCAAATTGCGAGTTACATATGGATACAAGGCAATTATGGCTTCTCATTCCCAAAGGAGCATCTTAGAAAATACAAACAATGAGGAGTCCCATGATATGCTCTATAGATATTGGTGATATTAAAGAATATTTTGTATTGTATATGATTTGTGTCATGTTACTTATTATTAGAATGATCATTGGTGTTCACCTACATACACTCATATTAAAATCTCTCAAAATAACATGAAAGTATGAATAGATGTACGATTTTATTTTTAACAAGTTTTGCAACGTTTCCTATTTTTATGATTTTTACAGATATTTTCATATTTTTTGGAATGAAAATAAAACATTTGGACCGTTACCAAATTGAAAATCCTCCCGAAAGATCAGATGATCTGATATGAATCAGATCAGGACCCTCCCATCCGAGAACCAATTTCGATTTGGCATTTCTTGCTCTCACAATTTCAAAAAATCTCTCTAAAATCTTTCTCTCAATATTACTCGCGGAAACTTAGATACAAGTTTGAACTAATTAATTTATCCCATATTGACAATGATCATTCTTCCTATGTCTCAATATTGACTTTCCCTATCAACTTATCACAATCTTGGTTATCAATTCTTATGTCCCCTTCTGAAGAGATTATCATGTCATTTTAAACTATATTCAAACCATCATTTTAAGAACAAAGTTTCAAGATTTAACTGAGATATTTTCTCTCCAATGACCTCGAGATGAAGCTAGGATGCAAGATGTCAATCCTTGCCACCGCCTTTGTCTTTTCAGACCTATTGGGTGCCGAAGATGGCCAAGTGGTCTGAAACCTAGCTACACCTAGTAGCCTAGGATCCATAACTTTGTATTAGGATCTGCAACCTAACCAGATGATTCCCAGGTCCAAGGATCTGCCTGTTGCTCCAATGGTAGCTGCCTTGACAACTCTGGCTTATCTATCTCACCTTGATCTCACAAGATCTCATCTCTCCAATTACCCCCAAGGCAATTGAGAAATGAGATGACAATCCTTGGTTCAAGATCCAGACTAATCCATCAACTGACCTCTCTAAATAAAAGGAACTGAATTACTTTGCCAAATTGTTGGAGTCAAAATTTGCCTAGGCAACCAAAACTAGCAAGTTCGGGGTAAAATACATGAAAGAAAATTGAACAGGCAAGTGGGACCCACTTTTCATTGCATTTAGGGCCAACCGACCCAATAACCCTTATTGAGCCCGACCGACCAAACGACAACCCGATAATGATCAAACACTACCGTCCAGTCTGCTCAGCTCAAACTTGAACAATGCCAAAATCAAAGAGAAATTCAACCTTTATTCGACAAGCTATCGACAAAGCGATGAAAACAGACTTACAAACAACCTTAGTAGGCCTAATGAGCCCAAATAACAACAAGTGAACCTACAATACTATAATGGTTAGGACATGCAATAGTACCCCAAATTTCAAAATCCAACTCCGTATGATAAAATGACCATTTTGCCCTTGTTGGGTCTGGACAATCTGGGGAAGGTCAAATAAAAAGTAACACCACCAAAAAGTTCATTCGACTTCCAAGTGAACAATGCCAAAGTCGGATCAACAGTCCGAGCCGTATTCGAAAAGTTATGAAGAAAACACTGAAAGTTAACTTTTAAATGGCCCTACTAGGGCATATTGGGTTGGAAAGATAAAACAAGCGGGTCCATAAGATTGTACCAGTCAAGGTCTTCGCAACGGTACTCTGAATGTTAGTATTCGGCTTCGGAGGGACGGACGATAAAATGACCTATTTTCCCCTTATTGGACTCGGACAATTCGGGGCAAGCCCGGTAACATATTAGCACATCATTGGGTCCACCTAGCTCAAACTTGAGTAACGTCGAAGTTAGTTTCGAAATCCGGCTTGTAATCAGCAAGATATAGGAAAAAGCAATGAAAGTGGACTTCAGGGAAGTCTTTGCTGGGCTTAATAGGCTCAAATAAACTAGCAAACTCACAATATTACCTTGGTCGAGAGCTCCACAATGGTGTCTCAAATGTCGAAATCTATTTTCGAGGGTCGAAATGACCATTTTGCCCGTATTGGACCTGACCAACCAAAAGTCGGCCTACTGACGAATTAGCACCACCACCTAGTCCGTCCAACTCAAACTTCAGCAACATCGAAGTTAGATTGTAAATTTGACTTATATTCAACAAGTTGCAGACAAGGTAAATAAACTGGGCTTCCGAATAACTTTTGATAAGTTTAGTGGGCCCGAATTACCAACAAGTGGGCCCATAAAATTATACCAGTCAACATTTTTACAATAGTGTCTTAAATGATAGAATCTGGTTCTAGAGGTCAAAATTACCATTTTGTCCCTACTGGGCCTTGACAAATTGGGGCGAGTCCACTAGCATTTGCCATCATCGGAATGTCTACGCGACTTCCAGATAAACAATGCCAAAGTTGGATCGTCATTCCAACTCATATTCGGGAAGTTATTGGAGAAATTCGTAAAAATTACAGAGCTTACACGCACTTCAAGATAGGCAAATCCATCCAAATAGCCTGTGAACAAGCCTATTTATGTGCGAAGAAAAAAGTCTGGACGTATAAATATTTAATTACATTATGAATGTAATTTTAGAAATTTTAAAGAGCCAAGATCGTATCGATCGAAAAAATCATCGAATTCGAAAACTTGATGCAAATTACAAACCCTCAGCTGTAGATCTGATGAAGCACGCGTTTTACAATTATCAGAGTACGATCTGAATATTATCCAATAATTTTTTAAAAAATAAAATAATTATGGGCAGAAATAATTTCGATCGTCAGATCGGCAACCATCGTGATGAGAATTAGGTCAAAAAAACTGACTTAATCTCCAACCGTTATAAAGTTGCTTCAAGGCTAAACTTTCCAATATATGTTTTGGGCTGGATGAGGAAGGTGGAGAGATTTTCTCCTCCCTTCCTTATCTCTTTCTCTTTCCCATTCTTATCTCCCTCTCTCCCGACATACATTGCCTTGAGTGCTGCCACATGTAAAAAAAAAAAAACAAGGAAAGAAAAACCTGTTCCATGCAGCCAAGCGGGGAGAGAGAGAGAGAGAGAGAGAGAGAGAGAGAGAGAAGGCAACAGGCTCCTACGTGCCAGCAACCGGGAGGAGGAAAGAAGAAGAGAAAGCTGTCAGTGCGAAGGGAAAGGAAAGTAGATAAAGAGGAAGAAGAAAAGGAAGAAAAAGGTAAGGAGGAGCCATGTAGCCCTTCATCTCTGTTTTCCCTCTCTCCCTCCCCCTTTTCTATAACTGAACCTTCCCCTTTCTCCTCCCCATCGGTCTACCCTCAAGGCCCCTTTTTCTGCCCCTTGCATGGCCCTCACAGCAAATTCCCTATTTGGCCCTCCGCACCCCTCAAAAACAGATCACCCATCTGCCATCTGTTCAACTCCTTTGAACCCCTTATCAGACCCCTGCGCATTGTCCCAAACTAACCCCTACAGAAGCCCCTTAACAGGCCCACACAGCCTGTCTGGCTCCCCCTAAACAGACCGCAAACAGATAATGCTTCCAGCATCCTATTCGCCCGATCACATCCCCATCTGCAGCCCTTACAGCCTACATAGACAGCCCCTTCTTTGCCCATGAGCAGCCCCTTAAGCCGACCCCTCAAACAGGCCATTTTAGCCCATCACTGGTACCTTAAATTACCCTTGACAGTCTCTCCTTGAGGGCGGGAAAGAGGGGAGGGCTCGAGGCTTCTTGGAATCTGCCGGGCTGGCCAAGTTGTCACTTAGGTGGCTCTCTACCTCACACTTGCAACCAACCCCTTTCACGACCTACCTAAACAAATCCTTAAAATATTTAAGGAATCAGCACCACATCTTGGGTGTTACACAACTGGACAGCTAGTCCGGACATGTTTCCGGTATGCTAACCCAAGCATAGGCACGGGACATGTTCGCGTTGCAAACGACCCTTCCCCAATGTGACAAGTCAAGATACTTAGCCATATCAAAGGGTACAACCCTTCCCCCAATGTGACAAGTCAAGATATTTAGCCATATCACAGAATAAATTTCATTTATTGAAAATGGGTCAGTATACTGTCATAATGTCGATTTCTTTTCTTAATTTTATGAAAAACTACCTCAGGAGAAGAAGAGATTCTGCAAAGATTTTATCTGTACTCCAATATACACTGACATGGAATGAATGCAAAATTCGAGTGCTGATATGGACAATTGCAAATTGGGCACCGATGTCGAACTGGATGGGATGCAAATCTGAACTAAATAAACAATATAAAAATCAATATAAAATGTTTTATTAAAATATGAAAACAATAAAAATCAAATTTAAATAATCTGGTAATTCACTAAAAATCTATTTAATTCAATGAAATTAATTCATTTATCCAATAACAATTAAATAATTTCATAAAGAACTAAATAAACAATGCCAAAAAAAATTAAAACTCATCAAAAACAATCCATTAAAAGTCCAATAATCAGATCTAAAAATAATTCTAAATTTAAAACAAAAATCCCAAACCACTATAAAATTCACTTCAAACAAATTTAAAATCAACTTGTTTGCATCTCATTGGGCCCGAAAAGTTAAATCCCTTGAGTATGTTATTTATATGGATGTGCACCTTCTATTAAACAACTTTGCTATGACAGTTAATGAAGGTCATTCGAGCAATTGCTCGATGTAAGTTAATATCGGATATTCGCATTATCCGATAGAGAAAAGTCAAAATTAAATTTTCAAAGAATTTGAACCTCGGTTCTATATTTTTATATGTACGATCGGACTAGTTAGTACTCTTATTCGGAAATCACCTATTTTCCTAAGTAGTCCAAAGGAGATACACAAAATTCTTTTATTTTAAAATGAGGTTCTCACACAAACCTTGTTGCAAGCATGGAATGCAATCTCCAGAGAATCTCTTTATCTCCACGTGTCCGAGAAACAAGATAACTAAAACGAGAATATCTATATAGTATCTCTGGTACCTTAATCTCCTCTGCTTGTTGCAAGCATGGAATGCAATCTCCAGAGAATCTCTTTATCTCCACGTGTCTGAGAAACGAGATAACTAAAACGAGGATATCTATATAGTATCTCTGGTACCTTGATCTCCTCTGCTTGTTACTACCCCTAACCTTTTAAATGGCTTTGTTAACTTTGCTTCATATATTGCCAACTTTATTATGGAATCCATTGTTGAACAAAAAAATTCTGAAACCCAAAAATGGTCAAACATGTGCGTGTTATTCAAAATATAGACCGGTTTCGTTGAAACCAAATTTAGAAAAAAATAAATCCTGATTGGATGAACATCACTTTCTTAGCACCGTCGACGTCATAAAACAACACCGACGTCGACGTCGAAATCAGGTTCGAACGGCCCCATGTTCGACATACATGAAAGGAACAAGGCTGAGGGCCTTTCACCTCCGTCGACATCTCGAGACGACGTCGACGTCACAGCCGAAATCAGGTCCAAAAGCGTCAATGCGCAGAGGAAGGGTACATGACATCTTCGTGACCGTCGGCGCCGCGAAACAACGTCGACGTCGCTGCAAAAATCGAATCTAAAAAAACACTGATGCGTAGAAGACGGTCCGAGGCGTGTTCGCCCCCGTCGGCGTCGCGAAACGACGTCGATGTCGCTGCAAAAATCGGATCTAAAAACACTGATGCGTAGAAGACGGTCCGAGGCATGTTCGCCCCCGTCGACGTCGCGAAACGACGTCGACGTCGCGAAACGACGTCGACGTCGCGAAACGACGTCGACGTCGCGAAACGACGTCGACGTCGCTGCAAAAATCGGATCTAAAAAACGCTGATGCGTAGAAGACGGTCCGAGGCATGTTCGCCCCAGTCGACGTCGCGAAATGACGTCGACGTCGCTGCAAAAATCGGATCTAAAAAGCGCTGATGCGTAGAAGACGGTCCGAGGCGTGTTCGCCCCCGTCGACGTCGCGAAACGACGTCGACGTCGCGAAACGACGTCGACGTCGCTGCAAAAATCGGATCTAAAAAAACGCTGATGCGTAGAAGACGGTCCGAGGCGTGTTCGCCCCCGTCGAAGTCGCGAAACGACGTCGACGTCGCTGTAAAAATCGGATCTAAAAACGCTGATGCGTAGAAGACGGTCCGAGGCGTGTTCTTCCCCGTCGACGTCGCGAAACGACGTCGACGTCGCTGTAAAAATAGGATCTAAAAACGCTGATGCGTAGAAGACGGTCCGAGGCGTGTTCGCCCCCCGTCGACGTCGCAAAACGACGTCGACGTCGCTGCAAAAATCGGATCTAAAAAAAAACGCTGATGCGTAGAAGACAGTCCGAGGCGTGTTCGCCTTCGTCGATGTCGCGAAACGACGTCGACGTCGCTGCCGAAACCGGATCTGAAAGCGCTGATGCGTAAAAAACAGTCCGAGGCATGTTTACGTCCGTCGACGTCGCGAAACGATGTCGATGTCGCTGTCGAAATAAAGCAAAAAATATATATATACCTATGTGTTAGAAGAAGTCGGTCGTTCCCCGTCGCTTGGCGTAATCAACTTCCCCTTTTGCTGTTGTCTCCACAAGGGAGAGCCGCTGGGGGAAGTCCTCGCCAATGGAGATGGAAAAGAAGGAGACGGAGGAAGCACCGCCGTGCGAAAATAGAGTGCGCGCAGGAGACGCCGAGGGAAGAAGCCGCCGCTACATCACTGATCAGCACCTCCAAGCAATGGGAGAAAGAGAGAAACGACACCGAATGCTGTCACCGTCGCCAGGCCACCCTGTTGCTGCTGCTGCCCTTCTCACCAAAAGGAAGAAGAGTCGCCACTGCCAAGCCACCGCGAAGAGGAGCATCCGGATGCCGCGCGGTTCCGCCGCGAGAGAGATAGGCGCGCGGGGAGAGAGAAAGCCGCGATATCTCTCGGGTGAACAGTGTTTTTTTCGGGTGAACAGTGTCCCGGAGTCAACTCCCGGTCAACGTCTCGGGTGAACAGTGAAGAAGAGAAGAAAAAAAAAGGGGGGGGCGCGCGGCGAACGCGTGCGCGTGGCTGCGCGCGCGGCCTCCCCCGGTCAAACCGGGCTCCCCCCGGTCAAACCGAGGGAGGAGGGGTTTTGAAAAAGAGAAAAAAAAAAAAAAAACCGTCCGCGCGGGCGCGCGCGGCACGCAGCGGCCGCGGTTGCTGCGCGTGACCAAGTCAAAGGGGACACAAAAAAAGGGTGAAGATCCCACGCTGGCCAGCGGCCAGCGTGCGCACCACCCCCGGTCAAACCGGGGGTAGTTTTGGTCAAACAGACATAGAAAATCAAAAAAAAAAGGGGGAAAAGAGGGGATACTCGATCAACCAGCCTCCCCCATGATCCCCACGTCCAGGGAGTGGCCCCACTACTTGGATCCGGTCACCCCAAGGTGACTTTACCACCAGGTTTGACTTCCGGTCAAACAGAAGCATGAAAAGGGAGAAACGGAGGTTAAACTCACCCCCGAATCGGGTCACCCCCCACTATTGCGAAAATGGGCTGAGTGGGGTGGTTTTTTGTGACCAAAATACCCCTCCAAAATCTTCTATAAATACCCCCACATGGCCATACGTGGGAGGGGTTGGAGAGTGTTGGAAAGAAGTTGGCTTTTGAGAAGAGAGAAGCTCTGATCTTCGAAGTGAGTCCCAATTTCTTCAAAGAGGAGGGAAGGGTTTTGCCCAACTTCCAAAGAAAATTCCAACCGCCTCGAATCGGCTTTTGGCCATTCGAGAAGGGAGTAAGGGTTTCGCCCGACCTCCAAAGTCCAATCGATCCCGATCCTATCTCGTTTCGCGAGAGGAATCGAGTAGCCCGCATTTAAAAAAAATGCAAATTTAAGCTACTCGGGATCAAATAGAAAACCCAAATCGGTAAAGCCGAAATGCCGGCCAAACCGAATGAGAATTCTAAAAGAAAACCCAACTCGGTCAAGCCGAAATGCCGGTCAAACCGAACGGGAATTCAACCAGAAAACCCAAGTCGGTCAAACCGAAATGCCGGTCAAACCGAACGGGAATTCAAATAGAAAACCCAAATAGGTAAAGCCGAAATGCCGGCCAAACCAAACGGAAATTCAAATGGAAAACCCAAGTCGGTCAAACCGAAATGCCGGTCAAACCGAACGGGAATTCTAAATGAAAACCCAAGTCGGTCAAACCGAAATGCCGGTCGAACCGAACGGGAATTCTAAATGAAAACCCAAATCGGTCAAACCGAAATGCCGGTCAAACCAAATGGGAATTCTAAATGAAAACCCAGATCGGTAAAGCCGTAATACCGGCCAAACCGAACATAAGTCATGACATGTATTGAGAAGAAAGGCTTGAATGCCCTCTCATTTGTTGTACTCCTATGTACTCAGATCGACATGAAATGAAATTCAAGTTCGATTGATATGTTATGTTACTCCAAAAGTGACATCAAATCCCCATGGACTCCAAGAGATGGAATAAACTAAATAAATTATTTAAACAATTTTCAAACTTAATCAAATAATTAAATTTGATTAAATCAAATCAAATAATTAAATCAAATCAAATAAGTAAATCTGATTAAATCAAATCAGATAATTACTTATTTATTAACAAAAATGCCATCATAATCAAATCAAATTCATGTCATAAAATCATACATAAAAAATGACTACAAATGGTTACAAAACATGTTAAGTTTAAATCCAACTTAACCATGGAAAATTAAATCAACCCAAATGAATAATGCTACTTAATTAAATAAGTACGCATGACTAAATTCAAATCAAATAAATGATCAAAACATTAATAAAATGTTAACATAATCCAACTAAAATTATGTCATTAAATAATGCATAAAAAATGTCAACCAATGACTACAAAAACAAGTTATGTTGGATTAAAATCAACCACGAAAATTTAAAGTGATCAATATTATTAAGAACAAATCTTAATAATACTAAGAAATTCACTTAAATCAAGCAAAAAATGCTAACAAACACACAAATAAAATGAAAATTAATTCTTACAAATAAAAAAGGAGATCAACTCAAAATTGTCTAAGTCAACAAATGACCAAAGACATAAATAGAACAAATCAAATCAAATCCTAAATCAAAAACAAAATCAATGAACCCAAACTTAAAAGTTTGAATTAAGTTCAACCAAATTCCATCTCATAAAGCCATGGGGATATGTCTTCTAGCTTTGTGTTTATGTGGATGTATGACTTCCGTTCAATATGTTGCTGTGACGGTCAATCAAGGGTTTTCGAGTGTTTGCTCGATGTAATTAACACCGGAATATCGCAAGTTCGGTGGAGAGAGGTCAAAATTTATTTTTCACTCAGATAACCTCATAAATTAAATTGTGGTTCAGATCATCTAAGTAGTGGGTGATACCCATATCGACGCTTAGCAAATCTGTGGAACCATCGGTGTTCCTATAAAATAATACCACATCAAATTAGCTAATACTCCTATGAATACCACATATTTTCATAGTAGTCAATGCTAGTCCAAAAGAAGGAAAAGAATTTCAGAAAGGAATTCTAATCTCCAACAAAAAAAAAATTTCTTTTCCTCTTTAGAAAAGAGAGGACGGGGAAAATTCGAGGTTCCAACATCCATCCAAATATTCATTTAGACATTATTATTTAATAAAATTTTACAAAATTTTTTTATGACTATACATACAATTGACCCAAGATATCACCAGGTTTCTATCCATATTGTTCAAGATGAAGTTTTGGTCTAACATAAGATCCATTGTATGTCTCCGATTAACAATATTTCACTCACTTTGTATTACATTTTTAATTCTCTCACATCTCATTTTGATGTTTAATTCCTTAACCCTTTTGAAGAGATTACATTGCACTTTACACTTAAACATGCACACTGATTAGTATTTTTGAGATTCAACCATTTTTTCAAGATCTCTTATCTTCAATCTCCATGAGATAAAATATAGATGAGAGATAACAATCTTGAGGTAAGGTAAGGTATACCCTACATGAATGAAAACCGAGATCTAATGTCTCAAGATTTTTCGAGAATCTCACGAGATCTCCTCTTTCACCCTTCCGAGACAACAATCCTTGGTTGAAAGGTATATTCATGTTTATATCCTTGAGTTCAGTTAAGATGAAGAAAAATATACAAGCCCACTATAATTGATCCAAAACAAGGTTGTGGCATAAATACTTGTATGCACATATGCATCTGGATACTTGAATGGTATACTCAAACCTCGTTCAATGATTGAAAACCTTGAAAAAACATGAAAATATGAAATGTGGCATATATTATTGGCTTATTTGTGGTGTGTTTAATCTAGAAAGAAAAGAGGTATTGATGTGGGACAGGATGGGTATGAAACCAAGCCGGATTCAAGTTGAGCTGCCAAGTCATAGACTGCCAGCTCGAGTCGTTGGAGATGGACTCTTATAACTTGAAGCCCCCAACCAATCAAGCTGCAATCCTCTTAAATAGCCCAAGTCAATATGTGCAAATAACCCAACAATCAACCTTCTGAATTTAGGTGCATCATGAACTGTAGACCCTGATACGTGAAGAAGCTAACACCTTCCAGTTAACTCCAAATATGTCTGCCCCAAGATAGTGACATGGCAACTGTACTCCGATGACAATGAGTGATGGTCCGATGAGACTGCACAAGTTGTCAGAAGACAAGGTGGAGCTGGGTAGACAGATGATGTAACCTCAAAATTCAAAACTTTTTAAGATTTTGGAAATTCATTTTCCGTTTGAATTTTGATTTGATTTAGACCTTATCATTGACTCCTTAAGAAAATAGATGATATCTCATAAAAGTACTAACTAGGGTCGATGATATGTATAAAATTATAGGTTGAGGTTGCTAGGTGATTTGAAATTTATTTTTACCTCTCCCCATTGGATGATGCACATATCCAACGTTAATTATATCGAGACTACTCGAAAACCCTTGATTATCCGTCATAGTAATCCATTGAATAGAAGATGTGCATCCACGCAAAATAAACATTCACACATAGGAGAAAACAACCCCATGAAATTGATGGAATGCAAGTACTTAATGTATTTTAAAATTTCATTTGGAATTAGTCTATTTTAAATTGAATTGGTTTGAATTTAGTTTGAGAAATTGATTTGAAATAGATTGGTTTGATTAAATTGGGTTGAATTTAGTTTGTTTGAATTGATTTGAATTTTATTTGAGTTGAACTTGACTGATTTGAATTTTATTTGTTAATTGCTTTTGACTTGGGTTGAATCAATTTTATTTGGGTTGCTTATTGATTTAAGTTTGATTTGATTAGAATTTGATTGGAATTGATTTGAATTAATTTAATTTAGCTTATTGTTGGTTGAGATTTGATCTGTGGATTTCAATTTAATGTGAATTGAATCTGGAAGGTTAACTGTCTTGAATTTATTTAAGTTCAGTTTGTTTTAGGCTAAATCTGTTTAGTTAAGGTTTGGTTGAATTTTAGTTTAAATTCACTTAAGAGATTTAGATTTATTGATTAAGCTCGGCTTAGGTTTAATTTGAGGTTTTTAATTGATTTGAATCTGTTTGGAATGGAGTTGAATTTTTGAATTTTGAAAAGTTTGGTTTAGATTAATGCCTGACAGGTTATTAAATTTGTTTGGTTAGTTTGATTTTAAATCTGATCTAATCTTGTTTGAAATGGATTTCACTGAGATTGAATTATTTAGATTTAGTTTGATTTGAGTTAAATCTGTTTGATTAAAATTGATTGGAGCTTGATATCATCACTTTGCTTAATTCAAATTCTGTTTATGGATTTAATTGAGTTTGTGATTTGTTTGAGAGTGTTTTGATTTGGGGATTTTAATTTATGAAGACTCAGGTTTCAAATTTTGGGTTTCGACTAGTGAGTTAAAAGTTGTTGATCTTTCTGATTTGATTTAAATTTGATTGAAATTTTCAGGCTTCTCTTGTCAACAAGGCTTGGCAATCTGCTATGAAATTGAACTAGAAATCTGTTTGAGAGAGTTCCTTTTTTTTTAATCTTGCAATTTCCAGATGATGCTTGAATTTAATTTGTCAGAAGGAAAAGAAAGAAAAAAAAAGATTTGGCTTAACTCGGATCTGACTTGTCGCCTTTCAGATTTAATGTGTTGTTGATTTCTTTTAGTTTGGATTTCTTTCTTTTTTTTTCAGATTTGAGCCCTTTGCAGTTTTTTTACAGTTTTTGGATCTTTCAGATTCAAGTGTACAAATTGTTGGTTTTTAGATTTCAGACTTTGGTTTTAGGTTTTGAGCTTCAGATTATGTTTTAAACTTCTGGTTTTTTAATGACAGTTCCGCGTGTTTCAGATTCAGATTATGTTTTAAATTTCAGTTTTCAAATTCCAGACTTTCAGATTTTTAATTTTGCAGACTTTACAGGTTTCGGATTCTTCAGATTAAGCTTCAAGTTTTAAATTCCCAGACTTCTGTAAACCTCATAGATTGCCAATGTGCCTTCCGGATTCTGGTCGGAACATAGATTTTATGATTTGAATTATTCAATTATTAAAGATTGTGCGTTATTGAATTGGGTTGGATTTGATTTGGCTTTTAGATTTGTTTTTAATACTTGCAGGTTTCAGATTTATGTGATCCGATTTGGGTTTAGTTTTGAGGGTGTTCTTATTTATACAGGTAGCAGATTTTAGATTTCAGATTTTGTATGTTTCAGGCATTTACAGATTTTTATAGGTTCAGATTTTTTACAATTTCAGGTTTACAGGTTTGCTTAAATTTCAGATTTTTATGGATTACAGATTATTAAAACTTCAGATTTTTTTTTACAATTTCATATTTTTCAGAGTTTGTTTTATGTTTTGCTAGTTTTTTTTTTTGTCTTGCCTTCCAACAATTTCATGTAACCGTACTTTTTCTGTAGCATAAATCTGTGCATCGGACATGACTTTTTCACTTGTTCTCTCAATATGAGACATGATTTACAATCATGACCAGAAATCCAGTCTCTTGAATCTTTGATGAATCTGTCAATTCATGGGCGGTATGTACCCGGTCTTGATAGACTTATGGGTATTCCCCGCTGTTTTTGATGATTTCATTCGCATATGACCGGTATGACGGCATATTGATTATGCTCTAGCCTTGCATATCTTAATGAACATGGTAAGACATTGGGATTTTTTATGACCTTTGTATGTCTACCTTAAGGACGTAGGGGCGGATAGTTAGTCAACCCCCTAACTAGTCTCGATTTGTTGATTAAAGAGGTAAATTTTTATTTAATTTCATTTGATTGTTTGTTTTAATTTTTTTCTTTGAATATGCCCTGTTCGGGCACTGTTCATCCGAAGAGGCCCTGTTTGGGCTGGTCGTTACTGCGGCCCATTACCGCGCTGCTTCGCGCGGCTGCGCGGTCTTCTTCCTCTCCCTTTTTTTCCACTTTTGTTTTACCGGTGGGCTCCACCACCTGGTTGACCGTGGGTCAACTCCTTTGCCACAGCAGCTTCTTGCGTGCGGCCAGCTCCTTATATGTCCACCGTGGACATATGTTCGGCAAAAATAAAGTCCCCCCCGATGCTAGGCCGCGATGGAGGGAAGGCGGACCTCGCGGCTTCGACGGCGGGAGAGCGACAAGATCGGCGGTCCTAACCGGAGGGGAAGACGGGCCCGACGGAAGGAGGAGGAGGGAACCTTGACGACAACGCCACGCGAGGAAGGGTAAGGCCCCGATGGCCGCACTGGAAGCTCGACGGCGTGAGCGGCAGTGCGAACGGAGGAAGACAGCTCCGGTTTAGCTTTGTCAGGCAGAGGAGGAGGAGCCCTCGCCGGCTTAGTGGGAAGAAGGCAAAAGGGGGGGATGACGCGTCCAGAGGAGGTAACCCTCCGCCATGCCTTCTCTCTCTCTCTCTCTCTCTTCCGCTCTCGCTGCTTTCCGGTTGCTTGATCCCCCTCTCCGGATGCTCCCAGGTCCCTTTCTTTGGTAGTCTAGCCACTCTCAAGGTCTCCCCCCTCCAATGCAGACTCTCCGGCCCTCATCTTATAACCGTCCTCCGGGCATGCGGCTCCTCCGGTTGTCTGTGAGAGCCCGGATGATCCCCCGGTCGGTGTAAGGCACTGCCGTAGGGGTCTGGTAAAGGAGCTGGCCCCCTATTCCGGAGATCCCGCAAGGGGATCACCCCCTCCGGCGCACCCAACCGCAAGTCGGCTGCAGTAAAGCAACCGGCCGACTTGCCATTTGCGTTTTGCCTCCCCCTTTTTCCTTTTGCCTGCCGGTCAATCTCCCTCCCTCATCGTCTTCTCTTCCTGTTCCTCTCTCTTTTTTTTTTTTTGAAATTCCAGGTGTCAATAACAGCATGAGGGGTTCAGCTGATCCATGGTGGTGGGAAGGCTGTGGGCCATGCTGTTGCCAGAGAAGGCCATAGAAGGCTCACTCGTACATCAAAGGAGAGGTGACCGCAACTGCATTGCCATCTGGATTGTGTACACACACCAACAGACATGAGCAGCACTGGCAAAGTTGAACACCAGAGAAGACTCTAGCATGAATCATGGTGGAGAGAGAGAGATAGGGAGAGAGGGATGGAGCGGTTTGTAAAGGGTGCAAGGAATGGAGAGTGCTGCAGGGTTGGTTGACAGATTGTGCAGCAGAGATGACTGACAGCTGACTGAACAGTGGTTGCGCCAGCCATTTGAAAGGATGGGTCATGAAGAAGGGGAGCACTGGACTTGATGCTGGAGCAATGGCATGCTGTGCAGACAGCAGCAGATGGGAGTGGGAGAGGAAGCAAGTGGGGGGTGCACAGGGACCATGTCCAGCCTGAATTTCAACACTCTTTCACTTCTGGTGACGGATACTTGATGCATCATGCCAAATATAGGCATACCCATAAAAATATTTTTTTAATAAAACTTCAAAGGAGACAGATCTAACCAGGAAATAAGAAGCTAAAAAAATTAATTAGTTTAAGGTTAAATGGATACATAGTGAAAAATGGTATCTAAGCATGGTCACAGAAGATAATGTAAAGAGAAGATGAATGATACTTTTCATGGTACCTCCTTAACTTCGAGGTGATTACATTAGTACTACCATCAGTACATCAAGTGCATGAATTCTTAATTAGTTCTTTAATACTCATGTGAAAAGTCAGTAGGCACAGGAGTCAACATTAATCATTACCAGATGATCACAATGCATTGGAAATTCTGAATGGAAAAAACAATCACAGTCACCAGCAAGGATAAAAAAAGTGGAATGCAGGAAGCAGGAAATGAGACTACGAGAAACAAAAGAATTACAGTTGCTTTCCTGCTGATTTTGCTCATCACATTGTTTTAGGGAGGTGCTTCCACCCATGGTTTTTCATCACCTAGAGATCTTGCAAGATTCTCGGTCTACAACTTTCTTTTGTATGGTCAACAACACCATGGGGCGGTGAGATTCAAGGGAGGTGAGATGCCCTGGCTGGGATGGGCTGCAGCCAGCAGATGGCAGCACCCAATGGTGCCATTTTCCCTGACCCACATGATAGTTGGGGAAGACAGGCCATGTTGGTCCAAGTATCAGACCTAGAGGGCTCTGGTAAGTCAGGATCTGCAACTCCTGTTAATGGTTGTAGGATCAGCAACTTAAGTTGTGGATCATAACCAAATGGGCTGCAGGTCAAAGAATCCGGACCAGAACAGCCCTTCTTCTCTACCCAATGGAACAAGAAAGATATCACGGATGTACTTCCAGCCACCCAACTCCAACGGTCTCATCTGATCTTGTGAGAATCTCACAAGATCTTGGTGAGATTTTGTCTCTCCGACCTATCAGAGGGAGGTGACATTGAGAGGTGAGATGGTGATCCCTGCTTCCGGTTCCTCTCTTTCTTGATTTATTTTTAACATTTCTCATTTTTCCTTGTCAAGTTTGCAAGTTGAGATTGGCACAGTGGAAAAAGAGAGAAGTCAGGCCTGTCCGTGCAAAGTTGTCATGAAAGAAGAAGCTACATTTAGGCAAAGCTGGTGGCAGTCATGGAGGTTCATAAGGAAGTTGGTCCCTTAGACACAACACACAAGCATGTAAGAGGACTTGTACAAGAAGGCAGGGTCCTACATGCAATGCTGCACTTCTCCATGGCAAAGCTCATAAGTCCTTGCTTTCATTTTTCACCCACAAAGGCTATCTTCTGTTCTTTCCAACCTAAGTAGGGAAAGCTTCACTCTGGTAGCAACAGGAGAGAAGAAAAGAAGGATGGAGAAAGTGTAACTCTGGGCTTCCTTCAAAATCTAACATAGGAAGGAGGAAGCCAGCTTGCAGCACTACTAAAAACATGATGGTGACAGTGGCAAAGCAGGCAAAACAGGCAAGGTGAAGAGAGCAGCAGCAAGGTGACGACACCCAGGGCAGCAAGCAACAGTGCCGCTCTGGGCATCCGTGAGACATCTCCAGCAAATGCAGGTGATTGGGCTTCCAAATCCAGTGGCAAGCTCACTTAGAGAAGCAAGCAGGCATAGCTGTGGCTCAGAAATTTAGAATCAGGTGGGTCTTGGGAGGCAGCAACTTAATTGACATGAATGGGGACAACTAGGGATCCATTCTTCATGACACATCTAGACGCTATATTGCAGACCAAATGGTACAGCATGGCAAATTGATCCACCGAATATTGATATTTGGACACATGCAAACTGGATCCGAATATTATCCAAATCAACTTGCAGCCCTACCCATAGGGAGTTTGGTGGCATTTTCACTGAGTACGGTATGAACTATGACTGTATTGCTGGAGAGTTCTTCCACATAAAAAGGACAGGTTATCCTTAAGAGGTAAAAAAGGTGCTGCCATTTTTTCTGAAATCTCCAAAACGAAACATTTCATCAATAAGATAAAAAATATACAAAAATGATAATAGAGGTAAAAAATAAAGTAAGCAACCCAGTCTATTATGTAGATAGACCAAGAACAGGGCATCAAAAGGAGAGAGGACCTCATAAAAGAAAACAAAACACCTTAGTCGCCAATGATTGCATCAAAGCTTTATACCAATAACACTTTCAACATTCCAATCCCCTACCATTGTCCAAATTTTATAAGCTAACATAAACACTACCAAGAATACTGCTGATGGTCGAAATGCCATACAACCTTCCAATGTTTTGCTGAATCCATATTCCATCAAACAGCTGCCACTTAAACATAAAAGACCATAAACTTGTGCCTCTATCTTCTTCATGAGAATAGAACCAGGAAAAAGAATCAGGTTAGTGTGACCTCGAAGTTAAAGTTGAAAACCTAAATATATATATATTTGCAAATGAAACTTAAATGCAAAAACATAATGTTGCATGAATACTAAAGAAATAACAAACACAAGAATGAACAAAGATAACTATAGACTATGTGAGTAATAATTAAACAAAATATGGTGAAATTGTGGCCAACTCAAAATCAGACCATGCTGAGAGCAACTTGTAATGATATTCTAAATCACATATAGATGGAAGTCACACAAACTAAAGGTAAAGAAGTTTAAGAAGCCGGATGCTTCATAAAGAGAATTCATGAAAACAACAAGACCACAACCAATCCAATGAGATCATTCCTCGAATTAAATGTATAAACATACCCTTACAAGGCGCTTGGTTGGTTCGTCAACATCCCCACACAGAAAAGTCTTCGATGTGTCCCCATGGTAACCCTATTTGAACATAAAAGGTACAGAGAAGAATAAAAGTAAGACATCCAATAGAACCAAATGGTTGCCAAGCATTTGACACCACACGGAAAAACTAGAAAGAGTAAAATTAATGTGCGTTTGGTCCATTTTATTAAACAAATCAAACATTAGACTCGTAATAAAGCGAAAAGACATCAAATGTTTTATTGCTTCTGCTCCTCACCGAGTACGAAGGTTTATCTTCCAAATCCTAGATGAAGCCTAAGCTAAGCTACAGAGCAACAGAATCATTACTAATCTGTCTTCAAGCAATTTTAACTCATGCCTCAGCCTATTGCCCTCACTGATGTTGATCTAGGAAATTCTGAACGCACATGAAAATTGTTGCTAGTTATATGTTGCCTGGATATATTTGAAAAGGACTTATCTATTTTTCACCCATATAAAGCAATCAAAAGAAACATCTCAGGAATTCAACTAATGATCAACTTTGTGACTGTGATGACAGATTTTTGGAAATCCTATAATTAGTGTTAAATAATTCCCTATCTATTAAGGGTATATAAATAGATCCAATAATCCGAAATTCCGATTTGATTCCGAAAAAATTTAATAGATTTGGAACTTGTTGTCAAATCCTTTGAGCTATCGGAATAAGAGTTGAATATTTTGATAACTTACAGAATCGGAATCAATTGATTTCGTTTTTGTTAATCTGATTTACATAAATAATTAGTATATAAGTTAAATTAATTAAAAAAACTAAATAATTTATAAAATATGATGTATAAAGTGATAAAAATGATAGAATTATGTTTTAAAGAAAATATATCAAATTTTAGTAATTATATGTAAATTATTAACTTATTTTTAAATAAAAACTAATATGTAGTATGTATTTTATAAATTATTGAATTTAGTATAACAAAATCAAAATCGAATCAAAATTGACACATAAGGATTTCAAAATTATTGGAAACCGAACACTTTAACCTTATGGGAATCAAAATTGGATACAGGTGATTCTGATATCGAATTCAACCCGTTCACGGCCCATGCCCTGTATAAAGTACGAAATAAAGTTGTGAACTCAAGAAGTGAAAGTATAAATGAAACAAGAAATAAAAGTGAATTAAGATCCCCAAAAAGACAGGAATCGATGTCGATGCAGGACGGCACAAGTTGCCCACGAATGAGTTGGAGGCCAAAACATCAGTAGGACCATCACAGGGCATGGACTCACGGCTGTAATGGCAAGATCAAGATTGTCCTAGACCATGGAATGACAGATCATGCTAGGTCAGGTCAACCCAGCATGACCCAATTGGGTTTGTCCCCAATCGATAAGACTACGCATCGGATCAACTGATCTAGCTGCTCAGGTTGGTTGGATTGGTCAAGTTGGGTCAGGCTGGCTAGAAGTTGGGGGTGCTTAAGGCCATCAAGGGGGTTCCCCCTTTCCCCACACACCTTCACTCCATCTGTCTCTCATTTCTCACCCTAAAATCTCTCTCTAGAGGGCACTCTATTTTTTTTTCTTTCAAAATTTCTTGGACAAGTTTTATAAAATACTTGTTCTCTTATTCTTCCTCAATGATCTCTTCCTGCACTTTGCACCATATCCCTTTGATATATCACCATAGAATAATTTTCCCAGAGAAACAGTTTCTTGATCAATGTATTTAGATGCACTTGGCGTTAGTGGCATCGAGAGAATGAATGTCTTTGAGAAAGAATAAAAAAATAATTATTTCATATAAATTGTCTGATCCACACAGAATTGACGATAGCATTCTTCCCAACGCTCCCTTTTCTCTGTTGCAGCATTGCTCTTGTATATGAACTCATGCCACCCTCAACGAAGTATGAGTTCTCTTCTCCTACTCCTATAACTGTATCTGTTTGAGGCATGGAAGGAGGGGTCTCGACTCGACTAGGTCGGGCCGGGTCACCCGACCTAGTCAATTTTGGTTTGGTCGCGACTAGCTCAATCGCGATCTTAGTTGAATGAACTTGTCTCTCGACCCGATTGGCGATCTAACCAATCGGGTTGCCAACAACTAGTCTAGCTAAGCCCCCCAAGAGGCTAACCCTTTCCCTTACACCCCCACACTCTCTTAAGCTCTCTCTCTCTCCCTAAAACTATTTTTTCCTAAATGTTTGATTAGTGTTAATTATTTATTTTAAGCATCTAATTAATGCTTAAGTGTTATCTTTTTTTAATTGTGTTGTTAACCACTTTTTGTTTAGTTGTGTTACTAACTCCTTTTTTTATTTAGTTTTATTGTTAACCTTTTTTTGTCTAATTATGTTGCTAACCCCATTTTTATCTAATTGTGTTGCTAACCACTTCCTTCTGTGTTGTCTTTATTTTAAATGTTTTCTTATTCAACATGTCTTCTCCAAGCCGTGACATTCAAAGGACCAGTTAGACCCAGAACGATCTGGCTTGACTTCAATGCAACTTAATATCCATGGCAGAGAGAACAATATATATATTGTGAAAAAAAATTATCTACAATGGCACTTATCGGTTGAAGCATCATCTCGTTTAGATGAAAGGCAATGTTGCACCATAACATGAACTCCACCCGAGATAAGAGCTCAATTTCGTAAGTATTTACAAGTGTTTAAACAAACAAGGAAAGTTTCAAAGTGGCATAAAGACACCATTCAAGAAGAAATTTCTAAATCTGCAAGGTGTATGATCCACATTTACAAGACAATACAGCAACAACTGAAAATTCCTCGAGACGAAAGTTTCAATAAAGGTATGTTGCTATTAAATTTTACTAAATCATATCAATATATCTATATAAGCTTTAATATTTTATTATTATCATTACAAACATGTGATTTAATATGGGCGATTGAAGCAAACTACAAATCATTTGTAGATGAACGTATGCATCGACGTACTAGTTGATTCATGGGCCAATGTTCGGGAAGTGGGAGTGAATGCAGAAGTAGCAAAGGATTGAACACAAACAAGGAGAAAATTCATGAACTCACACGACATGATGACCTAACAGTAAGTCTTGTGGATCTTGTTATCACACATCTATGACAAAGACAATCATTCATCACTATAGCAATGAAAAATTTGCGGATATGCAATAACTAGATCAAAGTGAGCGACATCGAGATGGTTCTTCCATAATAGCATACCGATGAACATCACAAAGGGGTTGTATTACGAGTCCATGATCGACACCATAGCTAATATCGATAGAGGAGTGTTGAGACCAACTCCGAAAGAAATATACAACACTTATCTTTCAATAGACATAGAAGATATTAAATAATACATCAAGTCATTTGAACACATTTGACAAGAAAATGGATGCATGTTGATGATAGATGGTTGGATAGTTTATAAACATTTAATTTTCAAAGTTATTACCTACATCTTTTCAAACTTTATAATTTAAAATTTATATAAATTCTTTTCCTTTATAGGTATAACTAGGAAGACAATGATGAACTTCCAAATATATTGTCAAACTGAAACCATCTTATGAAAGTACATGGATGCATCTTGATAGGTAAAGAATGAGAACTGTCTATTTGAATTAATTAACAATGTAGCTAAAGAGATATAAGAGGATTAAGTTGACCAAATAGTAACGAACAATGCAACTACATATAAAGTAGCTGGACAAATGTCAATTGTACCATGTCTATATTGGGCACCATACTCCGTTTATTCGTTAAATTTGATGTTGAGGATATATGCAAGGATGCTCAAATTGATCAGGTAATTAAGGTAGCATGATTCATATCTTTCATATACAATTATAACTTCATCATTAATCTAATAAAGAAGCATATGAAAAATCGAGAGCTCCTATGCCCCGAGGCAACCCGGTTCGCTTCTTGTTAGATTTGACGTTGAGGATATAATGCAACAAAGGTGTTCTCTTATCAAAATGTTGAGGGAGCTTTAGAGAGTGAAGACTTTTGACGAACTATAAAAAAAGACCTTTCATATGGTGTAACCATTAGTTAAAGTTCTTATAATAGTAAATAGGGATAGAAAGACAGACATAGGCTATCTATATGAAGCACTTAAGAATGCGTAAGATGAAATAGCAAAGACGGTGTCAAACTTCAGCCAGTGGTAAGATGTTATCAACCATCGGTGAAAATGTATGTTGTATCATCTAATACATGTAACATGTACTTCTTATGTGATTAAGTCAAATCAAACATATTTTTTTATTGTCATGCTCTTTATTGACATGGATATGTTTCCGCTTGCCAAGTCGCTTTTTTAAATCTAGATATTGTTATAATTTGATATTCAAGCCAATTAATGAGTGTTTAGATAGTGTTAAAAAGGTAAACCGCAAAATGTTTAGGGATTAATTGATTAATTATAGCATGCAATAAGATGTAAGACTATATAGTGAGGTGATTCAACTTTGAGACATCAAGGATACAACGAACAATTATACTTCTAAGTTCAGGTATATATGATCCGATCATTTTATTTTACGATTTTTATGATTAACTTAATTCAATTATCTTCAAACATACAATGATATCTTACAGTAGAGTAGTCAATGGATATTAGTAAGGCACCAGGATATGAAGATTTGGTAAACATTACAAGAAGAGTTCTAAGCCAAACCACATTGGCTTCAGAATGTAAAACAAATTGGTTAACGTTCAATCTTATTCATAAAAAGCAAAAGAATAAGTTGGCATCAAGAAAACAGGAGCAATTGGTGTACATTACAATATGAGATTGAAGTTGAATAATTTGAAGAGAATGAGAGACAACCACGAGGAGGAACAAAAGTGGAGAGAGGAAATGTCTAGGTGGCAAAGTGAGACGATGACAGTATAAGAACTTGACATCAGTTTGGAGAAGATCTTTGACGAGCAAAAAATATTACTAGTGTGGGTGAACGATCGAGGACTATGCAAACATGAGTTCAACTTAAAAGATCGAGAATTAAGACAAGGACAACTCAACAATATACCTCTAGTTGAGGAATTCCATATTCCTCCTTCGGTGGTAAAGAGACAGAAGACGAGAGAATCTTCTTCGAAGTTAAGAAATCAAAGGGCAAAGGTAAAAATATTGTAATTGATCAACTGAACATTGCAGATCAATAAATGATCGACAATAGATGAGAAGACATGCGAAAGTCAAATATCGAAAGACTCAACTTTAAAGAGCAACAATGATGGAGCATTGAAAGTAGAAGGAAGCATAACTAGTTTAATAAGGTCAACAAATCTACAGATATACCTTACAACAATGTAGTTCACCGGAGATGAACAATACACGCATATGACAAGACACCGATCATGGTGTGCAGTCGCAACATGGACAACATCAACACACACAATGGGGCAACGATCAATATTACGAGTAGTCTTACAGAGTTGATTCATCTCAAGACTCGTAGTTTTCTACATGTCACCAAGAGGATTATAAGATGATTCGACTTATATATAGATCTTCATCAAACACTACCATACACTCCATGTATGATAGTTATGGTGGATTCTTGAGATCTTATCTTAAGATGATTATATGAAGCAATGATGAATGCAATCATTATGTATATATGTTTAATGTTATATATTCTTCCCAAATGTTATGAGGAGAGTATATAAATTATGCAAAAGACAAGATTGAATATAAATGAATGAAATATTTTTCTAGTCATATGCCTTGTTTTTTCAAAACTTTTGCCATTTTATTATATTTTTTTGTATTTTTATATTTTTACTTTTTTAAAAAATGACCAGTCTATATAAGTCTATTTTGGGCCCGACTGACCCTAGCCTGACCCCTAACCCTTCCTTAGTTTGAGGTACTACAAAAGGAACTGACCAGATTTCACCTACGGGCATTGGAATCTATGTTTATCTAGAGAATTATATGTTTCATTGTTGCCTCATCCTCTACTACCGGATGAAGTGTATTCACCATAATCATTTTTTCTCTTGTCCCAAGTGTATATAGGGTGAATGTATTTCACATGCACGTATTGGAATCCATGTTTATCAAGAAACCAATATGTTTCATTGCTAGCTTTTCCTCTAGTTCAAGACGAAGTGTAATCATCATGACCATTTCTTTGCATCCAGAATGTATATTAAGTGAAGGGTAATATAAATCTGTATACTCTTATAATGTAATGTACTAAAAAAATATCTTGGGCTGAGAATACAAATGTTGTAGAATAAACTCAAATTGTACGATTTGAATATAAATAAAATAATAATTTTTGTCATTTTTTATATTTTTCAAACTTTTAATGTTTTTTCAAGTGCTCCTAATTTCAAACCTAGATAGGATATGGGGTCAAGTCAGGTCACCAACCCCGTTCAATTTGAGTCAAGTTGGGCTGAGACGACCCATACCCGACCCACAATCCATCCTCCCTTTTTCTAGACCAACCTAGATAATTTTGGACAAGTCTACACAAGGATTTCCAAATCAGAATTGGTCACTAAATTTGTGGGGAACGATCCCATTCGAATCAAATCGGATTAATATGATTTGGACCAATTCTCAAGAAGAAAAATCGACCTAAAATTAAAATTTAAAAAAAAATTGATTCTGATTTGTGCCACTTTGGTCCTATTCTACCTGATTCTGTCTGATTTTAGCCTATTCGGCCTTAATCTTTTTTTTTTAATCTAAAAAAATTATGATTCTGATTCTGATTTTGATCTGACTCAACCGATTCAAGACCGTTTCGACCGATTCTAACAAAATTCAAGTTAGAATCAATCCTTTAAGTAGACCGATTCAATTTTGAAATCAGCCAATTCCAATCCAATTCGTCCAATTCTATATAATCCATGAGTCTACATCAGTTTAGACAAGCTTGAACTGGCCTAATCCAACTTACAACAATCGAAACTAGTCTATATTGGTGAGCTACTTAGATCAGTCTAATTCAATATGGTTCGAACCTGTTGGGTAAAAATAGACAACACCTCTGTAGTCTTGCAAAAAGAAGGGGCTACTAGCTCAAGTCAAGCATTGACTGTGCTGAACGTTCCCCTTCCTTATGATGGGTTAGATGAGGCTGACCATATTGAGTTCAAGCAAGACAGATGATGATCATGAAGACCACATTGGGGCACAACGGTGCTAGATGATGATCATGGCGACGCTTAAAAAGGGTAGTTAAGACAGATGAGTATAATAGATGGTAAGAAAAAGGCATAGTAGATGGTGGTACCTCCCTATTAGAGAGAAGGATTGTGACCGACAAATATGAAAATTCATAGTTTAATGTCGCCGGCCAACTCTTGGGATGGTGTTGAGTTCGCTGCATTGTAATTGGATGGTGTTGAGTCGGCCAACATAGGAGTCATTGGGATGGTGTTGTTCACCTATATCCACCAATCAGCTGGTAAAAACACAAGTACACTCAAAATTAGTACGTGTGAAATATTCATATAACATTATTTGACATATAAATGTGTAGTGGCATACCAAGAGAAACCTTATTATATGAGTACTGTAAATCCAGATCTCCATGGACTCTAATGTTATGTCGATATGATGGCATCTGAAAAACAATTCGAAATATACTTAACTTTTACGACAAAGTTCAATCATTAGTAAATTATTAAATACAGATCTAAATCTCAACTTTGGACATATCATGTGGAGTCCTACACAACCTCTTAATAACAGATAAGGTACCAGAAAGTACCTCTCCATCATTGCACACCTGCCCACCATACTGAATCCTTAGATTCAAAAAGTATCCTATCACAACGAAAAAATCAGCAATTAATGTATCAAATATTAAGCTTAAAGTACATAGCAATAATTAAATTTATACCTGCAACATAAATATTATGGTGAAGTGTTTTATCTCACCTGTGATTTATGAACTTCCACATACTTTTGATAACTCCTTGGATGTTTTTTTTGATCTTCAGCTTTGTCTTATCTATAGCATCGTCCAAGTATCCCATTTAATTCTTGTCATTGGAGTCCACCAGCTTAAATACTTGTATTAAAGACTCTATCACAGACAAGTAATACTGCACCTTCTCCCTCCACCTGCTATCTTCAATCAAAAACTTCATCTTCAAAAGCATTTCATACTGATCAATTGTGCTCCTATAGGCATTCATGTAGTCCTAATAGGTTGTAGAGAGTATGAACCTCTTCAAGTCATTTTTATACTAAAACAAGCTCTCTAATGCAATGAACTATGTAGCAAATCTACTCAGACCTAGTCGAACAAGATCATGACCATCCATGTGATCCCTTATGATATGCAATAATCTAAGATCTCATAAATAAAAGATGTGATCAACTGCCATTGGCTAACCAATGAGCTAACAGATAGATCCCTCCCAATGTCCTCCAACATGAGGTTTAGGGAGTGTACAACACAGGGTACCAAGAAAAGATAAGGTTTGGCCTTCATTAACTTCTTCCTTGCAATCTTGTAGGAGGCCTCATTGTCCATCACAATCTGAACAACATTTTCCTCCCCAACCTCCTCCACTACGGAGTTCATTAGGCGAAAAAGGTAATTTACATTTTTCACCTCGCCTGATGCATCGACAAACTTTAAAATATAGTTCCCTTGAAACAATACACAAAGAAGTTGATGAGAGACCTTGTAATGCCCGTCCAACCATCACACATGATGGTGCAACCTCTCTCCTTCCAAATAGATTTGAAATCATCTACTCCAGAGGTCAACTCATCAACTTTTTCCTCCAACCCACCCTCATAAATATACTTTGAGATAGGGGCCTTCAACCCTAGCCCAGCCTCACCAATGACATATACCATTGTCTGGAAATATGGCCTAGTCGTGACATGTGTTGGAACATCTACATGACATCAAACAAAAAAACGTCAACTATGATTAATAAGTAATTCAAATACAAGTATAAAATTAAAATATCAACTATATTCTTTGTTTACTTGCATGAAGAAAAAAATTAACAATATGTTTTATGGCTTTCTTTGTGGCCCCTATCGTAGCCTTAACTTCCCTCAAAGCCTACCTTATGCCCCTCTAGCCTCTATCACTTTGTCTATACATGATCATGTCTGATATTAGCCAAACAAAAGAAGAATGTAAGAACTCACTCCTCCGACTCAGACAGGCCGAGTGCCTTCCCCTACACTATGTAGGGCCAGAGCCGAACCCGAACCTCTTGCACCTGTTCTTCTCTCCTTATCCTCAGATATTTGAGCTCTACTAACATCCATGGCTTTCCTGACCTCAGTTGCTTCCTCATCATCACTATCTAAAGATGATGAGTCAACTTGGATATGACCTTGTACTTTTCCCTTCCCCTTATTGTCCTCTCCAGCCACCAGCTCAATGTCTCTCTGTCCCATCAACACATTGTGAAGATCTTGCCTCTGCCCAATTCTAACCACTCTCTGTGAGGCTCTCTTTGTTAAGTATCCTCTCATCCTCTTTGCAAGCTCCGCTAGGACTTTGTCACACTTCTTAACATTTCCACCTACACCTGCTATATATTGCTTAAGCTGGTAGACAACTCTATTCATCTCCTTATTATACCACTTGCATCTCACCCTCTTCTTCTCCACATCCAAAAGGAAGCCATGTTGCCATCAAATGTCATGACCGGCAACAACACCAACTTCCTCGTATGACATTTTACCTACATCCATATGCGTAGAGCACGTTAGTAAATAATAACTCACCCCCAACTAGGGGTGAGAAAATTAAAAAATCACCCTTGAAAGGGTGCCAAGGGCCAAGACACCCGTTTGGGGGTGTCTAAAGGTCACCCACAAAGGGGTGACCCATACTGTCACTCCTACAGAGGTGACAGATTATCACCCCTTGAACTGGTGATTAAACCCCCTTCGAGGGTGAATAACACCCTCGAAGGGGTGCCATGGATTGAGGCACCTCTTCAGGGGTGACAGATTATCACCCCCAAAGGCGTGCGGGGTGATCAGATCCCCTTTGGGGGGAATTAACACCCCTGAAGGGGTGCCAAGACCTAAGGCACCCCTTTGAAAGTGTCTAATTATCATCCTAGAAGGGGTGCTCACAATAGCCAACCCTAAAAAGGTGGCTATATGGATGAAAACATACACCCTGAAGGGGTGCTTGGTGTTGGAGGGGTGTTGGAATGGGGGGAGAGGCAAGGGGGCAAGCAAGGATCAAGGATCGCGGGATCAGGATCGGATCCTGGATCGGTGGGGTCCGATCCGATCCGATCGGTCCGATCCAGGCCGATTCTCTTGGAGCCAGACCGATCCAGAATCGGTCTGGATCAATTTTTTTTTTTTTGCTCTATGAAAAAATCTGGAAAAATCGCCAAAAAATCAATAAAAATACATAAGACTCATAAAAAATGTGAAAAAAAATATAGGGAACACTCATTCATATAACAAATTAACAATCAATCATATAACACATATCATATCCAATCACACAATAGAACACATCATACATCAAATAAGATACATATTTTTATCAAACAAACAATCATATCCAATCACACAATAGTACAACACATATTCTTCTTACCACTCATATTACATTGCGTGAAATAAATAAACAAATACATTATACATATGCCATCACCACCAACTATGGTAATGTCCGGAGTAGGATGGATCTGGATCTCTGTCCTGGTATTTTCATACCAGCAACCCCCCCCCCCCCACCTAGGGGGAGGGACTGTCAAAACAGTGACCCCTTCGGGGGTGACTGTTCAACAGTCACCCCTTCGGGGGTGCAATTCCACCCCCATTGGGGGGGTGAAATAATCCCCCCCAATGGGGGGATTTCATACCAGGCCCCCCCCCGCACCTGGGGGGGTCGTCAAACGATCACCCCTTCGGGGTGATCGTTCAACACCCCGAAGGGGTGATTAAGACCCCTTCGGGGGTGCGATTCCACCCCATCGGGGTGAAATAATCCCCGATGGGGGATCCCAAACTTGCAGCCGGCCAAGGCGCGGGGGGGGGGGGGGCAAGGTCCCCCCCCTTACAAACCTTGTGTAGGGTGGAGCGGCCCTTGGGAGGGGTGGATCGGCCCTCCAACACCTAGGTCGCCGGCAAGGTAAGCCCTAGATCTCCAAGGAGGCTTGGGGGAAGGAGAGAAAGCAGAAGGAGCACGCTGAGGGGAGAATCGGTCCGGATCGACCCCAAATTGGGGATGATCGGGCCTTAAAACAGGTCCGGATCGATCCCGGAATCGGTTCGATTCCGGGTCTTCCGGTTTTCCGGCGAATCGGTCCGGATCGACCGATTTTGGGATCGATCCGGGTGGATCGGTCCGGGATCGACCGATCCGACCGATTCCGGCCGATCCAGCCGGGACTCCCGGCTGGATCGCTAATTCCGATTGGAATCGGATCGGTAGGTACCGATCCGATCCAAGAATCGGTCGATCCCGATCCGGATCGACCGATTCTGCAATCCATGGCAAGGATTGGGGGGGGACCAAAAAATACCTATTTTAGAAGGATTGGCCGTCTCCAAGAGGGGATCACAGTGGGGGGTGAAACTCTAGGGATTGAAGAGAAGGGGGGAGATGAGAATCAGGGGTGGAGGGGGAATGGGGTTGATCTCCCCAATAAGGGGGGATTGATCCGATAATCGGTCCGGAATAGAGTCTTAGATCGATCTGATTCTTGACATTTTCAGAGTCCGATGGATCGAGCAATCCACAGTCTTATCCAACTGGCAGGACCGATCTGATCCAATAATCAGTCAATCCCGATCTGGATCACCCGATTTTGCAATCCATGATCTGCCTCGCTTGTTTAACTCGGGACCTAAACCTCCTAAAGGATCATGACTTAGTATTGGCCAGAATCTAGTAAATTAAAAGTTATTATGTATTCAACTTTGAGAACCTTAAACTTGAAATCTAACTAATGTAATTCTATTTGTTGCAAGATTTTGGATATTACTTTTATCTTAGTTGATGTTATGTAGCCTTCTATTTGTTGCAAGATTATGTGGCCTCCAAATCGGCAATAGCAAGAGAAGACCGAAGTAGGGGAACTTCTCAATAGCTACCAAGAACTATCACCATTGAACAGTAATAACATGTGCTCCGCACTGATGAAGGGAGGAAAGACCTCGACGAGTGAAGGAAAACCACCACAGGAGCTCGCCGTAAGCCACCTCCGGATGAAAGAGATCCAGCTGATCTCACGAGAAGAAGAGAAGCTGTAGTCGAGTGAAAGATATCATCCACAGGAGCTCACTGGATTCAGCCGAAGACTAGTCCGATGCAGATCGAATTGAAGAAGAACCAGTAGATCAGAACGAGAGAAGGAAGATCTCCCAAAGGAACTCGTCGAGATCACCACAAGAAGAGGGAGATCGAGGAAGATGACCCTTGCCGCTAGGGTTTCACCACTGAAGGGAAAAAGGGGAGCCTGTGGTTGAAATGCCATCTACCGCAAAGAAAGAGAGATTATGGGGTTTAAGGGAATCGAGAGGGCAAAACCGAGAAGTGAAACCAACGTAATGCTCAACTTTTCAATTTCAATATGCTATAGTCTGTACAACGGGGCTCGGGTCCTATTTATAAGACTGAATGGAGGCCACACTAACCGGAAGTAAAAAAAAAAAGGAAAAGTCAAATAAAAATTCCTAGAAAAATGCATAATAATTTTCTAAAATGCCAAAAAAATGAATAGACAATACTAAAAAATAGAAACACAGCTAAGACACTCTAAAAAAACACGGGCTAGTATCCCCAAGCCATATGAAGCCTAACTGTTTCCGACGTCGTCCATAAACATGTCAAAAACGGTGTCAACTCCTAGTGTCCCCACTAGTTACTTGATTAAATAAGTATACATAATAAAACTAGAAACAAATAACAACTTAAACATTAACAAAATATTAACATAATTAAAATAAAATGATTTCATAAAACAATGTATAAAAAATACCAACCAAAGATTACAAAACAATGTTAAGTTGGATCAAACTTAATCATTAAGTTAACTGGATAACATTAATAAAAACAAAACTTGATAAAAAAATTCACGTAAATAATAAGAAAACAACAAACAACAACAAAACACAAAAAAGAGAAAATTAATTTCTATAAAAACAAATAAAAGCACAAAGCACAAATGGAATCAACAACTTACAAAATGTTAACAAAAATTTATAACAAACATCAAATAAACATAAAAAATCTCAACCGAAGGTCAAATGAATGACAAATGACACAACAAAATGAAATCGAATGAACAAATTAAACAAAACTTAACGAATCAAACAACCTCTCGATATCATAAGAATTCAATTAAGATAATCTCCAAATCCAAAACAAATCAAATCAAAAAATTAAATCTATAACTTAAAACATATTAAATAAAACAAATCCAATCTCATAAGATCCTGGGGATGTCTAATAGTCATTGTGTTTTACATGGATGAATAACTTCCAATCAATGTGTTGCTATGACAGTTAAGCAAAAAGATGGCCGAGTAGTTGTTTGATGCAATTAATATTGAAATATCGCAAGTTCATTGTGAAAATGTCAAATTTTATTTTTAAAGAACTCGTATAACTTCGACATATAAAAATGTGGTTCAAATCATTTAAGTGATGGGCAAGAGCCTCATAACAACACTTAGAAAATCTATGGAACCATTTGCATTCATATATCAACATCACATAAAATTAAATAATACTTCAATGAATATCATATATTCTCATAGCCATCAAATGATAAAATTCAAAACAAAAACAAAAGAACATTTTGCATAAGAAGCTTTCATTTCTTAAAAGAAATTTTGAGGTTTCAACAGTGAACCAATTTGATGGTGGACTTACTATCATTTTGTCCTTTTTGTTGTTGTTTGACCAGGTCAAACAGGGGGCACGGAGGTGGGTGGTAAGGTCACCTTGATCACCATATTCACCCTTTCACCGGGTCTTACCTTGTAGGTCACATGACATGGGGTGTTAGATTCTTTTTTTGTTCTTTGATTCTGGTCTTCTCCTAATAGCATGCAAAGTGAGGACGTGGGCTAGGGCTTCACTAGGTAGCGTGGTTCCCAATGGTAGCTCCCAGTGGCACCGGTGGTTGCAGCCTCCATCCTCCTCATCTTCTATGGGGTTCAGCCCCTCCCTTACCAAAATGGTGGCAGTCATGGGTTTTGAAGGGCACTATGGCAACAACTTCTAACGTTGGCCACAATGGCAGTGGCCTTTGATGGCAGATGCGGTTCCCATGGTGGTAGGGGCTCTTGACGGTGGCGGTCTCATCCTCCTCTCAGCCGGTTGGCATCCCTTCCATTTTCTTCTTCTTCCTTCCTTCCTTCCTTCTTCACGGTGGCCCTGCTTCTTCTCCTCCAGTAGGCCCTCCCTTCCTCCTCCAACCCATGATGGGTGGCAGCGGTGGCTTCTTTTCTTCCCCTTGTCTGGCCTGGTGCTCAAGAGAGACCCCCTTTTTCTTTTTCTCCAGTAGGCCTCTTTTTCTTCTGGCCAGTGAATGAGGCTCCATCCCCAGTCCATCTCTCTTGGTGGCCAACAGTGGTTGAATCCTTCCCCGCTTTCTTCTTTGATCATCAGTGGTTCTCTATTTCTTCTTCTTCCTTTCAGCCAGGTAATTTTGTACCTGCAGTTCCATAAGTTGATTGGCATAAACCCTATGTTGGCGTACATTTTTTTCAAAAAAAAAAGGAGAGCAGAGGGGCTGACTTAGGAGCTGGGCTAACAGCCCATTAATCAGCCACAATTGGGCCCAATTGGACACCCCAGCAGGGGCCGGATTCATCCAGCCCATAATTGGCACAATTGGGCCAAGTTCAGGCCATGTGCGCAGCCCATAGGAGGGCCTGGGTCATTCCTCAGCCTGCTGGCCCAGAAACCAGGCCCAATTGGGCCAGGCCCACTTCAACAGCAGTGTGAACAAGGCTCATGCGCACCCACCTGCCACCTCAGCAGCCCTGTACGCACCATGCAGCCACCTCAGCCCATTCATTAGTCAATTTATGGAGGGGGGAAACCGAAGAGGCCAGGGGAGATCAAGGGACAGCCAGCCATTCATTTGGAATTAATGGTGTAACCACCATGGGGAAGGCCAAAAGCCATCCACGTACAGCACATAGGCTGGCCTTTCATCTGCCCCCCACTCCCTATAAAAGGAGAGGTGCGCACCAGCAAAAGGGCTGGCTGCTTCAGACGCCGGGAGGCTGCCAAACTGCTGCCTTCACCCTGCCACCTGCTGCACCTGCGCCTGCACCTGCTGCTAGGAGAAAGAGGGGAGACTGCTGCCTTGCGCCCTGCCCCTTGCTACTGCTGCCACCTGCTGCACCTGCCCACGTGCATACCTGCCAGCAGCCAAAGAAGAAGGAAAGAAGAAGAAGAGAAGAAGGAAAGGTAAAGGCCAGTTGGTGCGCCCATGTAGCCCTTCAAAGGGCCTTCTTTTCTACCTGTTCTAGGGTCCATCTCCACCCTCTGGTCGGTCTGCAAAAAAAAAAATCATCATCTTCTACAGCCCATGTTCGGACCTAAACCAGGCCCCTAAAAGCCCCTTTGCGCAGGCCTATTTCAGTCCAACCGAACACCCCCTTTCCAAGCCCAGAAATCTGGCCTCTGATGTAGCCCATTTTTGGCCACCTGCAGGCCCACTTGGCCCAGCCGAACACCCCCCCCCACAGCAGGAGAAAACTCTCTATTGCAGGCCCATAACCTGACCTCTGTTCAGGTCCATAACCGGCCCATTCCCTGGTCTCTACCCAGACCCATAACCAGCCCATAATCAGGCCCCCTTGCAGCCCACTCAAAAAACTCCCCGAAATGCACCTGTTTTAGCCCATTGAGCACCCCCCTTTAACAGGTCATTTCCTAGCTCTCTGCGCACCCCAATCCAGGCCCATTGCTAGTCCAAATCCGGCCCCCAATCCAGGCCCAGAAACAGGTCCCCAATCGGCCTTCTTTCAGCCTGCTGTCCTGGCCCTCCTTGCGGCCCATTAAACAGACCCCTCACAGCCCCTGATCGGTCTCCAGAAATCAGACCCAGGTCCGGCCACATTGCCCTTTGTGCAGGCCTGTTTAGCCCACCAATCAGGTCCCAAATCAGAGCCTGAAATGCCCTTTGTGCAGGCCCATTTCGGCCCACCCAAAACCAAACCAAAACAGCCCCTTTGTGGCCTACCGAGAGGACAGCAGTCCAGGAAGCTCCAAACAGGAGGACAGCAGCCAGAAGGTGGGCCGACTTGAAGGTGACGGCCCGGCACCCCTTGGAAACCGTCCGACGGGCCAAGGGCATAGCCGGGTGGCCTTCCAAGTCGGTCCTGTCCAGAAGCTCCAGCAGTGCGGCAGCTCCTCAAACAGGCCATTCCGGCCCAAAACAGTCCAAGACAGGCCCAGCGGGCCTATGGAGATTGAAGGCCGGCTTTGAACGCCGATGAAATTGAACCGGCCTCCATGGCCTTGTTCCAAAAATGAACAAATAAAAATTTCAGAATGCGAAAGCAACATTAAATTAAGGAGATCCAACCTTTGCGGGGACTCCAACCTTGGACGACTCCCCCCGGGTCCGCCCCGGAATGTCGATCCGGACGGTGGCGCGGGCATGCTCCCGTAGCCAGCGGTTCCTTCCCCCAATATGGCTAAGCTAAGGCTGGCTATTTTGGATGGGTAAATTTTCACTAAGTTGGAAAAATAGCCGGCATGCCGTCGTAATGCCAAAATTTTTCCAAAGTAGTGGAGATAAACCTATATTGGGGGAAGGACCAATCACATTGTACACCGATGTACTTCACCCCATCTTTCAATGAAATGAAGCTTCGATGTTCATATTGATGCATGAAACCGGGCATTCAAAGTGACCCGATGGGTCGGAGGCGATGCAAACCGCCAAAACTAAATTAAAACCAATTCGAATTCAAATAGAAAAATCAAAAACAGAATTAGATCAAATCTGAAATTCAACTCATTCCGGTTCACCAAGCAACCGATCTTCAACAAGATTGAACCGGTTTTGAAACAAACCAAACCGAAATCAGATTTCAAAAATAAAAATCTGCCAAAACAGAAAATTCAGATTCAAATTAAATCTGTCAACAAAAAAAAACCAGATTTCATTCTGCAATAAAAAATCAGATTTAAGCAATCTATCAAAACATGTTCTAACCAACTTCAAAAATCTGATTTTAGCAATCTGAAAATTCACTTAAAATCCACAGGACTTCACTTAAATGAACAATCAAGTGCTTCTTCCCAAAAGAAATCAAATAAACAACATTCCAAACACCCAAAATGGATCAAAATCAACTCAAAACCAGAAAATACAGAAATCTGAAAAATCAGAAATCTGGGAATTCATAAAACCAACCAAACAACAAATACCAAATTGCTTAAAACACTTTAAGCACATCAAAATCAAAATCAAACAAATTCAATCCAAAACAAATCAAAAAAAAACCAAACAACAAAGCAATCAAACAAATTGATTCAAAACCCAAAATCAACAAAACTGACTTTCAAGTCAACCAACAAAAAATAAAACAAACCCGAACAAATCGGTTTACATCTGATCGGACCCAAAAGGCCGCTGCCCTTTTGAGTTCTTTACTTATATTTTGTGGATGTGCATGTCTCCGAAAACAGGTTGCCACGACGGTTAATCAAAGGCGTTCGAGCCGTTGCTCGATGTAAGTTAACGCCGGATATTCGCACCATCCGGCGGAGAAGGGTCAAAAATGAAATTTTCAAAGAACCCGAACCTCGGTTCTAATATTTTTAAAACTATCACCGGACTACTTAATATTTTTAGGATATCACATATTTTCCTAGAAAAAGTCCGGAGATGTCTTTCTTTCTAAAAAGAACAGACGCAGAAGAAAAAAGAGGTTCACACAAATGGCACGCCCGGTGGGACCCTTCTTTCCTTTCATCTCTCCGTCGTGGCAACCTGGAGATATGCACATCCACTATCTTCAATTCAATGAAAACAAAAAAATCTCTGCATTTGATCGAGCCAGTCTTGTTATCTACAGGACTCATGGAGCTCAACAGCGGTGTCGCCCATTCTGAGGCATACGCCGAACGACGTGACATCGGTGCAGTCACTCCCAGCATCGCCTTCGGCAACTTCCCGAGGGTCGTTTTGCTCCCTAACCGACTGGGGGCAATGCTGGAAACTCCGATCGCCAACGAAGAGAAGATATATCCCTTCTGGCTGCTCCGGGCAACCTTCAGGGCACCCTGTCTGCCTACAAAGACATCACAACCGGGGGCATTCCAACTGACTCCCCCACAAGAGTCACTTCCGGTGGACCAAGCCATCAACAACTCCGGGCCTGCACCCGCACCACAACAATGGACCATCAAGAAGCTCAAGATCAAGCACAATTCCCGCCAAACCCTCAAAGTCAGGGACATCCAGTACCCAAGGGGTGAGGCACGCCCTCCAACCCTGGATGAAACATCCATCGTGCTCGTGAGGACAAACGCCGCCAACCACAGCTCGGCACCTTACTGCTGCACAACCGATTCTCCATCCTAGATCGGTTGAAAGGGATCAATGGGGACATAATGATACCCACAGCAGCTGCTGCACCAAACACTTGGGGAAGGGGCAAGCCTTCTGTTCACTCCAGGAAGACCGGCCGACCAGCGGCTGACAAAGCAAAGGAAAGGGGACAGCCCTTTCATATGAAGAATCAAAGCTCGAGCCGGCCATCAACTCAAAGGAAAAATGCCGCCAGGGCAAGGGGCCAGCCCTTGGTCCCTATTCCACAAACGGGCCGACCAGCGGTCCCAATCAAGGAAAATCGGCAGGGGCAGTCGCTTGCCATCCAGAAAACTCCATCAAGCGGTCGGTCCACCGACCAATCTTATCGGCACCTTATATTGCCAAATGATAGGAAATTCCTCAACAAGACTCTACACCGGGTCAACAACTCGGCAGATGTCCTGCCAACTGGGGGCAAGCTCCCGAACAAGCCCACTCCACAGCGGGCTAATAGATCAAACAATGCTCGTGCCAACTGGGGGCAAGGTCCCAAACCCTCTGCCCCGAAGCTCAAGCAAGTATGGCTTCCAAAAGCCGATGTTTCCCCGACAGGACCATCCCCTCTGAAATCTAGTCATCCGCGATGCCCCGATATGGGCCCTCGCGGGTCGAAATCCCGAACTCACCCCCAACCCAGAGCCACTACTGGCTCGACCCAAAGGGGACGAGGGCAAGATGCGAGTCTTCACCGCTACACCACTTCTGAAATCAATTGTCTGGGCGATACCCTAGAAGCTTCAAGGACCGAAGTCCATCATGAACCAATGACATGCAGCCAAGACAATCAACCACCAGTTGCTGTCAAATCAACACAACATAAGAACAACGAAAATGCCGCTCGACACGATGAACGCGAGGATATACCTCCCAACCTGACAATGGCGGACCTCTGGCGGGAGAATCAGCAGCTCAAAGCTCTGCTAGCTAGTGCAAGCCTACTTCAAGCCCAGTTGGCACAAAATTCAACTGCTGCCAAAATTTCTAATGAGCCTCGTGTCACTCTAAATGGGCCACCCCTTGTGGTGCCGTCTCAGCCTGCCATCCATCAACAGCCGGCTCCAAGGTTACAATCAGACGACGAGGTGTTTGTGGCACCCCAATATCTGCCACCTCCTCTTCTACCTCAACAATATATGGAGCCCTCTCATAGAGCAATGATCGAACAGCTGATCGACCTGAAGTTGGCTCAACATGAAAGAAGACACAACACGGTGGCGCCCTACCAAGGCACCTACCCTCAGTCTGCTCCGCGTCACCAATGGCAACACCCCCAGGACAATAGTCCACTGATGGCGGCAGCCAAATCAAGACCGGTCAAGGGCAAGCAGCCAACGGTCTCAGGCGTCAACCCGATCAACATCCCCTCTTCTTCAGGCCAAAATGGGGGCAAGAATGCCACTATGGCTCCCTCTCGCAAGACATTTGCTAATCTCGTGCCAAGGCCAACTTGGGAGGAGCGTGCAACGAAACCATACTCCTTCCCGCAAGAATTCACGCCAAAATTGTTCAGCACCTGCATGGAAAATGGGCTAATTTGCCTACCAAAGAGCAGACGCCCAGAAGACGCCGCCAAGAGTCGGGAGTCAAACTTCTGCCCATACCACAGGCTGGTGGGGCACAAAATTGAGGACCGCTATCGCTTAAAGATTCGTCGAAGCCCTAATCCGTGACAGGGTTCTCATATTGGGGGAACATTTGGTGCATCCACCACAACCCCACTGCAAGCCCCGACGGCAAACGAACTTCATCGTCAACACGGCATCGGTCTCGAGCTGGCCCGTCGTCCTGGGGAATACACCCAAAGAACAAGTGACACAGGGGGCAGAAAACAAGGTACGTATTTTTGCCTGTCATGTTATTTCAGCAAGCAACCGTCATGACGACCCCCCGGAAGCCTCCAAGACCACAGCCCGACCAGGGCCTGCAACACGCGGCCATTCAGCACGACAGCCGGCTGCAATTGTCGAGTCTCCTCGACACAATGATAACAATGAGGACGCACCCTCCGCCCTCACACTAGAGGATCTGCTGAGAGAAAATCAGCAATTGAAGGCTCTTATTGCCAGTGCCGGTCTACTTCGACCTCAGCCGACTGAAGATTCAGGGGCAGACGAAGCTGCTGACGACCCCTGCGTCGCCCAGGTCGAGCCACCACCTCCTCCGCCACAACCTCAGGTTCACCAGCCGCCGACACCGAGGATGCCTGGGGACGACGATGTGCAGGTAATGCACCATTACCAGCCGCCTCCTCCGCAGAATTTCATGGAGCCCGCTCAACGGGATATGATTGAGCAACTCATTGCCGCTAGGCTGGCACAACATAATGAAGGCCACATCATGATGGGCCAATATCAAGTTCCCTATCCATTGCATCACCAATACGTGAGGTTGCCCCATGGAATTTCTAAAGTTCAAAAATGTTCCAAATTTGATGGGCACGGGTCCCCAAGGGAACATCTGGCTCTCTATTTCACTCATATGGGAGAGCTGGCATACAATGAGTCATATCTACTCAAATACTTCGCCACCACTCTCACCAAAGACAAATAAGCGTTTGAGTGGTACTCAAAGTCGAAGCCAAACTCCGTCACCGACCGGCGTATATGCAACGGAAGTTCGTGGAGAGATTCAGCTTCTCCGAGCGACCACACACATTGGTCGAGCTCGCCACAATGACGCAGGCGCGCAATGAAATGGCCGTCGACTACATCCGGCGGTGGCGCGACATCTGCATGAAATGTGCCAATCCGCCGTTAAATGAAGAGGCAGTGGCACTTCAGTGGGGCCTACGGCCCGAAATCCAAAAGAAGGTCTTGGGAACCAGAATCCAGACTTTCGATGACCTAAATATCACGGTGGCCGAAATTGAACGCTTCTACTTCAATAGTCCGCCAACGGCAACAGCCAGGTCAAAGTCAACAAAGGACAAGCAATCGACAGATGTCAATACAGTCGATGTTTTCTCCTCAAGAAACAAGAACAACAATGGGGGCAGGAAAGATGCCATGACATCTCTTCCTACTTCAGAAACTCCTGACAACACGAGGACAAGGATCTCGTTGGAGGAACGTCGATCTAAGCCATATTCATTCCGACAAGAATACACAAGAAGGTTGTTCGATGCCTGTATGGAGAGCAACCTAATCAACCTTCCACAAATCAAGCGCCCCCAAGAGGCCGGAAGGATTGATGAGCCCAACTTCTGTCCCTACCACGTAATGTCGGGGCACACACCGAGGGTCGCTTTTGTTTCAAAGACTTGGCCGAAGCTATGATCCGCGACAAGGTCATCAACATGTGGGAGCAACTGGTATACCCTCCTCGTGTTCACCCGAAACTGGGCAACCAAGCAACTACACCGTAAACATGATACATCATCGGTGTCTGCAGGCTAGTCAATAAAACATCATCCAACCATCATGTCCTCACGACATAGAGTCGGCCAGTGCATCATAGGCCGCTGTTGTCGCCAAAAAAAACAAACACAAAAAAAAACAAAAAAATGACAGACTTGGTTAGCCAGGCATAAACAGCTAACCGAGGGAAAAAGTGTCAAAAAAAAAAATCCAATCGAGGTGAAAACCTGCAAAGGCACCTCGGGTAAAATCGGATAACCCCGCTGTGTGAAAATCCCACAAAAGGACGCACAGGCAAAATACAAAGGGAGTCGACCTGAGTGAAGACTCCGCAAATGAGCAGTCAGGTCGATAAAAAAAATCAAAAAAAAAAAAACAATCAGCAACCTGGTCGAGCCCCCCAACCTAACAGGATGGATGGGTTCTTCTCCTTAATCTACCTTGAAAGGAGCAGAGGGCAAACCCAAATCCTCACCATCCTGACTATTTCAGTCTTGATGGTCTACCAACAACAAAACTCCTCCGAAGGACCGAGTGGATACACAAACTCACTCACATGCTCCTTAGGACCCTCTGAACCCTTGTTCTGGGTCATTTCAAAAATCCGCCATCCTGACTATTCCAGTCTCGATGGTCCACAAAAAATTCTCACCATCCTGACTATTCCAGTCTTGATGGTCTACCAAAATTTTCACACTGTCTTAATCCTTCAGGACTTGGCAGTCATCAAACTTCTCCAAAGGACCGGGTGGACACATAAATCCACTCACATGTTCCCTAGGACTTTTCCAAACAAAAATCCCCACCATCCTGACTGCTCCAGTCTTGATGGTCTACAAAAAATTCACTTTGTCAAAACTTCTCCAAAGGACCGAGTGGACACAAACCCACTCACATGTTCCTTAGGACCTTTTTCCAAACAAAAATTCTCACCATCTTGGCTATTCCAGTCTTGATGGTCCACAAAAAATTCTTATCAACTTCTCCGAAGGACCGAGTGGATACACAAACCCACCCACATGCTCCTTAGGACTCTCTGAACCCTTGCTCTGGGTCATTTCGGAAAATTCCGCCATCCTGACTATCCCAGTCTCGATGGTCCACGAAAATTCTCATCAAAAATTTTCTCCGAAGGACCGAGTGAACACATAAATCCACTCACATGTTCCTTAGGACCCTTCCAAACAAAAATTCTCACCATCTTGGCTATTCCAGTCTTGATGGTCCACAAAAAATTCTTATCAACTTCTCCGAAGGACCGAGTGGATACACAAACCCACCCACATGCTCCTTAGGACTCTCTCGAACCCTTGCTGCGGGTCATTTCGGAAAATTCCGCCATCCCGACTATCCCGGTCTCGATGGTCCACGAAAATTCTCATCAAAAATTTTCTCCGAAGGACCGAGCGAACACATAAATCCACTCACACGTTCCTTAGACCCTTTCAAACATAAATTCTCACCATCCTGACTACTCCAGACTTGATGGTCTACTAAAAGATTCCACGTCGCTCCGACCCTTCAGGTCTCGACGATCATTAAAAATTTTCCGAAGGACCGAGTGGACACAAACCCACCCACATGTTCCTTAGGATCTTTTTCAAACAAAAAATCTCGCCATCCTGGTTGCTCCAGTCTTGATAGTCTACAAAACATTCCCTTTGTCAAAACTTCTCCGAAGGACCGAGTGAACACATAAATCCACTCACATGTTCCCTAGGACTTTTTCAAACAAAAATTCCCACCATCATTGACTATTCCAAGTCTTGGTGGTCTACCAAAAATTCTCATCATCAAATTTCCCCGAAGGACCGAGTGGACACATAAATCCACTCACATGTTCCCTAGGACCTTTTTCAAACAAAATTCCCACCATCATTGACTATTCCAAGTCTTGGTGGTCTACAAAAAATTCTCATCATCAAATTTCCCCGAAGGACCGAGTGGACACATAAATCCACTCACATGTTCCCTAGGACTTTTTTTCAAACAAAAATCCCCACCATCCCGATCGCTCCAAATTTCGATGGTCTACAAAATTCCCTTTGTCAAAACTTTTCCGAAGGACCGAGTGAACACATAAATCCACTCACATTTTCCTTAGGACTCTTTCAAACAAAAAATTCCCACCATCCTGGCTATTCCAGCCTTGTCCACCAAAATTCTCATCATCAAACTTTTTACACATAAATCCACTCACATGTTCCTGGGGACTTTTTCAAACAAAAATTCTCACCATCCTGGCCACTCCAGCCTCGATGGTCTACCAAGAATCCCATCATCAAAATTTTTTCCGAAGGACCGAGTGGACGCATATCCCCCACTCACATGCTCCCTAGGATCTTTTCACTCTTGCTTCACGAGGTGGAATCCAGACTCGGCAAGATCCCCCCACAATTCATAGGTCAGGTTGAAATCCATACTTGACCCAAAATCCTTTCCGAAGGACCGAGCTGACTCATAGCCCCGCTCACATGTTCCGTAGGATACAAAATTTTTCCGAAGGACCGAGCGGACACATAGCCCCGCTCACATGTTCCGAAGGATCTAAACCTCTTCCGAAGGACCGAGCGGACTCATAGCCCCGCTCACATGTTCCGAAGGATCTAAACCTCTTCCGAAGGACCGAGCGGACACATATCCCCCACTCACATGTTCCGAAGGATTCAAACCTCTTCCGAAGGACCGAGTAGACACAACCCTACTCACATGTTCCTTAGGATTCAAACCTTTTCCAAAGGACTGAGTGGACACATAGCCCCGCTCACATGTTCCCTAGGACTAAAACATCCAAACTTTTTCAAAAGGACCGAGTAGACACATAACCCTGCTCACATGTTCCTTGACATCAAAAATTCTCCGAAGGACCGAGTGGACACATAGCCCCGCTCACATGTTCCGTAGGATCCAAAATTTTTTCCGAAGGACCGAGCGGACACATAGGCCCGCTCACATGTTCCGAAGGATCCGAACCTCTTCCGAAGGACCGAGTGGACCACATAGCCCCACTCACATGTTCCGTAGGATCCAAACATCTTCCGAAGGACTGAGTGGACACATAGCCCCACTCACATGTTCCCTGGAACCAAAACATCAAAAAATTTCTCCGAAGGACCGAGTGGGCACATATCCCCCACTCACATGTTCCCTAGGATCTTTCAACTCTTGCTCCACGAGGTGAAATCCAGACTCGGCAAGAGATCCCCACGATGCATAGGTCAGGTTGAAATCCATACTTGACCCAAACTTTCTTCGAAGGACCGAGTGGACACATAACTCCACTTATATGCTCCTTAGAACCAAACACCCATCCAATGGACCTCCGTGCTCCTGGATGCCGAAACATTCTCTTTGAGCCCTAACACTCCTTAGGACTTCAAACCAGCGTCCAAAGTCAAGTCAAGAACTCATTCCTGACTTAATCCATCCAAAATCTTCGCATACGGCTTGAGGGAAGCCTTAATTCCCTGCAAAAAAAAAGAAAAAAAAGAGGAAGAAAGAAAGAAAAATGAAAGAATGATGAAAAAATAGATGAAAAAAAAATGAAAAAAAAAGCAAACACAACTGCATACCGTCTTAACCATTCCGGTAAAGATGGTTCACAAATCTTACACTATCTTGATCATCCCGGTCTTGATGGCACCACCAAAAACTTCATATCGTCATGATTCCTCCAATCCTAACGATTCCCCCCAAAAGAAAAAAACCTCCTTGCCGTCGAAATATCCTTCGCTTTTGATGGCATTCAAAGTCTCCACCGTCCCGACCTTTCGGCCTTTACATTTGTCAAGTCTTACCGTGACAGCCACTCCGGCCCGCCACGGTCTACAAAAGCCTCCGCGCCATTGGTCGGACCGAACAAGCCCTACTTTCCTACAAGCCGGGTCTCTTCGACAAATTGAACTCACAAGTCCATCTGATGGATCGAGTGGACACATAGCCCCACTCGTAAGGTCCTTAAGATGCAAAGTCTTCATGCCACTGACCAAGTTGAAATCCATACTTGGTCAAACGCCACAATGAGAGTCTCCTGACATCAGGTTGAAATTCATATCCACAGAAAGCCCCACATTCCATGCTGACTACGTTGAAATTCATACGTAGCCAAATCCAATGGTGCATGCGGCTTGAGGGAAGCCCTAATTCCCCACAAAAAAAAAAACAAAAAGGGCTGAAAAAGGAAAGGTGCCCGACGGGCTTGGCCGATCACCCAAATAGCGACCGACCAAGAGCAAAAGTGTCAAAAAAAGAGAGCCTTGCTAGAGTGAAAACCTGAAAAGGCGCTCTGTGCAAAATCGTGCAACCCCGCTATATGAAAACCTCTTCGGAGGCATGTAGGCAAAACATCAAGGGGGCTGATCCGGGTGAAAACCTAAAAGTAGGCATCCGGGTCAGTAAAATCTACAAAAAAAAGAGAAAAAGAAAAGAAAAAAAGAAAAGAAGAGAAAACATTTTTCAAGAAAAAATGCCGAGCGAAAAGGATGCGGCGACAAGTCTGCATCAACCATGGTGGAAAAACTTCAAGCAAAGCCCCCACAAATCAAGGGAGAGCAACGGCAGAATTCAACATGACGAGGGACATTCATCTCTGAGGGCCCAAGCCCTTCTTGATCCAGAAAAGCTTCGAAACAAGACAAGCTAGTCGCCAACTACACGGACGACTCCTTGCCGACGTCCGTCTTCAAGAAATCATCCGTGGGGGGCATTTGTTGGCGTACATTTTTTAAAAAAAAAAAAGGAGAGCAGAGGGGCTGACTTAGGAGCTGGGCTAACAGCCCATTAATCAGCCACAATTGGGCCCAATTGGACACCCCAGCAGGGGCCGGATTCATCCAGCCCATAATTGGCACAATTGGGCCAAGTTCAGGCCATGTGCGCAGCCCATAGGAGGGCCTGGGTCATTCCTCAGCCTGCTGGCCCAGAAACTAGGCCCAATTGGGCCAGGCCCACTTCAACAGCAGTGTGAACAAGGCTCATGCGCACCCACCTGCCACCTCAGCAGCCCTGTACGCACCATGCAGCCACCTCAGCCCATTCATTAGTCAATTTATGGAGGGGGGAAACCGAAAAGGCCAGGGGAGATCAAGGGACAGCCAGCCATTCATTTGGAATTAATGGTGTAACCACCATGGGGAAGGCCAAAAGCCATCCACGTACAGCACATAGGCTGGCCTTTCATCTGCCCCCCACTCCCTATAAAAGGAGAGGTGCGCACCAGCAAAAGGGCTGGCTGCTTCAGACGCCGGGAGGCTGCCAAACTGCTGCCTTCACCCTGCCACCTGCTGCACCTGAGCCTGCACCTGCTGCTAGGAGAAAGAGGGGAGACTGCTGCCTTGCACCCTGCCCCTTGCTACTGCTGCCACCTGCTGCACCTGCCCACGTGCATACCTGCCAGCAGCCAAAGAAGAAGGAAAGAAGAAGAAGAGAAGAAGGAAAGGTAAAGGCCAGTTGGTGCGCCCATGTAGCCCTTCAAAGGGCCTTCTTTTCTACCTGTTCTAGGGTCCATCTCCACCCTCTGGTCGGTCTGCAAAAAAATCATCTTCTACAGCCCATGTTCGGACCTAAACCAGGCCCCTAAAAGCCCCTTTGCGCAGGCCTATTTCAGTCCAACCGAACACCCCCTTTCCAAGCCCAGAAATCTGGCCTCTGATGTAGCCCATTTTTGGCCACCTGCAGGCCCACTTGGCCCAGCCGAACACCCCCCCCCCCCCACAGCAGGAGAAAACTCTCTATTGCAGGCCCATAACCTGACCTCTGTTCAGGTCCATAACCGGCCCATTCCCTGGTCTCTACCCAGACCCATAACCAGCCCATAATCAGTCCCCCTTGCAGCCCACTCAAAAACTCCCCGAAATGCACCTGTTTTAGCCCATTGAGCACCCCCCTTTAACAGGTCATTTCCTAGCTCTCTGCGCACCCCAATCCAGGCCCATTGCTAGTCCAAATCCGGCCCCCAATCCAGGCCCAGAAACAGGTCCCCAATCGGCCTTCTTTCAGCCTGCTGTCCTGGCCCTCCTTGCGGCCCATTAAACAGACCCCTCACAGCCCCCTGATCGGTCTCCAGAAATCAGACCCAGGTCCGGCCACATTGCCCTTTGTGCAGGCCTGTTTAGCCCACCAATCAGGTCCCAAATCAGAGCCTGAAATGCCCTTTGTGCAGGCCCATTTCGGCCCACCCAAAACCAAACCAAAACAGCCCCTTTGTGGCCTACCGAGAGGACAGCAGTCCAGGAAGCTCCAAACAGGAGGACAGCAGCCAGAAGGTGGGCCGACTTGAAGGTGACGGCCCGGCACCCCTTGGAAACCGTCCGACGGGCCAAGGGCATAGCCGGGTGGCCTTCCAAGTCGGTCCTGTCCAGAAGCTCCAGCAGTGCGGCAGCTCCTCAAACAGGCCATTCCGGCCCAAAACAGTCCAAGACAGGCCCAGCGGGCCTATGGAGATTGAAGGCCGGCTTTGAACGCCGATGAAATTGAACCGGCCTCCATGGCCTTGTTCCAAAAATGAACAAATAAAAATTTCAGAATGCGAAAGCAACATTAAATTAAGGAGATCCACCCTTTGCGGGGACTCCAACCTTGGACGACTCCCCCCGGGTCCGCCCCGGAATGTCGATCCGGACGGTGGCGCGGGCATGCTCCCGTAGCCAGCGGTTCCTTCCCCCAATATGGCTAAGCTAAGGCTGGCTATTTTGGATGGGTAAATTTTCACTAAGTTGGAAAAATAGCCGGCATGCCGTCGTAATGCCAAAATTTTTCCAAAGTAGTAGAGATAAACCTATATTGGGGGAAGGACCAATCACATTGTACACCGATGTACTTCACCCCATCTTTCAATGAAATGAAGCTTCGATGTTCATATTGATGCATGAAACCGGGCATTCAAAGTGACCCGATGGGTCGGAGGCGATGCAAACCGCCAAAACTAAATTAAAACCAATTCGAATTCAAATAGAAAAATCAAAAACAGAATTAAATCAAATCTGAAATTCAACTCATTCCGGTTCAACAAGCAACCGATCTTCAACAAGATTGAACCGGTTTTGAAACAAACCAAACCGAAATCAGATTTCAAAATAAAAAATCTGCCAAAACAGAAAATTCAGATTCAAATTAAATCTGTCAACAAAAAAAAAACCAGATTTCAATCTGCAATAAAAAACCAGATTTAGGCAATCTCCCAAAAACAGATTCTAATCAACTTCAAAAAGTCTGATTTTAGCAATCTGAAAATTCACTTAAAATCCACAGGACTTCACTTAAATGAACAATCAAGTGCTTCTTCCCAAAAAAAATCAAATAAACAACATTCCAAACACCCAAAATGGATCAAAATCAACTCAAAACCAGAAAATACAGAAATCTGAAAAATCAGAAATCTGGGAATTCATAAAACCAACCAAACAACAAATACCAAATTGCTTAAAACACTTTAAGCACATCAAAATCAAAATCAACCAAATTCAATCCAAAACAAATCAAAAAAAACCAAACAACAAATCAATCAAACAAATTGATTCAAAACCCAAAATCAACAAAACTGACTTTCAAGTCAACCAACAAAAAATAAAACAAACCCGAACAAATCGGTTTGCATCTGATCGGACCCAAAAGGCCGCTGCCCTTTTGAGTTTTTTACTTATATTTTGTGGATGTGCATGTCTCCGAAAACAGGTTGCCACGACGGTTAATCAAAGGCGTTCGATCCGTTGCTCGATGTAAGTTAACGCCGGATATTCGCACCATCCGGCGGAGAAGGGTCAAAAATGAAATTTTCAAAGAACCCGAACCTCGGTTCTAATATTTTTAAAACTATCACCGGACTACTTAATATTTTTAGGATATCACATATTTTCCTAGAAAAAGTCCGGAGATGTCTTTCTTTCTAAAAAGAACAGACGCAGAAGAAAAAAGAGGTTCACACACCCTACAATGTCAACAGCTGACTCTTTTTAAGGATCCAGAACCCAGGAAGTAGCATTAATGTTTCTTATACTATTCAATTGCTTATAAATATCCTCACAAACCCACATAAAATCAGCGTATAGCTATTAGTTTATGGATGATTTTATGCATTTAGACACTCGAAAGGTATGTGTTGCTTCATGCTTTGCAGGATCAGCTGATCTGAATCAGGGCACTTCCCAACTCGATTCCACGGGAGAAGGGTGATCCCAGTCTGATCGTCCACCTTGGCCTGGGTCTGATCGGCTCAGCCTGGATTGGCCATATCAAGACTAGGATCAGGTTGGATAGGCTGATCCCATCGAATCCTTTTGTCCATGTGAGGGGCTGAGGGTGGAGGTGCAGGCTGGAGTTAAGGTGGGGGTACGTGGCCACCCCACATCTTCCCCACCAACTTTTGGCAGGGAAAATGAAAGTAGACCAGTAAGTTGGGATCCATACAAGCTGTGGATCTTTAAAATAAAGGTATTTTGATCCGAAAGCAGACCCACAGACTCACCACCTAAAACAGGGCGAATAAGGTGCAGGAGCAACCAGCAGGCCGCTTACCCCCCCGTCTTGGCCCTCAGCGTAGTCAGAGATGACAGATCAACTGCCAATGAGCATGACCCCTGCCTCAATACCACCAGATCAGCTAATCCTGGGTTTATGGCAGAATGTCTGAGTAATCAATCTGAGCCCAATCTGAATTGTGATTGCTTCCAGCACTCAACATTACTGAGATAATCACTTAAGTCATCCGTTTTGCAAAAATGTGGGAAAAAGTGGTGCATATGTGAACTAGAGAATGCTTTTATATGCTACAATAAGGCAAAAGCTAAGCTCGTGATCAAAATAACGAAATATTATGTAAGAGTCAAAGTACCTTTAAACAAAAGGATATGCAAAAACAATTGCATCATGTAATCAACTATAAAAAATAAATTCTCGAGCATACATTTAAGTAGACAGTCACATCAATGTTGATAATGTCCCCATCCTGCACAGAAAAGAATATAAGCTAAAGTACACATGAATTATCACAACAATATTTTCCAAGCATACAACTCAAGTGACAACTGAAAGTAGCCAGACAAAAGGCAACTTTAAAACCTGTAGCTGCCGGGAATCAGGGATTCCATGACACATGCACTCATTGACTGATGTGCACACACTCTTGGGAAATCCTCCATATCCAAGTGGTGATGGATAAGCTCCAGCATCAATAATCATCTTGTGCACTGCTTTGTCAATTTCGTTTGTTGTTATAGATGGCTGATAAGAAGACACAATCTTAGATGTATAACAATGTTTGAAACATTGCTACCAGCATGAAAAGAAGAAAGTTGGAAGCAAAGCAAGAAATGAAACCATGACATGGGGGCTGGGACCTTAACATGTTAATAGTTTAATCTAAGAAGAAAAAAGAAATGCAAGAAACATGAGATGAAAGGTTTGGCAGGTTTTGGCTGCACCCGTGGTTTGAACTCGGAAGAAAAAAAAATCACGCACCAGATTTCAAGGAAAAAAGTTTATCATTTCTCACAAAAGCATACTGACGTGGGACGAAGAGAAATACCATGCTTGCCATGAATCTTTAATCAATTCAACCATCACAAATAAGTAAATTGTCTACAAACATCCCAATAATTGAAATGATAACTCTCAGCAAACAAAGACCACCAACCTTAAAAATTTCATGATGTAGAAAATGTGTGCTGGCCGAAGGGTGTGGCACGAGACATGCTGCCTGCATTGGCTTCTATGAGACTGTTTGAACAGTTTTAACAATCACAAGCTGGTGACCGGGCACCTGCCGCAGCATTTGACTGATATAGACACATATTCCATCTATACATCCACCACCAGATGTACATGAGTAGAGATGGTTGAGTAGAGATGGCCCAATGATTACTTAAACATGGATAGCACCTCGCCTCAGGCACTTGGGGCCATTGTAACAGAAATCGGCGATTTTTTAAAAAAAATCTTTAAAAAATCTGATTTTTCTATGTCACCGATTGTTTTGCCCCTTTTTGCCGCTCTTTTGAAAAAAATGCAATGTACACGATTACATCGTCGATACGCGATGTAAATTGCCGATTGTAAAAAATCGTTTGTTTTTTTAACCCTAGTCGAACGAATCGAGAATGCCATTCCGTTCTCTCCGTCCGTAATCGTTCGATGACCCAGCGTTGTTCTCCATCTCCCGGCGACTGCAAGTGCCGTTCTCCATCACCCTGCTTGAAGACACCTTGCTGCAACACCGCAAGAGCTCCAAGCGACTCACCGTCACCGCCACCAACGAGGGCAAGGATTGCGCGGCCCGCAGGGTGGCTACACGACTCTGCGAGGTGGCTCTACTATGCGAGGTTGCAGGTTCGTGCGGGGCGGCTCTACTCTACGAGGCGGCTCTACTCTGCCCGTTGAGAACCGAGGTTGCAGGTTGGTGTGGAGCGGCTAGGCGGCTCTGCTCTACTCTGCGAGTTGCCAAGGACCGCTTGCGGCTAGGCGGCTCCATCTCGGTGGCTTGGTGACTCCATCTCCGCGGCTGTGGGTTCGTACGAGGCGGCTAAGCAGCTGAGTTGCGGTTCTACTCTGCGAGGTGCCGAGGGCCGCTTGTAGACTTGCGAGTTGCGGTTGCAGGTTCGCACGGTTGCAACCTTGCAGGTTCTTCAATCCAGGCGACTCCGCAGGTTGCCTCCCCGAGGGGGGTGAGGACCTTTATCATGCGGTTGTAACCTTGAGGAAGATCAAAGGTAAAAAAAAACAGAAATTGATTAATTGAGATATGCAGGTTGATCTTGTTCATGTTAACATTGTTTATTAATGTATTCATTTTATAATAGGATGAATGATCCAATGTAAAACTTAATATTTTTGTACAGTGATTGTTTGACAATGTCAAGAGTAAGAGATCCGTTATGGGAATTTGCAGCACTAGAAGGAAATAAGATTAGATGTGCATTTTGTAGAGAAGTATTTGCAGGATGTACCATAACAAGAATGAAATATCATTGGGCCAACATTTCATCAAAAGATATCCATGCATGTTCTGGTGTCCCAGATGAAGTCTGTAAAATATCGATAAAAGTAGTGAATGACTTAAAGTCAAAAAATAAGAAACAAAAACTTGATGAATTTTGGAAGTCAAACTCAAGTTCAATCGGGTCTGCTTCATCAGTTTTCAGTGACATTCAGGATGATCAAACCCAAGAAAGGACTGGTCTTAGTTAACCAAACATTTACTCAAAACTTAAAGCAAAGGATAAGAAGGTAGCACACTTGGCAATTACTCGATATGTGCTTGCAAATAATTGACCGTTTCATTTAATGAGGACGGATGAGTTTAAAGATGATTGTGCAGCAATAGCTAATTGTGGTCTTGGATATGAACTACCGAGTAGTGAAAATGTAAGAACATCACTACTAGATAAGTTGAAACAAGAAGCTGATGAAAATGTTGAAATTTTAAAAATATCATGGAAGATGTATGGATGTACTCTTATGTCAGAATCATGGACTGATGGTAGAAAACGTCCACATGTTAATTTACTTGCATGTTCTTTAAAAGGTGTTGTTTTCTTAAAATCGAAATGCACAGTTGGTAAGAAAAAAGATGCAATTTTCAAAATGAATTTTATATCCTCTACAATTGAAGAGATTGGTTCAGAGAATGTGGTCCAATTTATTTCAGATAATGCATCTAACTATCTCTCAAATTTGGACATTTGATTGAGGTAAGATATCCTGAAATTTTTAAGGTAAATTGTGCATCTCATTGTATTAACCTAATGTTGAAACAAATTAATACACTTGAGTTCGTGAAGCCGGTTCTAGATGATGCAAGAAATGTTGTGAAGTTTATGTATAAATATCAACATGTCTTGGACTTGATGAGGAAGTTTACAGGTGATAAAGAACTAAAAAGGCCAGCTTTACAAGGTTTGTTTCTAATTTCTTATGCTTGCATTCGATAATAAAAGTACAAGATGCATTGAATTTTATGGTTGCTTTTGGAGAGTGGAGAGATTCATTAGTATGCAAAAATGAAGGAGTGCAAGTGAAGAATGTGATTAAAAGAAACACATTACGGGAATGTGGAAAAGAATTGCTTTATGTAATTGAACCTCTATTCAAAGTGTTGCGTATGGTTGATGGTGATGGACCTACAATTGGTTATATATATCGGGTTATGTGTATGGCAAAAGAAAAAATCAAGCATGCCTTCAAAGATGATGTTCAAAAGTATTCATCTTTTTGGAAGATTATTGATGATAGATGGAGAAAGTCAATGCATAGCCCTTTACATGTTGCCGCTACTTATTTAAATCCTTATTTACACTATAATGGACATGTAAGAATGGACTCTGAAATAAAAAAATGGTCTTCGTATAGTTATTTCAAGAATGGTACCTAATGAGGTTGATGGACAAAATATAACGAAAGAATTAAGAGAATATCACTTTTTGGGAGGAAAAATATTTGAATCATTGGCTATTTCTTCACTTCATGTATCTCATCTTTGTAAGTATCACTCTTTTCTCATTTTTATTATGTAAGTTGTTGCTACATTGCACTTATATATACTTTTTATTTCAGGTATTTGATGGGACCAATGGGACAGCGAGATCCCATTTTACAAAAATTGGCAATTAAGATGCTTGGTCAACCTTCTAGTGCATCAGCATATGAGCGAAATTGGAGTGCGTTTGAGGCAGCTCATACCAAAAAGCGAAATCGTTTAAAACTAAAACGGCTAGCAGATTTGGTATACGTAAGAATGAACAACCACATGAAGAAGGTCAATAACAAAAGGGGAAGACAAGTCAAAGAACTAATTGACATTGAGAAGATTATTGCATTTCCTGACGTGATTTAAGAAGATGAGCCTTTTGAAGATGTTGAATGTGAAAATAAAGAAAGTGAAGTCGAGCTTATTTATTTACCATTCCTGATTTTATTTGTTGAGTTTAACTTGAAACGTTTACACTTTTATTGATGTTATTTTGTGTTTAATCTTTTGGTCAAGCTTATTTAGAGGCAGATGATACATTTGAACTTCATGTTATAATTGAATCTACTTGTTGTTCTCGTTAGATTGTTTGTTATGTTGGAATTTGAGTCTATATTATGATGTTTTTTATGATAATATATATCATATTAAACGTTTTATTTCCGATGTTTTCCAAAATAATTACGATCCTTACGCTATGTTAGATTTTTTCATCGCACCGAATTTTTTCCGTATACCGATTTTGTTACTTTGCTTGCGGCGGGCACCCGAGGCATTTTATATTATTTAATTATTTTAATTTAAAATATACATATATCTATTATAAATAGTTGAAATAAATCTAAAAAAGTACTTATAATATTAAAATACATGCATCATTTTAATAACTATATTTTGTAGCATCAATAAATAATGTTATAACAATAAAAAGGGTTAATAACAAACATAACATCATAACAACTAACAAGAGTAGAGTACAAATCAAGCATAACATAACATAACTTAATGAGAGTAGAAATCAACAAGAAAAGAAGACAAATATTATAATTAAATTAAGAAATGGATCATGTTTGACCAGATTTATTTGACTTGGCGGGCGAGGCATTTTGAGGCGAGGCGAGGCGTTTTATCAGTGCCTCAACAGCCAAGCGCCTCTAATAACTATGTCTTGAAACCACTTAAATTGATATGTACATGATCTTGGATGTTTAAATGTTATTTGTTCTAAATTTTTTTATTTTTATGATTATTTTGCAATTTTTCCAAAAATGAAAAATAAGACTGATTCTAGATCGGATTTTATTCATGTGGATCAGCCGATTTGGCCGATCTGATCCACTACAAATGTTGGAGATATACAAAGACTAATAGTAGCAAGATAAAATTTGGAATTTGTATTTCTCATATGCTGTAACTTCAACATGAAGAAAACAACTTTCTAGGTTGAATGCATGAGTAATAAACTTGTCATCATGCTTAAATTACATAACATCCTAGCAGGTATCATGGTATATATGTGTGTTCTGTGTGTAAATAAAAAGTAGAGTCCATTGGTAAATCTGCAGTGTCTTGTTTAAAAAATATAAATAAATATAAAATTTTATATGCCCAGTCAGATGGTATTAAAAAGAGATGGGAATAGAAGGGCAATGCATAATTGAAAACTTGGGCAAATGGAGCTCCAATAGATCAGGCACTGGGCCTCAATAGATGTTGGTGAAGATAATAAAAAATGTAAATTATAGCCAGAATTTTCATGAGAATCGAAGGCCATATTAGTGTTAGGCTACCCAGAAGTTATGGTTTACCAATTCCACTCTAAGTAGGGTTCAGATGAACCTGCCATGCCATCAACGGATGACCTTTCTTCTTCATCAGTTGTCAAAAAAAGAAAACAGTTCAAATTTGTATGTTGCTCTCATGGTCAATGAAAAATAGCACCTTGCAGGCAAAAGCTCTTTGAAAAGGTTTAACAAGTTGGTGATGGAAAAGTCCATTAAAACAACCCAAGTCAGCAACATTGCATCAGTCTCGACAAAGATCGCCACTGTTTCTTCCTACTGGCTCCATTATAAACTGCAGCATGGTGTTTTAACATAAAAATACAAATATACAATAAAAAGGATTATAGTGGACTGTAAAAAACATAAAACATTTGTTGAACTGCTTCAGGTTCAATGTGATTTCTCAGAGTCAAACAAGAGACATTAAATCTGTTTATACGTTGAAGATGAGGCATTCTTTGACGGTACGCTATAGCTTTGATGAATATAGGAACAATCCAAGTTATAAGAAAGGCTTTCAAAATAAAAGTGATGAATACCATGTGGCATACTCGATGAAAAGTTGGAAACTCTCGTTTAAGTTTTGAACAGCTGAGATAGACAGGAAAAGGTTGAAGTTTTCAAGCTGTTATTGATGGTATTTTAATTAGATTGCATTGTGGACTTGTCTGATGGAGTTTTTCATCTTTTAAGTAGTTTTTTTTTTCCCTTGACTAATGGAGCTCTTTTGGTTTCTATTTCCAACCTTCTGATGGAAGAAGCATGACATAAAGATGAGGCAATATGATGAGAAACAATATGCTGTTTTTTTTGTTAAGGGGCATATTTGTAAGTCTGATAGCATGGTTAAGGGCTAGCAAATGCTCTATAAGTTAGTGTTAATTTTTCAAAACCTAAGTTCTTGAATGGGCGATGCCGCATTCTTCCCCTCTCTCTTCCCCTCTTCCGCCCGATGCACCTTCATCCCACTTCCTCTTCTAGTTTTCTTCTCCTTCAACCCCAAGCTGTCTGCACCGTTCACCCTCCCCCTTTCTTCCCCTTCCGGTTTATGCATCAATGATGGCACATCTTCTATGGCTCCATCATCTTCCTCCACTCCGAATGATCCAGTTGGTGTTTGTGACGAAATAGGAGCTTGCAAGTTCTGGGAATCCCTCCATAACCTTGCACAGCCCCTTTCGTTGGTCATCAGCACCTCCCTGGCTACTCAGCACCAGAGCACATGGATCCGATGACCCCCAAACCGTGCCAACAGTGACATAGCACACCAGGACACCTTTTGGCGATCTCCAGATAGATAGTCCTTCCTTCCTGTCGTCTCTTCTCCACCTCCACCCAAGTGTAGGTCCTGCAGGAGTTCCCATCAAAGCAGCCTCACCTTCATCTCCTTCATTCGTATTTGTCTTCCCATTCTAGATCCAACAGAATATACCCAAAGCTCCATCACCTTCTGGCAGTCATCTAGCCCTCCTCCTAGTTCACACGACCATCTCCACTCCCCTCTGGTCCAATCGGAAAGCCAAATTCATCCCATACCATCTAGCGCTCCACCTTCTCCACTTGACCATCCACCTCTTTCCGCCTTCAGCTCCTCCGACCCACATCTCCATCTCTGTAACCTCAACCGCATAAGGAAGATAATGCAGGCTCCTTCGTTCCCTCTTCCATCAGGATCGACAAAGGAGACAAATGCCGCTCTGCCATTGATGTAACCTCAAATTTAAATATTTTTTGTTTTGGAAATTCATTTTCCTTTTGGATTTGAATTAGACCTTAGCATTGACTTCTTAGGAAAATAGATGGTATTCCATAAAAGTACTAACTAGGGTCAAAATTATATGTTTAGGTTGTTAGGTTCTTTGAAAATTTATTTTGACCTCTCCCCGTCGAATGGTGCGAAGATCCGACGTTAATTACATCGAGATAACTCGAATACCCTTGATTAAGCGCCATAGCAATCCATGAAAATAGAAAACGTGCATCCACAAAATAAACATTCACACAGACACAGGAGAAAACAATCCCATGCAATTGATGGAATGCAAGCACTCAATTTCATTTTGAATTTGATTGAATTGGTTGGATTAAATTTGTTGGTTTGATCTTGATTTGAGTTGAATTTAGTTTGAGTTGAATTTAATTGGTTGAATTGCTTTTAATTTGGGTTGAAATTAGATCTATTCATCTTAGTTGAATCAATTGATTTGAGTTGTTTATTGATTTAAGTTTGGTTCAATTTTGAATTTGTTGATTGATTAATTTGAGTTTGGTTTATTTTGAATTTGTTAATTGATTTTAAACTTGATCTGAGTTTGATTTAATTTGTTTATTGTTTGATTTTTAGTTTGATTGGAGTTGAATTTGAATTATATTGAGTCTGGCTTTGATTTGATTTGTATTTGAGTTGATTTGATTGAGTTTGGATTACTTAGAGAAATTTGATTTGATTGAATTGGAGTTGAGCTGGATTTGAGTTCAATTTTGATTAGTTTTAGGTTTCAGTTAAACCTACAGATTTTGTATTTCACAGTTTCTGGATTCTCTCTTATGCAATTTTCAGATTTTTGTGAAGTGATTTGGGACGGCTTTGAATTTGAGTTTTTTATGGGTTTGAATGGTTTGGAATCACCTATCTACGGATCAGCCTCTGACTTGTGCTAGTTTCAATTTTTGGAATTCATATTTGAAACCTCAAATTTCTGAATTTAGTTCGGATCTCCTGCAGGCCCAAATTCTGTACATTGCACATCTTCTGATTTTCGGTTGTAGGCCTTAAACTTTCAGATTTTTCATTCACAAATCTCAGATTGCTGATTTCAGATTTCAGATTTCGGATCTGCCAAGTCCAGATTTACAAATTGCTGTATATATTTTTTTATTTCAGATTTTGGTTGCAGGTTTTGAATTTGGGTTTATTTGGTTAGAATTGATTTGAGTTAAAAGTTGTTTATGGATTGATTTAATTTCAGTTTGTTTTAAATTTGTTTGGTTAAAGTTAACTTGTTTTAAGGTTTTAAAAAAAAGGATTTGGATTGATTTAAATTTGTTTAAGTCAGATTTGGCTTAAAATGAAGTTTGTTTGGATTAATTTTGTTTGATTATCTTGAGTTTAATTTAAGAGTTGGATTTGAATTGAATTTGATTGGTGTTTGAATTTAATTTAAGAAGTTTGATTTAAATTTGCTTGACTTGTCTTTGGATTTGGTTTTTTTATTAAAATTTGCTTGGAAATTTGATTTGGTTTATTTTTGAGAAGTTAAGTTTCGTTTATGGGTTGTTATTTTAATCATTTGGTTAAAATTGATTTACATGTGTTGTGACTTAACTTGATTTGGTTTAAATCGAAATTATTTAATTTGAAAGCCTTTTGAATTTATTTAGTTGAAATTAAATTGGATTTTGAGATGTGAAAAGAAAGAAAAAATAATAATATTAATAGGAGCACATGAATACCCTGCATGTATGGAGATATTCCACAAAACTTAAACTCCGAGCTAATTTTTTCATGGCCCCGTACGGGCATAAAAATAACAACTCTCTTTTTTTTAAGATTAAATTTCTCATAGCTCTTTATGAGCATCAAGAAATTTATCTCAAATGAATTTTGGGTATCGAAAATCGACCCCACAAAGAAAATTAAATCTCATATGGCCTTTTATAGGCGTTAAGAGACTTAAAAAAAAGAATGGATTTTGGGGTGTTAGAAACTAACCCCACAATTATTATTAAAATTTTAAGGGAAAGTAGCTCCGGTCCGTAAGGACTTGTGGAGGACCTCCCAAGGATGTCACCTCATTGACCTATGGTTTAGCACATGACCATCCCATGGTCCCAGGGTGAAGATCCTTTTAATTTAAATTTTTTTTTTTTGAAGGCCCTGCACTGTTCAAGTTCTGTTCAGTCGAGATGAGGCCCGGTCCACTGTTTGGACCGGACCGGCTCATTTCCTGGGCCGCGGCTGCTTCTGCAGGGGAGCCGGCGGACGCTCGGGAGCCGGCCGGCTTCGTCCGGTCTGCCTTTTTTTTTCGCATTTTCTTCCCGCGTGGGCCTAGGTCCGGGGACATTATTTCCCCCCTCCCGCTACTGTTCATCCCGATGGCAGAAACCTCCGGACGCCTTCCGGCACCCGGACGCAGCGGAAGCGGGACCTGCCGCAACCGCGGAGGCCATCGGCTCCTCCCGACGGTCTGCTCAGAGAGGGAAAGCCACTCCGGCGACTCTGATCAACTGAGAGAGGAACTCCGGCGGCCCCGCGGGATTTGCTCGAAGGTGTAGACAAGATCCTGCGGCAACCGGGAGCTGAGAAGACCTCGGCGATCTGGGAACTTCAACCAAGGGGAGAGACGCCCTCGGCGATCTTAGCGGGAAGAATAGATGCCTCCAGCAGCTTCAACAACCATGGCAGGGAGCAAGGGCCTCCTTGGCGGTGTGAACGATTCCGGCGGCTTGCGGTACGATCCTCCGCTCTGTTTCTCCTCCCTTTCTTTCTTTTTTTTTTCTTCGCCTCCTCCCCCGGACGGTCTGCTCAAGAGGTGCTTATATAGACTTGTGTGCTTCCCCCCGCCGTCTGAAAAACCTTCTGGGAAAGGAGCCCGTCTTGGAGACGAAAGCGGGGAAGATGCGCGAATCCTGGGATCCCCCTCCCTCCTTTTGCAATTCCGGTGGATATATCCAGGAGCATTTATGGAACCCCCTGCCTCCGAAAGAGTCCGATTTAGAGTAGGGAACCTTCGGGACCCCCTTTCTTTACCGTGAGAGCCCACGGGAGTACACCCTTGACCATCCAGATAAGATATGGATTAAGCCCAAGGAATGCGAATGAACCTTATGTGAGCCTATATCCCCAATAAATTGAACGTGGCCAAAACAGAGCCCATCCACCCTCCTGGAAGGTGGTTCGAGTAAGCCATTTGACCTCTTTTAATTGGACGATCAATATTTGAACTGTCGAGCCCACTCTGTAGCTCCGATCATGGCGCATGGTATCCCCATAAGCCTAAGCATGGCCAGCCAACCCTCCCCCTTTTTTTTGTAAAAAATGTGTGCCAACAGCCATCTCCACCTGCTGCCAAAGGTCAACAACGAACACGAAGGCGGCAAAAAGGGGGCACGCCTGCCTTTTGTGGGCATCAGGTACAACTGCCCACGATGTGCCAAGAGAGGCCACGACCCTCCGGGAGAGGTGACTAAACCACAGCTGGATCACAGTCAGGCCAGTCCGCAGCCCAAGCCAGACCAAATGCCAGCCTTGCCAGCCTGTCTATCTAATTCACCACCGGTCCAACAACTAGACCGACCGGTTCAAGCTGGTTCAGTTCAATTTAAGGCCCTCAACTAGGTTCGGGCTATTTCAGACTAGTTTAGGCCCGGATCGATCACTTTTTGATGAGTTTAAGCTCAACTCGCTTCATTTTGACCTATTTTGATTTATTTTGAACATCATAATGCTATCTTCGCAACTTTTAACTATGTTTCACCGCGTCGTCCATATTAGTTTTGATATCAGAGCCTGGGAATGGCACATTCTCGTAGGCCAAATCCTAAGGTGCTTCCAAGGACTTCAACACTCAGTGAATAAATATGTGTGGAGTTTAAGAAAAGGCAATACTTGAGGACAAAATTTTTCCCAAATAGGGGAGTATGATGAGAATTGATGTGTTGGATTTTTTGTTATAAGGGTGATGTAACCTCAAAAATCTCAATATTTAAAAGATTTTTCTTTTTGGAAATTCATTTTCCATTTGGATTTGAATTAGATTTGATTTGATTTGACCTTAGTATTGACTTTGTAAGAAAATAGATGATATTTCATAACAGTACTAACTAGGGTCCATGATATGTATAAATTATAATTTGAGGTTGTTAGGTTCTTTGAAATTGATTTTGACCTCTTCCCGTCGGATGGTGCGAAGATCCGACGTTAATTACATCGAGATTACTCGAATACCCTTGATTAAGCGTCATAGCAATCCATGGAAATAGAAGACAATACATCCACAAAAATAAACATTCACATACACACACAGGATAAAACAACCCCATGAACTTGATGGAATGCAAGCACTTACTTTACTTTGAATTTAATTTGAATTTAAGTTGAAATGGTTTGAATTTAGTTTGAATTAAATTTGATTGGTTGAATTTGATTTGTTAATTGTTTTCAATCTATTTGAGTTGCTTATTGATTTAAGTTTGGTTCAATTGAAATTTGATTGGAATTAAATTTGGTTTGAGTTTGATTTTAACAAATTGATTTGTTTTAATTAAAATTAATTTGAGTTTGTTTATTGTTTGATTTTGAATGGGATTTGGGCTTAGCTTAAGGAGTATGGTTTGTTTGGCATGAATTAAATTTGTGCTTGAATTTGGTTTGTTTTAAATCAAATTTGTTTGCTGGAATGGATTTAACTTGAGAAATTTGGGTTTGATTTGAATTTTGTTTGAATTTGAGTTTGTTTTATTGGTTTGTATTTGTTTGGGAGATTTGATTCCTGTTGAATTAATCAGCATGGATTGGTTTATGATTTGTTTATTGATCTAAATTCAATTTGATTTGAATTTAATGTGTTTAATCAAGTTGGATTCTGTGGCAGATTGATTGAGTTTGGGATTGAATTTTAATTTAAGAAGTTTGATTTAAATTTGCTTGACAGGACGAGGGTTTGTCTTTGGATTTGGCTTGTTTATTAAAATTTGCTTGGAAATTTGATTTGGTTTATTTTAAGAAGTTGGGTTTTGCTTATGGGTTGTCATTTAATCATTTGGTTAAAGTTGATTTACATGTGTTGAACAGATTGGTTTACAGATTTAATTTAATTTGGTTTAAATTGAATTTACTTAATTTGGAATCCCAGTGAAATTATTTAGTTGAAATTAAATTGGATTTTGGTGTTTAACAGGTTTAGGCTTGGAGTTTGTTTGACAAATTCATTATCAAGTTTGGTTTAGTTAAGATTGATTCACATTCTGTTTTGAGATTTGTTGGATTTGATTTGTTTTATGACTTAGTTCAGATCCTATTCGGAGCATGCATTTTATGATTTGATTGCCCAGTTATAATGGGTTGATGTCATTGTATTGAGTTGAAATTGATTTAACACTTTAATTTGGTTTGGATCAGCTTTAAGCGGTTTTATTCAAAGTTTCTTTTTTTACTGATGACATCAGATTTAAATTTGATTGGAGATTCTTTTAGAACCATGTTCAGTTGTTTAGAGTTGATTTGAGTTCATTGTACAGGTTCGACCCATCTTGAATTTCAAACAAGTCTTGCAGATCATGAATTGATATCTTGACCGGCTTGAACTTGGAATTCAAATTAGATTTAGCTTTGACTTACCGCCTCTCAGGTTCAATGGATTGTTTTTTTTTTGTCTAGTTTGAATTTCAGATCTGGAATTCCTACATTTGGAAGGGGCTTTAGACGTGGATCTGACTTTCTAATCTGGGTTGAGTTTGTTTGATTTGGCCTACCTGGTTTCATGATTTAGATTATGTTTTAAATTTCAGTTTTCAAGCCTAGACTTCCAGATTTGTAATTCTGCAGATTTTACAGGTTTCGGTTTTCTTGTTTTAGATGTGAAGTTCAGATTTTTGATCTCCTACAGATTTCAGACTTCAAATTTCTTGCAGATTTTGCACTTCAAATATTTTCGGACCGCAGGTCCTGATTTCAGATTTCTTGTTTATGAATTTAAGTGAGTTTATGATTTGTTTTGAGTGTGTTTTGATTTGGGGATTTGGTTGTATGGAAATTCAGATTTCAGATTTACAGGTTTTAGATTTTTAAATTCTTTTACAGGTTTCAAATTTTCCAGATTTCAGAATCGTTTGTTAGTTTTTTTTGTTGTCTTGCATTCCAGAAATTTCATGTGGTTGTCTCTCCTCTATGTAACATCAATCTATGTACCGAACATGAATTTCACTGGTTCTCTCAATTATGAGACATGATTTACAATTTGAATGACCATAAATCAGGTCCTTTCGAGTCATTGATGAACATAGAACTTGTTTGATCAATTTGAGATGAAAAACCTCCGGTCTTTGATAGGCTTGTGAGCATTCTTCCTATTGATTTGAGATTGAGCACACCCGGCTTTTGAGAAGCTTGTGGGGACTCATCTCACTGTTTTGAAACTGAGCATATCCTGGTCTTTGATAGACTTGTGGGAAATTAGCTCATGACAATCTTCATGGCTCCTTCATGAGTTGATGAACTGCTTGCTGCACCGGTAAGACATTGGGGTATGTTTTTATAGATCTTTGGATGTCTACCTTAAGAAGAGGGTCAGGAGGTGGGTTTAGAACCGGCCTCCTGGTTTCTCTTTATTTTGAATTCTTTTAAGTTGAGCCGAAGCCATGAGGTGGGTTTAGAACCGGCCTTATGCTTGTCTCGGTTTGTTTAAATTAAATGGATTTTTATTTAGATTAAGTTGATTGTTTGTTTTATTATTATTTTTGAATTAATTATGGGTCGGGAGGTGGGTTTAGAACCGGCCTCCTGGTTTCCCTTCTGTTTTGAATTCTTTTAGGTTAAGCCGAAGCCATGAGGTGGGTTTAGAACCGGCCTTATGCTTGTCTCGGTTTATTTGAATTAAATAGATTTTATAACTTGAATTCCAGCACTGTTCATCCAGCGTGCTATTGGGCCTCCGTAGCTCCCCTGCGGCCCATTGCCGCTATGTCATCCAGCCTTCAATTCCTTTCTTTTCTTCTTTTTTTTCACATCTTTTCCCTGTGGGCCCCACATCCAGGTTTGACCCGCGGGTCAATGCCTTCCGCGGCCGGCTCCTCTTCGCGCGCGCGGGCGGCCTACTCTTCACGCGCGCGGCCCTTTCACGGCGTCGACCGCGGTTGACCCAGCGACGTCCTCCCCTTTTTTTTCCATTTTCTCTTTTCAGCGGGCCCCACCATATGCCACGATGGACATAGGTCGGGGGGAAAATAACCCCCCCCCCGCACTATTCCTCGCTCGGCCACGACGGCACCGTTGGCTGCGACAGTGCCCTCCTTCGCTCGCCGCTCGCTCGCAGTGGAAGATGAAGCAAGCGGCGGCTCTGGACAGGTTGTTCGGAAGAAGAAAGGGCTTTCGCTGTGCACGGACGGCGAAGAAGGAGACTCCGGCGTTTCCAACGGCGTTGCTCGGAGGCGACGGTGCCGACAGCTTGTCCGGAAGAAGAAGCAGGGCTCGCCGATGCAACTAGAAGAGGGATCGGGACTTGACGGCGCAACCGGAGGAAGGTATACCTCCGCCCCGCCTTCTCTATTCCTTGCAGTCGCTCTCTCTCTGTTTTTTCTGTGTCCGCCTCTATCTCTCTGGTTTTTTTTCTCTCTCTCCCCCCTGCTACGATGCTGCGGACGCCTCTTTCATAGGCGAAGAGACCCTCTGTCATTGGCAAGCCAGTCCAACTCCGATTGGGAGTCGAATCTCTCTATTTGTTGCGGGATAGGATTCTATTGCTGTTTCTGACTCATCCCGCCATTGGGGGAGATCTTTTTGTTATCAGGACCTTCCGGATATGCTTCAACGGAAGGGTTCCACGTGTTGGGGAAGTCCAGCTCTCCGTTGGACTTGCGAGTTGTTTATGGAACTAGTAAAAGCCCATTTCTCCTTTTTGATTCCACCGCCAACTTCACGCGGTAGACTCCCAACTTGCTATAGTTTTTATTTTCCACATTTCATTTATTTCCTCCCTTTGTTTTTTTTTCTTTCCTTTCTTTTCTTTTTTTTCTGACAGCTCCCCTTCCCAGCACATCTTACTTCTCCCATTCTGGGTGAGCATTAGAATAGGACAGGTTCAAGCGTGAACCCCATTCTTCTATGGCAAGATTAGCATCTCTACGACACCTCTCTTTTTTTTGAATAAAACCTAGCCCATTAAGTACTTGAATCATTGACTACTCAAGGATATCAACTTGGGATATTTTGATTGAATGAAGATTGAGGCCGGTTTCAATTATTGTGAAAATTTTGGTGTCAACAAGTGCCCCCCACGGGTGAATTCCCATAAACGAAAGTCGTCGGGGAATAGCCCGTGCAAACATAATTATGCCATTTTCTTTTCTTCAATCATTCTGTTGAACCTTGGAATTTGACCATGAAAATATATCTGAATGCTTTTCTTTCTGTCACTTGCTTGCTGCTATATGACTAGAAATTTTGAAATTGTTTACGCAGAATTGTGTCTACTCCCTTTTTGTCATTCGCTTGTTGCTTGACTAGAAATTTCTTGAATTGTTTGTTGCAAACATATTTGAACTATTTACTTTGTGCCATCTTGTATTTGGTGTCATCCAACTACGTTGTCTTGATGTCAACAGGCAAATGTATTATGACCCAGAAGGTAGTCCTTCGTGCTCGTGCTCCTCGGTGTGGTGCCGATGCTAGGAGTATCCCGAGCAAGAGGTCTCATGAACAGACAAGGGTAACCTTGGGACTTCATGTATGTCTGCATGAGGCAAACTACTTCAAGCCAAACCTGGGTTTCGAGAGTTGTTCGAGCACACTGTACTCTTTGTATAGAAAATGATAGTGCAAAACAATGTCATTCATTTTCTATCAAGGCTGCATGTGTACATTGGATCTTTTTGTATGTGATTGTATGTAATAAGAGGTTGTTCTTCCCCACTTTCCCATATTGAATGTCTCTTTGTTGTGATGTTCTTGCTTTTGTTCTCAATTTGATCAATCAAACTTATCAGGTTTGTTGTTCTTCGCGTTGCCTTGCTTTGCTTTGGTGTTGGAATAGCCTGCTATTTGGTACTGTCTTTTTGTTGATTGTGCACCTTTGGGGCTGAGAAGGGCTTGGGCCCTCCTGCTGGTTTTTAGAAGTGACAACTCACGAGGGAGTTCTTTCTTTTGCTTGCTCTTTCAGTTGAATGCATTCTACACACTAGGCTTGCCTGCCATTCCGGTGTTTCTGAGGGACCTCAACTGTAAATCATCCTTTGATAGATTTGTACAGGACTCCCGGTCAAGTGACTCTTGGGATCTGGTCAGAACTTCTTCTTTCTGTTTCTCTCTGCTTCTCTCTATTTTGTTTTTTTTGTTTTTTTTGTTGTTTTGTTGTTTTTGTTGATGTTTTGTTTTTACTGATCCAACTGCCCTTTTCGGGTTTTCACCCAGACCAGCCCCCTTTGCTTTTTGCCTACATGCCTCAAGAGAGGTTTTCATGTAGTGGAGTTACCTAATTTTGCGTAGAGCACCTTTTCAGGTTTTCACTCTAGCCAGGCTTTCTTTTGACATTCTTACCCTCAACCGATCAATGAGATTAGATCAGCTAAGTCCGTCAGGCATCTCTATTTTTAGCCCACTTTTTTTTCCTTTTCTTTTTTTTGTAGGGAATTAAGGCTTCCCTCAAGCCATGAATTGGGGCGGTGAGGAATTAAGGCATCCCCTGGGTCATAGAATTTTGGGCGGTGAGGAATTGAGGCTTCCCTTGGGCCATAGGTTTTGGTGGCTTTGCGCCAGTGGAACTTGTATGACATTTGAGTATGAATTGATCACCCTTGGCCTACAGGGTTTAAGTTTGGGATGGCTTGATGCCGAAAGAACCCGTGAGACATGTGAGTATGAAAAGATCATACTCAGTCTCTTAGGTATGAGAATGGTGGCTTGATGCCAAGAGAATATGATGGCTTATAGGACATATGAGCATGACGAAGTCATACTCGGCCCATGGAGTGTAAGTTTGGGATGGCTTGATGCCAAGAAAACCCATAAGACATGTGAGTATGGAGAGGCCACACTCGGTCTTGTTGAGCAAAGTATGATGGCTTCATACCGAAAGGATATGGTGGTTTGATACCAAAATGATTTGTTGGACATATGAGCATGAAGGAATCACACTTGGTCCATATGAGCATTAGGGTATCAATTTTGGGTGGCTTTGTGCCCTTTAAACTCGTAGACTTGGGAGTATGAAAAGGTCACACTCGGCCAATGGAGTATAAAGTATTGGGTGGCTTGATGCCAAAAGGACCTATAGGACATGTGAGCGTAAAGAAATCACACTCGGCCTGTTAGGTAAAATTTGGTGACTTGATGTCAAAGAGGACCCGTAGGACATATGAGCACAAGGAAGTCATACTCGATCTATTGGGAATAAGTTTTTGTGGCTTGATGCCAAGATATTGCGGCTTGATGCCAAGATGGACCCATGGGACATGTGAGCATGAAGAAGTCACACTCGGCCTCTTGGGTATGAATTTGTGGCTTGATACCGGAAAGGGATGGTGGCTTAATGCCAAAGGAATATGTTGGCTTGATGCCAAGAGAATATGGTTTGTGGTGGCTTAATGCCGAGTGTGTTATGATGGCTTGATGCCGAAAAGATGGGATGATGGCTTCATGCCAGTTTGGTTATGGTGGTTTAATGCCAGAACATAAAGTGTTGTGGCTTGATGCCAAAAGAAGTTGATAGCTTGATGCCGTGACGGGGTATTGTGGCTTGACGCCAAAATGATTTGGTGACTTGATGCCGAAAAGGGTATTGTGGCTTGATGCCAAAAGAGTATAAATATGAGGGTGGCTTGATGCCGAAAGGTATAGCTTAATGTCAAAGCAGTATCATGGCTTGATGTCAAAAGGTCATGACGGCTTGATGCCGGATGGTGGCTTGGTGCCAAAAGAGGTATAATGGCTTGATGCCAAAAAGAATGTTGTGGCTTAATGCCATGAGGATGTAGCATGGAATAACTCAATGCCGAATGTGATGGCTTGATGCCGAAAGGATACAAGTATGGGATGGCTTGATGCCATTGCATTTTGAAGACTTATGAATGTGAAAGTTTCACACAGTTCAAAAAATGAAATATGTGATGGCTTGCTGCTATTTTTAGAGTTGTGGGACATGCGAGTATGAGATGATCATGCTCGGCCGTAAAGTATGAATTTGGGGTAAAACCCAAGCTTAAAGGCTCAAGGCTCAAATGTTGCCGGTGGGACTTGGGACATGAGAATGGTTCCATGCCTAGTCTTGGTGACATAGGATCCAAACAACATATAGACCAAGAGGCCATGATGGTGTGGGATTTAAGAGAACCATATAGACTGAAAGAGTCATATTGGTATAGAGTTTGACAATCACATAGACCTTGCTGGTCAAAATGACGTAAGGACTTGGGGACCGTATGAGCCAGGAAGGACCATGATGGTATGGAAGCTTGAAAACCATATAGACCTGAAGGGTCATAATGGTATGAATATTTTTTTAAAAAAAAAGCCATATAGACCTGGAGGGCCATGATGGTATGAATTTATTGGAAGCCATGTGAACATGAGAGTCATAATGGCACATGATTTTTAAGACCATACGGACCATGAGGGTCATAATGGTATGAAAGGTTGAAGGCTATAGGCCAAAATGACCATGATAGCATGGAGACTTGCTAGCAAAACCATATGGAACGAAAGGGTCATAATGGTATGGAGTTTCAGAGTCATGTAGCCATAAGAGACATGATGATATAAATGAGTGAAGCCATGTAGACTTTAAGGGTCTTGATGGCATCAATTGACGAAGCCATGTAGACTATGAGGTCATAATGACATGAAATTTGACATGTTTAGAGGGGAGGGGAGTCCCCTCTTTTTTTGAACTTTGAATTTTCAGAGTTTCTCTCTTTTTTTCCTTTTTTTTTCTTTCTTCTTTTTTTAACTAGCTTGACCGTCTTTTGAAAGATTTTCACCCAAGCTAGCCCCCCCTCTTTTCTTTTGCCTGTACGCCCATTTGCGGAGTTTTCATACAGCGGGGTGATCCTTTTTTTGCTTGGGGTGCCCTCATCGGGTCTTCACCTCAACTTGACTTTTTTTTGCCATCTTTTGCCCCTGGCTAATCAATGGTGTGACTAACCAAGTTTGTCGAGGTATTTTATTTTTCTTTCTTTATTTTTTTCTTTCGTAAGAGAATTCGCTATGCTTGAAGCCATATGAACTGCGGCCGTACTCCATCTAGTCATCATCAATGTAGATGTTTGACGTGTAGATAGAGAGTGGCATAAGGTGGACACCTCAAGCTCTTGACCTCCTCGTGCACGTTTTTTGAAATTTGAGGCATGACAAGCACCAACCAGCATGTTACCTTGTGTCCTCAGTATATTCTGTCTTTTCCGGAGTGGTATTAGTGAGGGCAAACTGACCTCGTACTAACCTATTTAGAGACTTCCTTTTCTCGATCAACCAACGGCTGCCTGAGATTGCATGCCCAGCTCAGTTTAGAGATTACTTCCCTTCTGATAGCTGTATAATGTCAACTTGAGAATTCATTTCTCTCATTGCTTGAGTTGGGATTATCTCCTCCATTCAGCCTGTTTTTTTTTTTTTTTGAAAGTCCTATGGAGACCACATAGGGGAACTGGTAGGGTTGGTCATAGGAATATTGGGGGCATTGGGGATGGCTTGTATGTGGGCATAGGCATGTCAAAGCCAATAGAGTGAGTTGAGATTTAGGCATGTCAGAGGCCATGGAGATTTTTTCTTAGGGTGTGGGCATGTCGGAGGCCATGGAGACTTTTTCTTTTGTGATATGTGAGGGCACATGAGCAGTTGTTTTGGGTATATTTGGGGGTAGGTTGATGGCCTACTTTGGGATTGAATTGAAGGGTTGTGGAGGGTTGCCCTATGTATTCTTCATTCCCTAAGCAAAGAGATAGAAGAAGATCCAGCCCTTGGCACTCTCTTCTTGAGAGACTGGTTTGAGGATTCTTTGTAGCCTAGATGTTGGGGTTTCCAAGGATTATTTGAAAATGGGTCAATCTTAGAAAGATGAAACCCATACTATTTGCCCCCGGTGTTGTTTCAGGCAAACAATTTATCTTCAGCCCTTGTTGACCCAATGGAGCTTAAGGACTTAACCCCAGTTTTGGAAGCTCTTCTTAGACCATTTGCCAAATCAGTCAATACCAATGAGCATACTGGATTGAGAATTGTTTCTTTGCCTGAGCAGAACCCAATCAGGCTGTAAACTGGTCAATTTTGTGATGGGTGTTGGATTTTTCCCTTGTTCGAGATTTATGCTTTGTAGTGGATTGATGGTTGACCCTGGCATGTTGACATGTAGGGATAAATTTCTTGTTTGCCAAAAGGCATAATTGAGCCACTGACCATCAAGACTGATTTGAAATATCGAGTTGAGGGTTGGTCCCCCACTCGAATTTGCAGCATCGGGGCCGTTGGCCAGCTTGATCCGCAAACATGAAGGATGGAGGGTTGATCTCTTATCCAGATAACTAGACTGACTTCATGCAGTCACCTGTTGAGACAATGATTTCTTCCTTGTCTCCCTTTGTAGTCACTACATACTGATGATTTTCTGGGGCTTTATTGGCAGAGGTTGGTCCTCTTGCCCCCTGTTACCTTCTTAGGTGGAGAGTTCACCCTCACACTTGCTTGATATGACATGGCCTAGGGGTATGCCCTCAGCCGAATGAGTAGTTCCAGAGGACCGCTCAAGAAACTAATTGGATTTTTGATGCATAATGGGCTGAGAATTACTTTCTCTCCCGAGCAGAACCTTATCAGGTGACGTCATATAGACGTCATTCAGTGATGGCATAAGATTTGTTCCAAGCCCAATTGGCATATGACTATCAAACTAATATTATGATAGTTGTATCCATTTGACAGATAGAGGATTGATTCCTCAATTGCAAGCAAGAATTAGAAGATCGGACCATTGGTTGGTCACATTGGTTGAGAGAAAGGGCTGAAGGCTGATCTCTCTGTAGCATCATAGGCCGTTGATCGGTTGGCTTCTTCAAACTGAAGAATATAGGGTTGATCCCTTGCTCCACCGAAAGCCATGTTTTCGACCTTTTATTGGCCAAACTTGTTGAAGTATGGAGGATTGCTTCCTTACTTGGTGGCCAAAGGACCGATCACTTTAGTTGAATGCATTCCTTTCGTGCGCAAAGGATTTCTTCCTTGCTCTTTACCAGTATGATGGGCGTCCGGTTAATCCATAGCCTGAGCTGTACTGGAGTGACCTGGAGGCTTGCCCTCGGTCAGATTGATGACATTGTGGGTAGACCAGCAAACCAACCAATATCTGATGTATACCGAGTGACGGATTGATTACAAACCCGTGCATGAAAAAGGCACCACATTTGGGCCATCTTTGATGTGGTCATTGGATTTGTTCCAGGACCAAGGAATACTTTGAAGTTGCACCGATAACCGGGCAGCATTCTTGCAATCTGGCGAGTATAGGATTGATTCCAAGCCTGTTGAGTTGTCTAGTTGGACAAAACCGTTGATCAGTTGTCCTGCTTGAATTGACGAGTCGAGGGTTAATCCCTCACCCAGAAGATGATGTCCGGGGGCAAGGATGTTGATCGATTGCCCCTCGTTGAAGTAGCTGGCCAAGGGTTGGTCCCTTACCCGAGAAATAGCACGGCTAGCCATTGATCGGCCAGATTTGTTGATTTTCAGACAAGAGGACTGATTCCTCTCTCCGTTAGTAGCTGGGACAACTGATTGGTCAGAAATGAATTGATGGGTGAAAGATTTCTTCTTTCCCCGTGCAGCTGCAGCAATGTTGGCAAAAGGCTGGGCAGCATCCTTATTCTTTTCATCCAATCGGGCCAGAGTGGCAAAACGATTGGCTAAATGTTGGTGAGCTTCAACTTCATCTGTCTTAGCATAATAGAATGGAGCCACATTCGAGCAAGTTTTGATGTGGTCATCGGATTTGTTCCAAGACCGAAGGATATTTTGGAGTTGCACCGATAACCGGGCAGCATGTTTCAATTGGTAAGCTTAGGATTGATTCCTAACCCATCAAGCAGTATTGGGGGATAGGATAGTTGATCGGTCGTCCATGTTGAACTGACAAGTCGAGGGTTGGCCTCCGCACTTAAACGTAGCATGCGGGGACAGAACCGTTGACCGGTTACCCCTGTTTGAATTATGGGCCAAGGGTTGCTCCCTCACCCGAACCATAGCTTGGTGGGCCGTTGATTGGCCAAAATTGTTGATGTTTAGGAAAAAAGGCTTGCTCCCTCTCTCCAATAATAATTGAAACCGCTGACCGGCTAGGTTTAACTTGACGGGTGAAAGATTTCTTCTTTCCCCAAATGGGCCTTGTAGCAGTGTTGGTGGAAGGTTGGGGAGTAGCTTTGTCCCTTTTCTCCAACCGGGCCAGAGTGGCATAACGGTTAGCAATAAGAAATGTTGGAACCTGTATTGGCTTTCCCTTTGAGGTGGAGGATTGGTTCCTCACTGATCGTTTGATAACATATCGGGCATGTGGTTTATCCTTAGCCCATGCTGTTATGGTGTGGTTGGGCGATTGCCCCCAGCGAAGTATGAAATTCTGAATTATGTGTTTTTTTTGTTCCTTATTTATATTGAGTTTGATGAGCCTTCCATCAAGTTGACTGCAGCATGAGCACCTGACTTCTGCTTTGCCCAAAATTTTTTCCTTGGGCTCAACTGAGAATTAGTTGACCACGACATATGAGCGGACAAAGGATTGTTTCCTTGTCTGAGGGAAAGAATAAATTAACCAATCCATTGGTATGCATGACTTGTTGGGGTGTCAGTCTGAAGATTGACCCCTCGCTTGACCAATAACATCATGTACCGTTGCTCGGCCTGCCATCCTTGGACTGAGGAGTAGAGGGCTGCCCCCTCATCTCGGTGGTATTGGTTCAAGTTGACTTGTTGTCAAAATGACATGTTTAAATGAGCATCTTGCCCCCTTGCTCCCTGTGTTACATGTCTTTTTAGGGCATTGTCGGGAGACATCGAGTTTGGTAAAGACTGACACTTCTCTTTTTTCAGTCAGGGATGTGTTTTCCTTCTCTTTGTCAGCATGTTGGGCGATCAGTTGTTCCTTAGCCCATGACGTGATTAGAGACTTGCCCTCTATTGGATTGATGACCTGAAGACATTGACCGACAGATCGGGCAACAATTGGTGCATATCGGGTGGTGGATTGATTCCATACCCGAGTATAGTGCGATAACGCCCTTCATATGCAAGCTTTAATGTGAGCATCAGATTTATTCCTAGCCCGAGGGATACCTTGGAGTTGTGCCACTAACTGAATAGCTTGGGCCACGAGACAAGTACGAGATTAGTTCCCAACTTGAAGAGGAGTATGAGGAGCCTGAATTGCTGGCCAATGAAGCTTGGTTGAGATTGTGGGTTGAGGGCCGGTCCCTCACCCTAGCAGCAACATGGCAGGCTATTGCTTGTCCCAAGTTGTCAATTTTCAGATTAGAGGGCTGATCCCTCATATAACATTGATGTTGTTCGTCGGCTAGGCAGCCGCAATGCATAGCATCTCGAGACTAAGCCCATGATTGGTAGCCCACGGCATTTCAAGAGCGGAAGATTGACTCTCCTACATGGTTAGCCAGCCATAAAGACTTCATGTCATGGAGTGAGGATTGATTCCTCATGAAAATGACATTTATGTAGCATAAGCCATTGACAGGCTCCCCATTGCATGTTGTGAACAAAGGCTAGCAATGACAGCATTGTGGATTAAGGGTTGCTCCCTTTTTGAAGCAGCTTTGGCATGGGCCATTGACCAAGAACTATGGTAATCCCCTGGATTTGAGGGTTAATCCCTCCTTGGAAGAACTTTGTCATATGCCGTTGACTGGGCAGCCATGCCTTGATGATTTTGTTTCCTTGGGTGTAGGATTTGTTCCTTACCCAATCAGCATTTCTTGGGACCAAACCGATATTTGATTGACCAAGTGTTTGTTTTTTTTTTGAAACATAGGATTGATTCCTTGCTCTTTGAATATGTTGAGCCTATGGTAGGCTAGCCATGACAGTTTCATGAGTTGAGAGCTGATTTCTTCTTGACATGTTGCTTGGCATAACTGTGCTTGACTAGATATGATTTTTTGGGTGAAGGATTTGTTCCTTGCCCCCATTTGATAGACGAAGTTCATCCGGAATTAGGGATTTATTCCCTATCGAACGATAACATCACCAGCTTTGAGTTTGAGAGATTTCTTCACCGATTGGCCAGCAATGGTGATCTCATGAGTTGAGAATTGATTCCTTTCTTAACATGTCTTTGGCATAGTCATTACTTGACCAGATATGACTTTTGGGTGATGGATTTGTTCCTTGCCCCCATTTGGTTGATAGAGTTCATTTGGACTTAGGGATTTGTTCCCTGTTAAATGACATTGTTGCCAGCTTTAGTCTGAGAGCTTTCTTTGCCGATTGGCCAATAGTCTATCTTTTTATTTGTGGTCAACCTTCTCTTGTTGTAGTTGCCCCGGTGCCATGCACTTGTTAGAGATGTAGGAATTGGACTTCGCCTTGGCATTGTCCTCATTTTGCCTTGGTTGGTTATGAAATACCGACCTTGGTATATAATTGCATGGGTCTTGAGATGGCATGTTTGGTGCCTCTTTGACTTCTTTAAGGGTTGGTGGTGACAAAATCCATAACCACATGCCCCCGGAGTTGTTTATTGGGGAGCTTCCATGGTAAGCCCTTTGAAAATAGGATCAAGTAGTTTGACCCTTGAAATATTCTCGGTGTTGATTGAACTCCGAGAGCAACTCCTTGAGATGCTTGCAACATCAGGATGAAGTCTTCATGGAGGGATCATTGGACCCTCCGGGTCTCATCCTTCGACATTTTTCGCCTCCTCCTCGCACAAAAAGGAAAGAAGCATGTGTTAGATATATATGGAATTTGGGATGTATGTCTTCTTGAATTTCTATGACAGAGAGATTAAGGGAAGGAGAGGTCCCACCAGGCGTGCCAATTGATGTAACCTCAAAAATCTCAATATTTAAAAGATTTTTCTTTTTAGAAATTCATTTTCCATTTGGATTTGAATTAGATTTGATTTGATTTGACCTTAGTATTGACTTTGTAAGAAAATAGATGATATTTCATAAAAGTACTAACTAGGGTCCATGATATGTATAAATTATAATTTGAGGTTGTTAGGTTCTTTGAAATTGATTTTGACCTCTCCCCGTCGGATGGTGCGAAGATCCGACGTTAATTACATCGAGATTACTCGAATAACCTTGATTAAGGGTCATAGCAATCCATGGAAATAGATGACAACACATCCACAAAAATAAACATTCATATACAGACACAGGATAAAACAACCCCATGAACTTGATGGAATGCAAGCACTTACTTTACTTTGAATTTAAGTTGAATTGGTTTGAATTTAGTTTGAGTTAAATTTGATTGGTTGAATTTGATTTGTTAATTGTTTTCAATCTATTTGAGTTGCTTATTGATCTAAGTTTGGTTCAATTGGAATTTGATTAGAATTAAATTTGGTTTGAGTTTGATTTTAACAAATTGATTTGTTTTAATTAAAATTAATTTGAGTTTGTTTATTGTTTGATTTTGAATGGGATTTGGGCTTAGCTTAAGAAGTATGGTTTGTTTGGCATGAATTAAATTTGTGCTTGAATTTGGTTTGTTTTAAATCAAATTTGTTTGCTGGAATGGATTTAGCTTGAGAAATTTGGGTTTGATTTGAATTTTGTTTGAATTTGAGTTTGTTTTATTGGTTTGTATTTGTTTGGGAGATTTGATTCCTGTTGAATTAATCAGCATGGATTGGTTTATGATTTGTTTATTGATCTAAATTCAATTTGATTTGAATTTAATGTGTTTAATCAAGTTGGATTCTGTGGCAGATTGATTGAGTTTGGGATTGAATTTTAATTTAAGAAGTTTGATTTAAATTTGCTTGACAGGACGAGGGTTTGTCTTTGGATTTGGTTTGTTTATTAAAATTTGCTTGGAAATTTGATTTGGTTTATTTTAAGAAGTTGGGTTTTGCTTATGGGTTGTCATTTTAATCATTTGGTTAATGTTGATTTACATGTGTTGAACAGATTGGTTTACAGATTTAATTTAATTTGGTTTAAATTGAATTTACTTAATTTGGAATCCCTTCGAATTTGTTTAGTTGAAATTAAATTGGATTTTGGTGTTTAACGGGTTTAGGCTTGGAGTTTGTTTGACAAATTCATTATCAAGTTTGGTTTAGCTAAGATTGATTCACATTCTGTTTTGAGATTTGTTGGATTTGATTTGTTTTATGACTTAGTTCAGATCCTATTCGAAGCATGCATTTTATGATTTGATTGCCCAGTTATAATGGGTTGATGCCATTGCATTGAGTTGAAATTGATTTAACACTTTAATTTGGTTTGGATCAGCTTTAAGCGTTTTTATTCAAAGTTTCTATTTTTACTGATGACATCAGATTTAAATTTGATTGGAGATTCTTTTAGAACCATGTTCAATTGTTTAGAGTTGATTTGAGTTCACTGTACAGGTTCGACCCATCTTGAATTTCAAACAAGTCTTGCAGATCATGAATTGATATCTTGACCGGCTTGAACTTGGAATTCAAATTAGAATTAGCTTTGACTTACTGCCTCTCAGGTTCAATGGATTGTTTTTTTTTTGTTTAGTTTGAATTTCAGATCTGGAATTCCTCCATTTGGCAGGGGCTTAAGACGTGGATCTGATTTTCTAATCTGGGTTGAGTTTGTTTGATTTGGTCTACCTGGTTTCATGATTTAGATTATGTTTTAAATTTCAGTTTTCAAGCCTAGACTTCCAGATTTGTAATTCTGCAGATTTTACAGGTTTCGATTTTCTTGTCTTAGATGTGAAGTTCAGATTTTTGATCTCCTACAGATTTCAGACTTCAAATTTCTTGCAGATTATGCACTTCAAATATTTTCGGACCGCAGGTCCTGATTTCAGATTTCTTGTTTATGAATTTAATTGAGTTTATGATTTGTTTTGAGAGTGTTTAGATTAGGGGATTTGATTGTAAGGAAATTCAGATTTCAGATTTATAGGTTTTAAATTTTTAAAGTCTTTTACAGGTTTTAAATTTTCCAGATTTCAGAATCGTTTGTTAGTTTTTTTTGTTATCTTGCATTCCAGAAATTTCATGTGGTTGTCTCTCCTCTATGTAACATCAATCTATGTACCGAACATGAATTTCACTGGTTCTCTCAAATATGAGACATAATTTACAATTTGAATGACCACAAATCAGGTCCTTCCGAGTCCTTGATGAACATAGAACTTGTTTGATCAATTTGAGATGAAAAACCCCCGGTCTTTGATAGGCTTGTGAGCATTCTTCCTATTAATTTGAGATTGAGCACACCCGGTTTTTGAGAAGCTTATGGGGACTCATCTCACTATTTTGAAACTGAGCATATCCTGGTCTTTGATAGACTTGTGGGAAATTAGCTCATGGCAATCTTCATGGCTCCTTCATGAGTTGATGAACTGCTTGCTGCACCGGTAAGAGGGGTATGTTTTTATAGACCTTTGGATGTCTACCTTAAGAAGAGGGTCAGGAGGTGGGTTTAGAACCGGCCTCCTGGTTTCCCTTTATTTTGAATTCTTTTAAGTTGAGCCGAAGCCATGAGGTGGGTTTAGAACCGGCCTTATGCTTACCTCGGTTTGTTTGAATTAAATGGATTTTTATTTAGATTAAGTTGATTGTTTGTTTTGTTATTATTTTTGAATTAATTATGGGTCAGGAGGTGGGTTTAGAACCGGCCTCCTGGTTTCCCTTCTGTTTTGAATTCTTTTAGGTTAAGCCGAAGCCATGAGGTGGGTTTAGAACCGGCCTTATGCTTGTCTCGGTTTGTTTGAATTAAATAGATTTTATAACTTGAATTCCAGCATTGTTCATCCAGCGTACTATTGGGCCTCCGTAGCTCCCCTGCGGCCCATTGCCGCTACGTCATCCAGCCTTCAATTCCTTTCTTTTCTTCTTTTTTTTCACATCTTTTCCCTGTGGGCCCCACATCCAGGTTTGACCCGCGGGTCAATGCCTTCCGCGGCCGGCTCCTCTTCGCGCGCGCGGGCGGCCTGCTCTTCACGCGCGCGGCCCTTTCACGGCGTCGACCGCAGTTGACCCGGCGACGTCCTCCCCTTTTTTTTTCATTTTCTCTTTTCAGCGGGCCCCACCATATGCCACGATGGACAAAGGTCGGGGGGGGGGGGGGGGGGGGGGAATAATCCACCCCGCACTATTCCTCACTCGGCCACGACGGCGCCGTTCGGCTGCGACAGCGCCCTCCTTCGCTCGCCGCTCGCTCGCGGTGGAAGATGAAGCAAGCGGCAGCTCTGGACGGCTTGTTCGGAAGAAGAAAGGGCTTCTGCTGTGCACGGACGGCGAAGAAGGAGACTCCGGCGTTTCCAACGGCGTTGCTCGGAGGCGACGGTGCTGGCAGCTTGTCCGGAAGAAGCAGGGCTCGCCAATGCAACTAGAAGAGGGATCGGGACTTGACGGCGCAACCGGAGGGAGGTATACCTCCGCCCCGCCTTCTCTATTCCCTGCAGCCGCTCTCTCTCTGTTTTTCTGTGTCCGCCTCTATCTCTCTGGGTTTTTTTTTCTCTCACCCCCCTGCTACGATGTTGCGGATGCCTCTTTTATAAGTGAAGAGACCCTCTGTCATTGGCAAGCCAGTCCAACTCTGATTGGGAGTCGAATCTCTCTATTGTTGCGGGATAGGATTCTATTCCTGTTTCTGACTCATCCCGCCATTGGGGGAGATCTTGTTGTTATCAGGACCTTCCGGATATGCTTCAACGGAAGGGTTCCACGTGCTGGGGAAGACCGGCTCTCCGTTGGACTTGCAAGTTGTTTACGGAACTAGTAAAAAGCCCATTTCTCCTTTTTGATTCCACCGCCAACTTCACGCGGTAGACTCCCAACTTGCTATAATTTTTTTTTCCACATTTCATTTATTTCCTCCCTTTGTTTTTTTTTCTTTCCTTTCTTTTCTTTTTTTTTCTGGCACTTCCCCTTCCCCGCCCATCTTACTTCTCCCATTCTCGGGTGAGCATTAGAATAGGACGAGTTCAAACGTGAACCCCATTCTTCTATGGCAAGATTAGCATCTCCATGGCACCTCTCTTTTTTCTGAATGAAACTTAGCCCATTAAGTACTTGAATCATTGACTGCTCAAGGATATCAACTTGGGATATTTTGATTGAATGAAGATTGAGGCGGGCTTCAATTATTGTGAAAATTTTGGTGTCAACAAAGGGCATACTTGTAAATAAGTCTTGTACGACAATCAAGGGCAACAAATATTCTATAAAAGAGACTCATGCACATCCCATAAATGACATAAGTTAATGTTAACTTTTAGAAACCTAAGATCCTATGGGGTCGTTGCCCCATTCTTTCCCGCTTTGGCCCAATGCGCCTTTGTCCCTCTTCCTCTCCTATAGTCTTCTTCTCCTTAAACCCTACGTTGTTTGTGCCCTTCGCCCCCCCCCCCTCTTTTCTTCCCCTTCCCGATTTCTGCATCGACAACAACTCATCTTCCACCTCTCTGAATGATTCAATTGGTGTCTCCAACGAAATTAGAGCTTGCAAGTACCAGGAATCCCTCCAAAACCGTGCCCGGCCTCTTTCCTCAATCATCAACACCCTCCCAAATACTCAGCAGCCAAACGCATGGATCTGACAATACTTAGGCTTGTGTCGACGACAACACAGCACACTTGGACACCTTCCAGTGATTCCCGGACAGATGTTCCTCCCTTCCAGTCATCTCTTTTCCACCTCCACCCAAGCACAAGTCCTGTGGGAGTCTCCATCAAAGCAATCCCACCTTCGTATCCTTCGTTTGCATCCGTCTTCCCATTCCAGACAACCAGCCCTCTTCCTCGTCCGTATGACCATCTCCTTCCCCTTCCAGTCCTGCTAGAGAGCCCAACTTCGTCCCGCACCATCAAGCTCTCCACCTTCTCCACACAATCATCACCCATTTCAGCCTTCAAGTCGTCTGAATCTGCATCTCCATCTCTGCTAACCTCAGTTGCGTGAGAAAGACAATGCCAGCTCCTCTGTTCCCTCTGCCAATGGGATGAATGAAGAAAACAGATGCCACCTTGCCATCTCCACATGTTGCGCCCATCGCCTAGACAATGGTGACAAACCCGAAGGCAGTGAAAAGAGGGGCTTGCCCGCATTTTGTCAGGATCCATTGCCATCACCTAGCATAGTCAGATGCCACCACGACTCCCGTCCACCTGCGATGTGCCAGCAGCAACCACGAACCCCCTAGGAGAGGGAACACAGCCACAACCGGCTTGCAACCAAGCCGGTCCGCATACTAGGCCAGACCAGACACCAATTCAGCCAATTCAATAGCTCTACTGGCTTGTCCATCCATTTGCCCCCAGTCCAACAACTAGACCAAGCAGTTTAGTCCAATTCAGGGCCCTGACCAGATTCGGGCCATTTCAAACCAGTTTAGGCCCAGCTAGATGAGTTTTTTACTTGTTTAAGATTGGTTCATTTTGTTTTGACCTATTTTGGTTTGTTTTGAACATCCGAATGCTATTTTGCCGCTTTTAGCTTGGTTCCACCACGTCGTCCCACATCACAATGGCTAGGTCTAAATATGAAGGCTTTGATGTTCTAATTGGACGCATGTAACTGACGAGGACATTCCCCATCCTAAACTCAAAAAAAGAAAAATAAGAAAGGAGGGCAAGATGAGTGCAAATGGTACTCCATATGATGGCTCTCAGATGGTATGTTTTAAAAAAGGAATGAGAATAACAACGGAAACAAAAAGGAGGTCTGAACTGGATTGGAATATGATCCATGGTGGTGTTTCCTATCCCCACGAGGTCCGTGACAATAAGAGGCTTTGATCCCAACAAAGATTGAATGCATAAGCCCATTGATTGAGCCATGTCAAATCCTCTCATCGATGGGCATTCCCCAAGACTCCAAGTGCCCTTAGGCAATAGCCTTGTTACAAAGAATAAAAAATAAAAAATAAAAAAAGAAACAATGCCATATCATCATCTGATCAGAAGAACTAGGTTGCCATAGCACCACTTGGCACTTAACAAAAATTGTGGTATCAGGATTGACAGGTGCACCATGCCAATCCGATCCAAGCATTGATTTCTGCCCTGATGGAGCTCAACTTGGTTGGATCAACCAAGATGGGTCGCTCTTGGCAATAGAGGAGTGGTGACCTTCAATTGCACCTTCCCCATGTATCAAGTCTACGGAGACAATGCAAATGGATCCTAGCTCGCATTGGGTGTACGGAACCAATGCTCACGAAGTTGGTAGATGCAGCATGTATTGGGCAAGACCCGACACGGTGGGGAAGGTGCAGGCGGCGGCTGCCACCTCTCTACTGCCCAAAGCAGTCGATACTACCCAATCCAGCCAACTGGTCCATTGAAGATCAATTTGCATCAATTTTTGTTTTTCTATTTTTTGAATAACCAATTAAGGCCGATCATAGATTTGTTTTGCTTTTGTCAGATCTGCCCAGCTGGCCAATTCGATCCCGACCCTAGTCCTAACCCGAAATTTCCTTGGCACTTATAGTAGGTGTTATAAAGGAAGAAAAAGAACCACTGATGATCAATTATACGAACATTATCAGAAGACTATCAACTGATGATCTCTCTTATTAGCACCATTGAAAGACCAATTGATGAACTCTCATATCAGTACACCAAAGAAGACCATACAACCGATGTCTCTCTAATTAGCATCATCAGATGACTACCAACCAACAATCTCTTATTAGCATCATCTGATGATTACTAGCCAATGGTTTTTTATGGACTCATCGATGAGTTTTTGTCTCTTTCTAGAACTTCACAAGTAGACTACAAATCAATGGTCTGTTCTAATGACCTGATTGAAGCACCACTAACCAAAGATCTCTTCTTATCTCACCAGTACACCATCAACCAACGGTTTCTCCTTATAAACCTCATCGATACATATCTACTGATGGTCTCTTCATATGACACCATCAGGTGAAAATTTTCTTTTCTATATAAATAGTTAAGCATGCCAAGCACTTGGGCGTATGCAAAACCCTTGGAGAACAAACAGCCACTTGCCTGAGAAAAAGCAAAGAGCATATAAGAGAACAACAAGAAAGAGAAAGTTCAAAGAAAAAGAAGAAAGATCATCCTAGCTTAAAAAGTTAGGAATGATTTTATCAAAAATAGCATTTGTTTGTTTATGTGTACGTACATTTTTGTAAAATTAAGTTAGCTTAATTTGGGATTTACACTAGAGTTGAGTTGAGTGAAGATATTTTTTATATTCAGATGAATATTTGTTATTGTTGTGATTTGATAAAGAAGTAGTTTAAAATTTGACCAATTCCATGATAAAAATCTGTAAACTTCATGGAAATATGTAAATTCTGTAAAACCCATAAAAACCTTAAAAATGCATTGAAAACCATAAGTCATCCAAAATTCATAGTAAAATGCACTAAGCGGTAAAAATAAGCTATCCTACAAAATAAGAAATACCATAACTCACTTATAAATTAATAATAAAAACAAATAAAAATTATAAAAATACCAAAACATGAAAAATTACTTGTTAACAAAATCAAAAGAAATATTGAAGCCACTAAAGATTCACACTAAGTCAAAACTGAAATAAGTAAAAAATCTTTCAAAACTAAAAATAGAAAAAAATTAAATCTGAAGATGATACTTAAGCAAAATTGAGATATTTTGATATAAAAAATAATAATAAAATCTAAAAATACATAAATAAAAAATATTATCCAAATAAATCAAATAAAAATTTTAGAAAGGGCCATTACTGAAATTAAAACAGTATAGGTCAAATCATGGGCCAAGAGATCAAGTAATCCAAAAAGGCTCCAAATTCCTTTCAACTTATGTTTGTATTATCATTTTGTCATATGCGCTTCTATAACAGTTAATCATAGCTGTTCAAGTGTGCTTCTGATGTAATTAAAAATAAACTTTTTCAGTGAGGAGAGGTCACATTTGATATATTAATTTACTAACCCACATATAACTTCACATAACCAAATATATGCAGTTATGTCTTTGGTTAAGAATACCAGAATGCAAATATAATACGAAGACAGAAAATAGACCCTGATATGAAGATATCCTTGAAAGCATGCCCATAGTTTCAAGAATTAAAAACCCATTTGAAGTATGAAACACAATAAGATAAGAATGACCTTAAAGATTTTTATAAATCAAAAGGTATTACAAAGATACAATTTAAGTGCTGAAAAACAATACAAGCCACAAAATGAACAAGATATACAAGAAGAACAAAGACTACGAGTAATTTCAAGATGGTGCAGGACAAAGTCGAGAGAGCTGCGGACTTTATTTTTTAAGCACCCTGGCACATGCCAGCCCTAACAGGGGGAGACATTGGTGCATGAGCACCATTATGGCAGATGCAGGGAGCACAAAAGCTGAGCCATCAACTTCTGGGACATGACCAAGGATGACGCTAGGGATGCAAATGAATCATTACACATATAAGTAGTTCGAAACATGGCTCGATAAAACCTTGACTCGACTTATTTATCATGCTAAATGAACAAGTTTGAACAAAGAAAAAACAAGAAACTCAACTCATTATCAACCTACACTTGAACAAAATCATGCCTGACTCTAATAAAGCTCGAGAGTATATTGATTAAGTATTCAATTAAATATTTATTTAAAAAATAAAATTGAGTATTCATAGTGATATAATGCCAATTAAACCTAATAAATAAGTTCAAATAGAGTTTAGTTTGAGTTTAAACTTTGATCGAATTTCAAAAACACGCTCAAATTTGAGTTTCATAACAAGTTTAGATAGAACTCTGGTTTGATATGAGCTCATATCAAGTTTGAACTCGAGTTTGGATCAAACTTGAGTCAAGTTCCAATTCAAACTCAACCTAGAATTCAGCTCAATTATGTAATGAGCCAAGCTTGAACATGGGTTGAGCCTACTTGTAGCGGCTTGAACTCGAGTATAGTACTTGGCTCATCTGTACCCCTAGTTGGTGCTCCATGTCAGGGTGAAGTTGAACATGTAGGAGGTGGTCAGCATGGCAAAAGAGGGCAAGGGTGTCTGACAGTGGTGGGAACCTACAGTGTAAGAAGATGCATGGCAGGTCTGATTTGCATGGTGAACAGCATGACTAGCTGGATTAGGGCATGCAGATAGCTTGTACAGAGAGCATGGGAGCATGGGGAAGTACAGCCCGCTGTTGACCAGTGGATACGTACAAAGTAAGGTGGTTAGGATAGCTCAGGGTGAAGAGCGGGGAGGCAAAGAGAGGAGCAGCAGTGACATGAACAAGGACACAGAAACAGTGAATACCAAGCAGATGCAGGCGGCGATACATGTAGGGGTGCGAGTGGGCTGTAGGTGCAATGCTATAACACAGGATGCAGCAGTTGCCATGCAGATTGGCGGAGACCAAATGCTGTAGCACATCTGTTGCAGCCTTCCATCCAGGTATAGCCAGATGTGGTCCTGTTTTGCTGTGCCATTCAGCAGCAGGGATGCCAACAAGGTTTGCCTCTGGCAGTGCGCAGAGAAAAGACAGCAGCAAAATGTTCAAAAACAACTCCAAGGATGCCAAAGCTTGCACGCTACATTGGCCGTGCAAGTGCAAGGGAGGAACAGCAATGAATCACAGGGAGAATTACAAAGAGAAGAAGATAGAAGGGAATGGTAGGAATGGTATCAACTCCGGGGAGAAGGAAGGAAGGAGAAAGGGGAGGAACAGAGGTGAAGAAGGCTTGGTTGGCTGATCAAAGACAGCGGAGGGAGAGAGGAGATAGGAAAATGGGTTCAAACCCATTTCCAAAAGATCACCTTATTCTTCTTGCTTGGGTTACAAGATAGACTCTCTTAAATAGAATCAACGCACTTATTTACCACCCTTAACAAAAGCTAATTACAAAGGTGCCCTTAACATTTATAAAACATGCCTATGATTAACTTGAGCTTACATTCAAGTCCTAACTGACTACAAGATGTTGACAACATAAATATTAATAAAGGTTGATGTAGGTCCCAGTTTCATCATAAAGATTGTCATGACCATCATCAACCATTTGTACGTACAACCTGACTATGATCGCATTACAAGAAAATTAGATAGTTCACAGTAGCATAGTAATTTAACCAGAAAGTAAAGTACATCGGAGAATAGACCCAAGAATCTAATATTTATCAAATTAATAGCAATAAATTATCAAAAAAGACAAATGGTAACAGGAAGTTATCTGCATTAATATATGCACCCTAACCAATGTCCCAGCATAGTCAAGGACACGTGCCGCAAGCTCATGAAGCTCGCATTACAAGAAAATTAGATAGTTCACAGTAGCATACTAATCTAACCAGAAAGTAAAATACATCAGAGAATAGACCTAAGGATCTAATATTTATCAAATTAATAGCAATAAATTATCAAAAAAGACAAATGGTACCAGGAAGTTATCTGCATTAATATACGCACCCTAACCAATGTCCCAGCATAGTCAAGGACACGTGCCGCAAGCTCACATGCAGCTAGCATTTCAGCAATGCTCTCCTCATCATGTATCTGAGGTTGACCTGAGAGTGCTGGTAATACATTTATATTGACATATGGAGGTTTAAGGATGTTATCTGGAACAGAAAGACGTCCAGAGACCTTCCCACGCCTTAAGGGTGGCCTTTTCTTCACTTTTGTTGTGCTTTGAAGCTCCCTTAATCTTTCAACAACACAGAAAATCAAGTCACTAGTGGCATGAAAACCTTATTTCTATGTGCAGAATGTACCGTACAATCTCTAATTGCAAGACAACATTGACTACTAAATAAGTCATGAACCAAATCCATATAATGGTGGCTAGAAGATGCAATAAATCATGAATATTTAAAGAATCAAAGCCATTTGTCATTAGCATAAATCGTTTAGCCAGATTTACACTAGAAACAGAAAAATTGTAGTTTATTTGCAGTTATATGCTTGTTGAAGCAATTTTCTTCCAGAATTCATAAATACCGTGCAACAAGAAAATATTGGGGCTTTTTACTAAGTGAACCTTGACGAACAACAAAATTTACAGAAATCACATTGATGCAGGACGGCACAGGCGGATCGACGTCAATGCACTGCAGAAGGGTGTTTGGAAGCTCAAAATACCTAAAAAGTGCAGGAAATAAAGCAAATCGGGCTTAAATCGGTCAAAAAGGCTCTAAAACATGTCGAACCAGGCCCGAACAGCTCAAACATGCCTGAACTGGTCCCAAACGGCAGGGGGGTGTGCTCGCCGAGCACTGCATACCCCTGTCCGGGGGGGCTCATCTCGTGGAAGAAGAGGAGGCGGAGGCAAAGGGGAAGCCGAGGGGCCGCCGAAGGAGAAGGAGGAAGCCGGAGGGGGTGTCACAGGGGGGAAGGAGACCATAGGGAGCGGGGTTCACAAGAAGGGAAGGCCGAAGGAGAAGGATGGCCGCCGGAGGGGAACTGCCGGTAGGACCCCCAAAGCTAGGGCTACAACTTCCAACCCCCTCGAAGCCTCCCCCTCTTCTTCTTCTTCTTCCCTCTCCGTCTTCGTCGGGGTTGATTTCCAGAAGAGGGTTTTAACAGTTCCGACAAGGGGGCTGGGGGGCAGTCCAACAAGAAGGGGACTGGTGAAACGGGGAAGATTGACGTCGTCAGGGGTGCCAAAACAGACGGAGATGGGGGTGAACGGGATGTCGACGAGGATATTAATCAGGACCGGTTAAGGGAGAAGGGGAATGGCACAGAGGCTACTGGAAGGAGGAGGAGGAGAAGGCGTCCACACCAGAAGGTTGCGAAAAAGACTAGTCCTCATCGGAGGTGGAGCTAGATAACCTCCATTGAGGAGGGGGTGAAGGAGAAAGGGGGGGGGGCAGTGCCCCTTGTACAGGAACCAGCCCTTAAGGCTTCAAAAAATCAACACTAACTTCTCTCTCTATTCCATCAAGTGAGCTCTCTTAAATAGAGAAGCCAATTATAAAAAGAACATCCTAAATGACTATTTATATACATGTCCTCTTGATGACCCAAATAAAAAGAAAAGCCTACAAATAAACTTCAAATATTCACAATCAAGTCCAAGAGGACATAAACGCTAAAAGAATCCCAAAATGGACTGAACCGGATCCCCATCACACATGACCCTTCATAAAAAAGCCTTTAAAAATACTGTCACTTCTAAAACAAAGCCATGTGGTCAGACATTTAAAATAAAAAGAAATATCATGTAGAATATTCAATCCATCAACGTTCAACTTTGTGGCACAGTTGCCTACCTATTGCCAACTGCCAACCACTACCATCAGTTGCCACCTATGGCCTCACCATTCATCGCCAATCACCAACAACTGCCATGCTACCACTCATGCTTGCATGTTATAGACACAGGAAAGTGATTAAAAGGTTCATTATTAGCTTGAGCTGAATATTTACTCATTTTAACCCTGAATAGTAAGTTTTTTAGTACTGGTGGCAAGTTCATTCAACCCCAACTCAACCTCCACCCACCCAGCCATAAACAAGTGTGCTGGCAATGTGTTTGAAACACTAGATACCACACTTCCCTTAAACCCAAGGGTGCAGCATAGGCAAGAAGTGAACCTCTGACCTCTTGCATGACCTTAGTTGCTCTTTACCAAATCCTCCACCCTTGCCTCCAATCCTAAATGTAAGTTGTGGCTGAAAAGAAATAAATGCACAAGCACTTTAGAAATAATGCACCATTCTTTAAAGCATTTTGATGTGAATGCGATAGGACTACATTTATGGAAGTGCAAATTATTTTATTATCAAATAGATTTTTTTTTTGGAATTATTTAAGTATGAATAGTCATATTTTGTACAGTTAAGAGTACATTTGCAATTAAACATTTGTTGAGTGGGCTAAATATTCATGATGGCCCTATTTAAGAAAGAGTATCTTGTAACTAAAGAGGAAAGAAGTAAAATTTTGGACCCCTTGGGGCTGCCCCAGTTATCCTTCTCTCTCTCCCTCTCCATCATTTGTCAGAGGATGCCTTTTTTATCTCTCCCCTCCCTCCACTCTCTTTAGTCTGACCGAGGTGGTCCATGCCCCACTCTCCCTTCTCTCCTTTCTTCATCCCAACCTCACCCAGTAGAGTTCAAGCAAGACAGCCTTTACAGCATGCACTCCTGCCAGCAAGCCACATGTCTCTGCCACTTCCCTCCTCTGTCAGGCCCATCTTGGAAACCGCCAATCTATCGTCCTCAAAAGTTCAGTTGGTCCATCCAGCTGAGTTAGTCCGAACGAGATCTTCCAAGTCCCCAATAGGCTCAGGCAATCAAACTAGGTCAAAGCAGCCATGTCTGGACCAGATCAGCCCATTGCCAGGTCAAGTTCAGACTAGTCTGTCTGACTCAGTCCCAGTCTATCCATGTCAGTTCTGTCATTGACCTGGTCACAATTGTTGAACTGGAAGATGCATACACTTATTTGGACATGTCTATCTTCCATGGAGCCATCATATCAAAGATTGGGAATCCACCAATATGGAATCACTTTCAATAAATCGGCACAGCTTGAACTTAAACACGTACAAGGAAGTTTCAAGAAGATTCTGAACAGACACCAGAACTAGTGAAGAAATTCAGTGAATTCAACAGGATATCTGGTATGTCCTCGGCGAATTGCAGGAGATGTGAGGTAAACTGGTCAAATGGGGCCAGCAGCTTGCCACTTGAATCAGACCTATCTCACATTAGATTGGTATTAGAGTATGGGGAATCAAATCATTCCTATGAATCGAGTCTGTCAAGATTGAGCTAATTATTGATGTCTACTACATTCTGATCCAGAGTTAGAAGTCAATTATTATTATTTGCGTGCCATAGATGATGAGACCGACAAATTCATTGAGTAGACAAAGACACCACTGACCAATAGTCATCTGAAGCAGTTAATAGAAATACATGCACAGCATTTGGACATGACACTTGACAACATGGATTGCAGAATCGGTCGATCCGATCCAGGATCGACCGATTCTTGGATTCCGATTCCTCACCGAATTACCGATCCAGCAGGGACTCCCGGCTGGATCGGTCGGAATTGACTGGATCAGTCGATCCCAGACCCGATCCACCTGGATCGATCCGGGAATCAGTCGATCCAAACCGATTCCCCGGAAAACCGGAAGTTCCAGAATCGATCCGATTTCAGACCTTTTTAAAGGTCGATCTTCCCCAATTTGGGGGAGATCGGACTGATCCAACGTCTGCCTCCCCCTTTTGAAGCTCCTCCCCCTCCCTTGGAAGATCTAGGGCTCCCACACCCGGCGATCCTCCTGGACCAGGGCTGATCCAGGTCTGCAGCAGGTAAGTAAGGGGCGGGGGGGACTCCGGTCCCCCCTTTCCCCTCCTCGGCACCTGTGTTCAGGCTGCAGCCTGCAGGGGGCTCTCACCCCAGACTCCCCCCCCCCTTTGATCCTTCCCCATTTAGGGGGGATTATTCCCGCCCCCCCCCCAATAGGGGTTGTAGGTTGTATTGCACCCCCGAAGAGGTGACTGTTCAGAAAATACCCCCTCGGGGGGGGGGTTAATTCCCCATTGGGGGTTGAATTACACCCCCGAAGGGGTGATTGTTCAGACAATACCCCTCCTCGGGGGGGTGGGTGTGGGTTTAATTCCCCATTGGGGGAGATGGATTTCACTAGGTTAATTTTGTGAATGATTTTATGTGGTGTAGATAACATGTCAGACAAGGAGCAAGGCATCGGCGCCGCGGAATATCGCGACATTGGATGGCAACATGACCATCTTCTTGATTTAGAGAAGAAGAGGGTTAGATGTAAGTGGTGTCAGAAAGACACGAATGGAGGTGTGTATCGGCTCAAGCAACATATAGCTGGGATGGGTGGCAATGTAAAAAAGTACGATAAAGTATCGGCTGAGCTTAGGAAGGAGATGAGGGGTTATTTAATTGGAAAGGCATCACAGAGGGAGGTAAAAATAGGTCAGAGATAAGAGCTACATGACGAGTTGCTAGGTCGGAGAGACACTAAGCTTATGGCCGGAAAGAGTAAAAAAGGGAAAGGACCAACACATGAAAAGGTCCAAGTTGATTCTACATCTTCAGAAAATGAAAAGGAGGCTCAGGTCAGGAGAGTTGTACACGAGAGTAGGGCTCAGACCCGCGAGGATGATGAGAGAAGACAAGGTGCAGGAGGATCGGCTACTCCTCCTCCTACTAGACGTTCTGATGTGGGGGCGGGCACACACCCTATTCGAGAATTTAAATTCTGTTGAACATCTTCTGTTCGGCGACGGAAGACATCGCCATGTATTGGAAGTGTGGCAGAGGCCAAAGGGGTATAAAACAAATATTTAAAGGAGTGAAGGCCTCGACTGGGGCTGCGAAGAAAGCCCTAAAGCATATGGTGAAGTTCTTTCTACATGCAGGTAAAGATTTGATAAGGAAGTTAATGGTTTGTAAATGATGGTCTATTAACAAGGATGTCTTCTTCTCTTGTTTTTGTTTATGCGGGTGTCCCGGCACATGCAGTCATAAGTCCTTATTTTCAGACTATGGTTAATGCCATTGGTGAGGCTGGGCCGGGGGGAAAAGCTCTCGCATCAAAGTACGTATATGAAAGAAGCTTGGATGAGGAGGTTGATGAGTTGACCTCATGGATAGATGGATTCAAAACTATCTGGAAGGAGAGGGGATGCACTGTGATGTGTGATGAGTGGACTGGAATCATAAGGAGGTCACTTATAAACTTCCTTGTGTATTTTCTGAAGGTACCGTATTCCTTAAGTCCGTTGATGCATCAAGTTAAGTGAAGAATGCGGACTACTTATTTGGTTTGATAAATAGTGTGGTGGATGAGATAGGGGAAGTCAACATTGTGCAGTTTGTCACAAACAACGAGGCATCATATAAGGCTGCAGAGAAGAAGCTCATGGAGGCTCGACTACACTTGTTTTAGGTGCCCTGTGCAACACATTCCATTGATTTGATGTTGGAAGACATTAGTAGGGATCCTAATGTCAAGTCTTTGGTCAACCAAGGACAACTGATCACCTATTTTATCTATGGTCATCCACAACTTTTACATATCATGAGGCAGCACACCGATGGTCATGATTTAATTAGACCGGGTCCCACCAGATTTGCCACCTATTTTATTGCTTTAGAGAGCCTTTACAGGAACAAGACTTGTTTGAAAAGGTTCATCCTCTACACTACTTATCAGGACTATATGGATAGATATAGAAGCTCCTTGAATCAATATGAAGTACTGCTAAAGATGAAGCAGTTGATAGAGGACAACAGGTGGTGGGAGAAGGTGCAATACTACCTATCTGTCATAAAACTTTTGGTACAAGTACTTGGGTTGGTGAATTTAAATGATAAAAATCAGATGGAGTACCTGTATGATGCTATGGATAAAGCTAAGTTAAAGATTAAAGAGAATCATCCCAAGGGTTATTAAAAGTGGTGAAAAGTGATAGACAACAGATGAGACAAAACACTACACCACGACATTCATGCTGCAGGTATACATTAGTAGTGTAATTTGTTTGTATTATAACTTCTATTATGTGTATTACCCCTATTGATTTTATACTAATGGAGTATTAATGCCTTTATAGGGTACTTCTTGAACCCGAGGATGTAATATGGTGGCCAAGTATGCAATGATGGTGGGGTATTATCAGGTACATTAATTGTAATTAAGTAGCTTTGTAAGACCCAGGAAGATAGAACCTACATAGAAATTGAAGTGAGTACTATTTTTAATATCTTTTAAACTTAGAACTTTAACCCAAGCAATGAAGTTAACTGCTTTATTTTGGATTTTTAGATGACTTCATACAGGCACAAGATCGGGGTGTACCAAGTGATTCATACATGAGCTAGAATATGACTGAATATAAAAAATTTTGAAACTATTTTACCATGCGATTCTCTTAAAGGTCCTTTGTTTACCATTTCCTCTATTCTTTTTTGTCGTGCATCATCTGATTTATATAAACTACCTTCTGTACCTGAACCTTTACCAATACCTACTGATCCATATCCACAACGACGTATAAAGTCAGTTATACTTCATTTCATTCTTTTCATTCCACTTCCACTTCCACTTGCGATTCCTACAACATCACTGCTTCCAGCTCCATTGTTTGTGAATCTCTTATTTGACATGCGGACGCATCAATTTGCCATCTAGCTTCTGCAGATGCTTTTGCAATTTCATGTTGTATTCTTTCCTCAGATCATTCTTCTTCATCGGATGAGAAACCTTCGGAATGACCACTCATATGTCGAAATTCATCCATAACTACTTCTTTTGTCATTTTACTCTTCATAGTCTGTATGTTTTTTTGAGATTTCAATTGTTTCCGCACTCCAGGTGGACAACTTAGTAACACCACCTGCTTGTATTACTTTTCCACAAAAGTTACATTTAGAACCCTTATTACCAACGGGAGTTCCATATTGCCAGCCTATGTCATTCATAAATATCTTCCTTCAGTAATTAAAAATATAAAGATATTTTATAGGCTTACCAAATAAAATTTTTGGCAATAATTTATGTAGTAAAAATATAAAATTAGAAAAATAAGAAAGGGAAATTTTTTATAAAAGAAGGTGATTGACATGATATGTAAGGTAAATATTTACATAATATTCAAACTACAAAAATACTAACAAAGGTAAATATTTACGTATTATGCAATAAATTTCCTTATATCTAAACTGCATGATATCTTATTATATTTAAACTACAAAACATCAAAAAAACATATTAATATTTCATAATATATATTATATTAGTATTGTTCTATTTAAAGTGCAAAGTATAATAAAACTAAAATACCGAAGAAATAAAATAATTTGTGTTATATTTACATTTTATATAATTGATTATATTTATACAAATATAAACTATACTAAATCCGAAAAATAGATTAATACTTCAAATTTTTTATTACATATAAACTTTATATAATCTTATTATACTTAAACTACAAAACTAGAAAAAAACTAAATTAAATATTATTTAAAAAATTTCATTATATTTAAATTGCATAATATCTTACTACATTTTATCTTATAATATTTAAACTACAAAAAAACAAACAAAGTAAGATAAATATTTACATAATACGTAATAAATTTCATTATATATGTATAATATATTATTATATTTAAACTATAAAATATAAAAAAGATTAATATTTTATAATTTATATTATATTTAAACGTTATATAACTTATTATAATTAGTATTTTTCTATTTAAAGTGCAAAATACAATAAAATCGAAAAATAGAATGCTACTAAATAATTTGTCTTAGAATACTTTTAATTTTTGTCATAGAACACTTTTAATTTGATATTCATTTTCTCATTCTTAATTAAGTTTTATCAATTTGAATGTTAGCGTCATCTTTTCATGTCAGACCTAGAAAATTAGCAATCATACCCTATTAAGCAATAATATAATTTATAATAAAAAATAAAATAAAAATAAAATATTAATTTTAAACTAGGTTGACAATGATGGGGAAGACCACCTTGTGACTGGCCAGCCAATCACACACGGTTTCCAAATACTTACTAATACTTAGTGATATATCATTAATATTATATGAATCAGTCCCTTCAATTTATCTTAATTTTAACTATGCCTTTATACTTTTTGATTTTTTAAATCCCTTAAATCTTATTCTATTCTAAAATTAGTCCAACTGTTAACACCTCATCAGCTAAATCATTTTTAATTAAAATATATTTATGGAGTGGGATCATAATGTTGCACGTAAAAGATTAAATGGAGCATCTTAATTGTTAAGTGCATCCATTTTGAGTATAATTTAAATATAAGTTTAATTTAGACTTATGTAACTCAATTAGTCACATGTAATTTGTGTTATATTTACATTTTAAATAATCTGATTATATTTTTAAAAATTATAATAAATCCGAAAAATAGATTAATAGTTAATATTTTTATAACATATAAACTTTATATAATCTTATTAAAATTAAACTACAAAACTAGCAACAAACTAAGATAAATATTCACATAATATTTAAAAATTTTCATTATATTTAAAGTGCTTAATATCTTACTATATTTTATCTTATAATATTTAAACTACAAAAATATTAACAAAGTAAGGTAAATATTTAAAGAATATGTAATAAATTTCGTTATATCTAAACTGTATGATAAATATTATATGTAAACAACAAAATATAAAAGCAGATTAATATTTTATAATTTCTAATATATTTAAACGTTATCTAACTTATTATAATTAGTATTGTTCTATTTAAAGTGCGAAGTACAATTAAACCACAATATAGATTGATATTAAACAATTTGTGTTATATTTACATTTTATATAATCTTATTATATTTATACCAACTATAATAAATCCTAAAACTATATTAATAGTTAATAATTTGTTAGGTTTTTTAATCTTATTATATTTAGACAACAAACTTAAAAAACTAAAAGCTTTGTAAGATTTAATAATGTGTTTTACATATAAACGGTATATAATCTTATTATATTTATGCTACAAACTACAATAAAATTAAAAAATAGATTAATATGTATTGCTTTTTATTTCATATAAACTTTATGTAATATTATTATAGTTAATCTTATCATATTTAAATTTTAAACTACAAACTTATAAAACCTAAAAATATATTCATATTTAATAATTTGTATTATGTTCAAACATTTTTAATCCAATTATAATTAATCCTCCTATATTTAAGTTAAAAAGTTCAAATTAAAAAAATTGAAATAACAGATCAATTTTTAATATTTTATATTATATTTAAACTTTAAATAACTTTGATTTAATAGTAATGTGATAATCAAATTATATTTAACATAATAATATATAAAAATATATGTTAAAATTATATGTTATATTTAAGTTACAAATTTCAAATTAAGAAAATTGAATTAACAGATCAATTTTTAAAATTTTATATCATCATTAAATTTTAATAGCTTCAATTAAATAGTAATGTACTAATCAGATTGTATATAACATAAAAATATATATTAAATTATATGTTAATCTTATTATGTTATATTATATTTAACATAAATATGAAAAAATATATGTTAAAACTTGCCTTCGTCGAGAGCCACCCGACCAAGACGTTCGCCTTCGCCGAGAATCCCTAATCCCGATCTAGTTCCCCTTCACGGTCGCGAGCGAGCCTCGCCGTGAGCCTCGTCTGCCGAGTTTGGGTTGGAGATGATGCCCTCGCTCTCACAGGATGCCGCCACCGTGAGAGCTAGAGTTGTTTCTGTCGTAGGTCGCAGCCGTGACAACCGGAGAAGAAGCTGCCGCAGCCGTCAGTTGCTGCTGTCAGAGTCGGAGAGGTAGCCTGCCGCAGCCGTCGGTCGCCACCATGAGAAGTCAGGTCATCTCTTCCTCTTCTGTCTTCTGTTGGGATCAAGGGGTGTGGGGAGGGGTTTTAACCCTTGCTGACCGGCCAATGGCACCCCTATTGCAACATGTTGTCTGTCCGATGGTGTGGCCGACCAATGAGACTTTTGCCACTGGAGTGTGTCCGCTTGCCTGGTGCCCCTCTCTACCCCTTCTTTCGTAAGCTTATGTGGCTGGCTATGGGGGAGGCCGCACTAGTGCCCTTGTACATCCTAAACCCTAAACCCTAAACCCTAAACCACCTGTGTGTCCCTCCGAGCCTGGGCGAGATAAAACAGATTGGTTTCGGCCATCTCGTTTCTCGCCGTTGCCACGAGATCGAGGATCTCGCGAGATGACGAACCATGATCCGGACACGTAAAGAATGACATCTATTAATTGATGGTGTTGTCGAAGAGATATGAGAGAATTGAGTTGTCCAATTAGTGACGGACAATGCACAGACCTATAAAGTTGTCAGACATATGTTGATAGTCAAAAGACTAAAATTATATTGGACATATGGTCCGCTCATTAATTAAATTTAATGTTAGAAGATATTTGTAATGATTCTCAAATAGATCAGGTAGTCAAGACCGCCCAATACATTTCATTATTCTTGTATAACAACAACTTCATCTTTAACCTAATGAAACAACACACGAAAGGTCAAGAGCACCTACGGCACAAGTCAACCCGGTTTGCTTCTCACTATATTTCACTGGAGAGTTTCCTAACATAGGAGCTCCCTTACCCAAATGGAGAAAAGTAGATAAGACCTTAAAGAGTGGAAATTTTTGACAGCTTGTAAAGATGTTTGATATATTGGGACCATTAGTCAAGATTCTTAGAATAGTAGATGAAGACAAAAAAGCCAACATAGGGTACTTGTACGATGCATTTGAACAAACTAAAGAAGATATAAAGAAAAAGGTCTCCGTCTTCAACATTTTGGTGGGCGATCATTGATTGTCGATAGAAAAAGAACATTGTAACACCTTATACATGCACTATGTATGTTCTTTATGATTATGTCAAATGAGATATGTTAATTAAAATTCTTTTGTTTATAGTCGATACTGACAATGATCTTTTTAATTGTCAATTATCAAGTCACTTTTTCAACTCAAGATATTATTATAGTACAATCTTCAACCCCATTCATGAACTATTATATAGTGTCAATGAGGTCATTTGCAAGATACTTGAGAATGATGATTGCTCAACCATAAGAACAAACAAGATGCATAACTACATAATGAAGTTGTTCCACTTTGGGACAACAAGAGTACAATGAGCAGTTATACTCCTTAGTCACAATATGTATAATCCTATTATTTTTTTCAGATTTAGATAATTAACTTAGTTCAATTAGCTTCTAACATATAATATCATGCAGCTGACTGGTGGATAGATCACGACAAGACACCAAGATAAAAAGACTTGGCCGATGTTACAATCCAAGTCCTAAAACAAATCACATCTGTTTCAGGTTGCGAAAGAAACTGGCTAACGTTCAACCTTATTCATACAAAGTGGAGAAATACATCAAAGAGACTTGAGCAACTAGTCTATTGCCAATACAATATAAGATTGAAGTTAAGAATTTGTAGAATATGAGAGACAACCTAAAGAAGGAATAAACGTGGATAGAAGAAGCAAGTTGAAGATAAAGTGACACGGCAACAATACAAGAAGCAGAGATTGATTCGGAGGAAATCAGGTGCAAAATTCTTTAAAGCTTGGGTCAATGATCGAGAAGAGATGAGTGAACTAGAGTTCAACCCATAAGATCGAAAATGGGCTAGAGGATAACTTAACAACATTCCTCTTTCCGAGGAATTCTGGATCTCTCATTCAGTAACAAAAAGAAAGAAAATTATAGAATCTTCTTGCCAACGTAAGCAATCAAAGGGTAAAGGTAAACAAGTTTTAATTAAGCTCCTTGATATTATCGATGATGAAATGATCGATGAGACTCAAGAAGACATTGAAACCCAACATCTGAGTGCAATATCAGATATCAGAAGATTCTTCTTCAAAAAGTAGTGATAATGAAACAATGAACGAAGAAGGCAGAGGTACCACCACTAGCACCACTTCTGGTGGAAAGAGAGCCAATCCAGAAATGCACCCTCTACAGCACATCACCTAAGAGGATCATTACACACACACAATGCAAGACATTGACCACGGAGCAAAGTAACAATATGGAGATGGATGAGCTAGACACATACAATGGGGCTTAATTCCACACTACAAGTATGCATACTCTATGTATAGATTTAAATCATCTCAAGATTCTTCGTATCCCACGTATCACCAACAGAAATATGGGATGATCCAACCATCATATAGAACATCTTCCAATAGTTCTATATAGTTAACGTATGATAGCTATGATAGATCACTTAAATCTTTTCCTAAGATGATTATATGAGATAGTGATAAGCATACTCACTTTGTATTTATGTTTAATATCTCGTATTCTTCCACAATATACAGAGAGTACATATAATATGTAAAACAACAATAAAATGTAATATTTTAGTGAAAGTTGAAAAAATAATTTTATAGTTATATTCCCCCATTTTTAGAATTCTTGAATAATTTTTGTATATTTCCCTATTTTTTATGTAAGTTTTATATTTTTTACATTTAAAAAAATAATAATAAATTCGACCATGTCGGACTAGGTCAACAGGATCGGGTTTGGGGCCGACCAACCCTGGGCATACCCCCGACGTGGCTTTTCTTGGTTAAGATCAAACCGTAGGCCATCGTAAACTCCAAGATATTTTTTCCCTTTTCGTTCTACTCCCATACCCCCCCCATAAATGCTCTCAAATTCACTCCCTTGGCACCTGACATGACCATTGAGATCACCATCAATCATGATGCTTTCCTCATTCAGAATCCCTTGCATCATACCGTCCATGTCCTCCTAAATTTGAACTATCAACTCACTACCGGCCCGTACTAAGGGTGTATAAGTGCTAATTACATTGATTACCACTTAATGAACAATCATGAACAATCACCTTAACTAGGATGATCATTGGACCACAAATACCACCTTGTCCTTGAGGGTCCTATCTAAAATGAGTCCAACTCTATTTTTATTAAATGTCTACCCTATGTACCAGAGTTTGAAACCTGTCCTTCCCACCTCTTTGATTTTCTCCCCTTTCCATTTGGTTTCTTGAATGCATGTGATATTGATCTTACGCCTATCCATCATGTGAACCGGCTCCATCAATTTACCTATGAGAGTTCCTATATTTCAAGACTTCAAGTATTAATACACAATCTTGACTCCAACTTTAACCAAGTAGGGTTAGACATGCACACTCTTCTGCTCTGATGATTATAGGAGGGTAGATCAATTACACCCCTCCTGATCCAATGCTCTCTCTGACCTAAAAGTCAACCCCCAATAGACTCTTTACTCTGCGACCTTAGGTGAGATTCTCTCCCTAACCCAACTCACGATATCTCTAACTCTCAAGCTCCAACTTGACCTGCCACCAGAATAAATAGAATTCAAATCTAGAAAAATAGAAATGACATGTTTTCATACTAGTTGTCACCTACCGCAACCCTTTCTTTTTCTCATCTAGGCTAAGGACCGATAACGATAGAAGAACTAAAAATAAAATGTATATAAATTTACAATAAATATGAAGCCACGGGGACTAGTTGGAACCATGTCAAGCTAAAAATAAACATTAACAATATGCACCAATTTTCTTTAAATAATAAATAAATAAAACAATGTTATACGATTTAATTAATTATACAAACTCAACTATTACATTAAAGGAATGAGTATAAACAATCAATGATTACGTCTACAATAAATCAACTAAGAACTTAACATAAGACAAATATAGTAACAATTTTATTGAAGTATGCCCAACTCTCTATTTCTATATAGATATAAGGAAATATGGTAGATGATGCTATACTACACAAAGATACATACACAATTTATCTGAGAAATAAAATCTTGTATAAAAAGGGTGGATCTCACTGAAAAAGTGCTTCTCTTGATCAATGCGACAAAATAGAAGGCAATGGGGGTTCGATGCCCCTCCCCAAACACAGAGTAGAACACAAAGAACAGTACCAAACTCAACTCCTCTAGTTGACCCCCAACTAAGAGGTCCGCAACAAGGAGAGATCTTAGTACCAGTCAAACCCCGTAAATTTGCACCCGCAGCACAAAAGGCCAACATGAAATCGAACGAGCAAATCACCACGGTAACATAGGAAAAGATGAAAATTGGGTTGACGTAAGGTAGATTTCCATTATGGAACGAGGGCTCACAACCATCTATCTCTTTTGATGAAGGGAATACAAAAAAAAATAAAACCCTTGTCTCATAGGGATCTTATTCACCAAACAAATGTCACAATCCAAAGTACAGCACCCGACAGTTATCAATCCAAGTGTTGCAGTTGAGGCTCAAAACTAACAAGCAAAAGGGTAGACCGATAGACAACTTTAACCTTAATTTTTGCCTCGAAGCCAATAGATCAAATTATTAAAAAGAAATGAAGTCCTAGCATCCAAAGCCAACAAACTAACCTTATAGAGAACCATGTTGATTTGCCAAGGATCCTAGCTGCTATGGAGGACGATGGTCGACAGGTGTTCACTGGACTCTTACATCCACCAAAGGCGAAGATTGACTCCTTAAGTATCCTCCTCATACACCCACACTTCTACAAAAATAGAGTTGATAGAGATCAAGCACAGAACGAAGCTAGATGAGCTACCTATCCAATCCACGAAAACCCGCACAACCCATCCAGTTCCAACTCCCAAGGGCCAAATATATAGAGAGAAATTGCATAAGTCACCCATTCGGGGTGACTGTACAATTCCTCGGGGTGACTAATTCCCCCCCCCCCCTCAAACGGTTCACCCTAAGGGAACCCTAGATCTAGGGGGAATCCCTCCATCCCTTCGATGTAAGGCCAACTAGCAAAGGGGAAGGGCATTCCAAAAGAGGGATAAGAGAGAGAAGGAAAAGAGGGGAGAGGGAAAAAGAGAAGAAAAGTCACCAAAATGGGGGGATCAATCTTCACCGAAGGGGGCCATGGGAGGGAGGGGAAATTGAAGAAAGGAAAGAATTTGCCGATTTCCTCATTATCACTTATTAGGGGAAATCGGATCAGAATCTGGTATGGAATCAGACCCAATTCAAGTATTTTCAATTTCCCAATGGCAGATTCTTGATCCAATCTAGAAGAATCGGCCGATCCAAAGCCAATTCTCTCTATCCAAGCCAATTCCTCCAATAATCAATCTTAGATAAGTTGGTCAGCCGGCGAAGCTAATCCAATCCAAGAATCAGTCGATTCCGATCCAAATGGGCCAATTATGCCTTCTATGTAACCACCCCAAGGTCCCACCCATGGCTAGAAGTCCCACCAGCTCCTCTCAGGCCCCACAGCCCTTGTTGTTGAACCCACAACACCTTTCCACCGGTTTAAATCCCTTGTCACCAAATTGTTAAGCCCCCACCCAACCAAAGAACAAGCAGCCCACCCCTATTCTAGTAGCCAGTGGCCAGCACCATGTCTTCCAAGCACCCACCCAGTGTCCTTGGGCTACCTCTCCCTCCCAGTTCCCACTTCTCCCCCCCCCCCCACCCTCGACAGCCCCCATCCCTTGTTCAGGCTCCTTGTGCAAGCCTCCATCCACTTAAGCACCCACAACACCGTCACACCCCTCAATTACTCCTATGTGGCTTCTTGCCCTATGCACAAGTCATGTCAGCCCTCACCGTCACCCTTCCAATGTCGAAAGGCTCCCATGAATACCACCCCTAGCCACCAATAAAGCTTTGCCATCATCCAAGCTACCTTTCAGTTCCTACGCAACCCCATGCTGGTACCCATGGTCTTTCGATGTCCTCCACGGCACCAGCTAGGTTTAACAACCATCCTCCCTTCACTAGCTCAAAGACCTAGCACCGTCGACACCTTCCTAGGGCACCTACAACCACCTGCACCCCTCCCTCATGGTTTGAGCTCCTCTCACAGCATTATAGCCACTATTGTAAAAAAACCTATGAACAATGCTAGCGAGGTACTATAGTTGCTGGAGAATTAGATGCCAAAATACTGTGCTAACCCAAGGTTTTAGCACCCTTTTTAGAGTAGACAGGCAAGCTCTAACAGCGTTGAAGGTACCCTAAAGTGATTACGATCCAGATGCTCCCAGACCACCCAATCTTGGCTAGCTTAACAAAATCTGGTTAAGATTAGCATTGGTTTGATCTGAGTCAGTTTCAATATCTAGTTCAGTTTAGTTTAACATTGGTTTGACTAGCCTAAAGCCAATTTGGATCAATTCAACATAAATTCACGTCAACTCGATTTGGTCAAATTCAACACACATCAATTATATTAGATCGGTTCGAGTTTGGATCAATTCGATTTAGTTAGATTTGACATAACGCATTCAATAGTCTCCTGCCAACATAGTTGAAACGGTTCAATATCATGTTTATTGATATGTTTACAAGCAAAATATTATGTTTAGGAGTGAAAATGTGACATGATACCAACGTGACAACTCAATCGGATTGAGTCCAGTTTCGACCAGTTCAACAAATTTATAGTTTGGTTCTACCAAATCAAGCACGATTTTAAGTTGATACACATTAGATAGATTAATAGTGACTTGGATTGATTTTAGCATCGATTTGATTGATTCAGCATTGTTCGACAATACAACATCAATTGGTTCAGTTCAGTTCACGGTGGGACATTTTCATCAAATTTAACATCCTTATGTCACATATCGTGTATAGTGTGGCATTTTCATCCAGGGGTTTGAGGAACTACATCTCACAGTCACTTCTTGAGCAACTCGTTCAAAACTTTATTGAGATCAAAAACGATCATACTTACGTCCAATTTGTACATACGAACAGAAGCAAGATGCAACAAGGATCCTATGATATGTGGATGACATATGGTTTGAAATTATTTCATGTCGTTAATACATTATTTCGGGACATGATTAGTAGCTAGCCAACCGGCATAACGATCTGGGTGTTAATGCCCAAGAGCTTCCTTAGCAATTTGAAAAGTATAACTTCTACGAAAAACCGATACAAATTGACAACGCTTATCTTTTAGGTCAAGCTATCAAGAAGCCAATTGGCACTATTATCAAGGACAACTACAAGACTAGCTCAAAACTTGCAAAGAAGTATTAACAGTAATGTGCCTTGAAGGACAAAGCCAACAGGATTATCAAATGATTGAGGAACCGCCTAACGGCAATCCTACGTTAGAAGTGTCAGCAGCACAAAAGTCGTACACAAATATCAAGCAAAAATTCTTTGCGATAAACATCATGACACTATTTGGGATGACTTTTGCCACAATCATAACGATTTCAAGCCACATCTTGTCAACATCTCGATTGCATCAAAATCGCCATTTGCAATAGTAGTGATTGTATATACGTAGCAAGAGGCGAAAGGCACCCGAGGCAAGGGAAACCTAGTCTCGCCTTAGGTGCCTCAGGCGTTCAAGGTGACATTTTTGTAAGTATTATATATTTTTATATTTATACATTTAGGGTTATTTGAAAGTGAAAAAAAAATTGTAAAACATACTTTTAAAAAGATATGAAATATATGTAAAAAAGTATAAAATACTTCTAAAAAATATAAAATATTTATAAATAAAAATATACATTTAAAAAATTAGTAAATACATTTAAAATTACAAGAAATATATCTAAAATTAGGAAATACATCAAAAATATAAAAAATACATCAAAAAATACAAGAAAGATGTATCTTTTATACCAGACTTTGAAACAACAATTTAAGTGTGTTAATCTGTCAAGAGACAACAATTGAACAATAATTTTAAAACAAGTACAAAAGTGCATCTAGAATAGAAGTTTAAAACACCATTAAAAAGTATAGTTGAACAATGTCCCAAATATCAAAATACACAAAACAAGACATGCCTCAATGTATCATCAATCTAAGTCAAAATCATCATTGACATGTATTTCTCTATTGAAATCCTCTTCATAAATGACCAACCTCTTCCCCTTCTCGAGACTTCACCTTTTAGAGGCCGTTGCTCTAGTGGATGGATATTCCTCTTCTGCAATACTAGTTACTAATTCAATGCCCCTCCATCTAAGCTCCGCTGCTTCATGCATAAAATTCTTGTCATCACTAGTAATCCACTCATCAGACTCATCGATATCATCCAAAGAAATAAGATCATGATTGAATTTCTCTATCTTAAAATAACGATCTCAAAGTCTTTGATTATACTGGACATAGACAATATTGTTTTGTCTCTTTTGTTCCAACCTTTTTTTTGTGCACCTATTATACATGGTTGAAAATTAGGATGGATAAAACCTAAGGAATACTACTTTAAATTTCTAAATGAAAATATCTGAAAAGAGGAATATTATTGTTATACTCCAGTTGCGCTCACAACTACAAACACTATAAGTGAGGCTCAATATCCAGATGGACAATCTTAACAATTAAGAAACCTTACTCCCACGATCTTTCCACCGATTTGCTACAAGAAACAAGATAGTTAATCAAGTTAAAAAACACGTGAAATGTCAATTGTAGAAATAAAAATAAGAATGTCAACCTAGAATGGATGTTTTTCTTTGTCTAATGGTCATATCTCTGCCAAAGTGTCCCTCAACATCTCTATATGCACTTAACTACTTTGTAATAAAATCTTGCTCATTGGAGTTTTCAATTAGCTTTTCAATGTAATCATACAATCATTGTTTATTTCTCTATCACTTTCAACATCCGGGTTCAAGTAGTAGAATTAAGGGTTAAGGTAATATTCCGCTGCATGTAATGAACGATGGATTTGATTGTCCTATCTCCTATCAATCGTCCCAAATAGGACAATATTTTTCCAACTTGTCATCCGAGTCACTCTTAATGCCTTACTTTGCACGGTCCATTGCTTCATAAATATAAGACATAGTTCACCTCTCACCATTAATTAGGCATAAGACAAGCACTAGAGACTTGAAAATAGATAGAGTATAGACCACACCTCTCCAGAAAGTAGTTTTTAGAATGATCTCACATGATTTTTTCTCCTCAGTTTGTTTGGTTCATCTATTGTTAGAAGCAATCCAATCTTCATACATGAACATTCTTCTTATGTCATCCTTATAAGTTCCGTAGACTCTATAGGTTTAAATAGTTTGTTTCAAACCTTATACAAACAAAAAATAAAAAGTTTATTGAAATGAATTAAAAAAACATTTAAAATCACTATTAACATAAAAAGACAATTCAATAGTTAATTTGAGATATTACCTTAATAATGCTACCGTATGCAAAAAAATTTTCCATTCGTGAACTTCCTCATCATGACAAGAACCTATGAGCATAAATAAATGTTATGGCATACTTGGTATGCCTAATTGTGGACTTGATGTCTAACAACTTAGAGATATCCTCTAACATTAAATCAATGCAATGGGCTACATAGTGTCCAAAATAAACGAGGATGCATGGACATCAAAATTCTCCCTGCAGCTACATAACTAGCCTCATTACCCGTTACAATTTGGATGACATTGTTTTTGCCAACTTCTACCACAACTTTGTCCAACAAATCAACTAACAACCTTGCATCTTTGACTTATGAATATACGTCCATGGATTTTAAAAGGATTTTGTCTGTAGGTGTGTTTACTAAAAAGTTTATCGATGTCCTTCCTCTTCTATTTGTCCACGCATTTGACATGATAGTGCATTCATATTTCACACAATTACCTTTTCCCTTTTCAACTAATTCACAAGTTGTTTCAATTTCTTTTACAAGTAAATTTTCACGCACTTCATGATATGTCGAACCTATCTAATCCAGGCTAAACTGCCCATTAGCTTCTAACAAAGTATGAAAACTATTATGTGTACAGTATTGAAAAGAATACATGCCAGGTAGATCCGTTGAGTAATGTATAGCACAACTTTGTCCCTCTCACCCTTCAAGTGCTTGTCTCTTACACATTTCTCTTTTGACAATTCTAGAGTTTGTCTAATAAACTGGTCCATAAGACCTCTCAAACGAGGAGGCAAAAATGTTGGATCACAATGAACTTGTGAGTATTCACATTCAGTGCTTGCCTCAGAAGGATTGATATTGAAACCGAAAAGATTACCTCTTCCTTCAACCTCCTTTATCACTGCAATCTTTTCAAATCGAGCTTGTTTAATTTGTTATATGTGTTGTTTAATCTCTTCCTTCACCTACGATGTAACCTTCTTACAAGAGGTGGCATTTGTAGATAGACTAGCTATATGTTGCTTCAGTCTATATATTTCACCCTTGCACTCCTTATTACAAAGGCTACATCTAATTAGATCCCTATTTTTTAGATTCACCAAAATCCCATATTTCCATTTGACATTCTTCAATTTAGGAACACCTCTTGAAATTATAGGCTCCATTGTAGTCAGTTTGGTGTTTAGCATCATCCCCGAACCAAAATCTTGCTCAACGAATTAAGACATATTCATAAGAAATAAACATCAAGTCCATTAAAAAAATAGATTAGTAGCTAAAATATAACCATTTGAAGAACAAACTGATATGCTATTAAAAAAAAAATTTAAACTAGAAGAAATATATTGATAGTTATAAAAATGATAATAACAATAATGCATTAGAACAAAAATGAAAACATGAACACAACTAATAATACATGAAAACATGTAGCAAAAAAATGCTAAAATGAACATTATAGAAAATCATACCTTTCCAGTGAACAGGACATCCGACATAAAGTTTTTTAGTTTCATTTCCGACAAAAATCATAGCTAAAAGAAATACAATAAACTGATAATAAATTGTTGCATGTACTACAGTCTACAACCAAAATTAAAAAAAAGTATAAAATAAAAAAACAAACAATAAACTTACTAAAAACAACTTCTAGAACAAAGACTTCCAACGTAAGAACCTTCTCCCCTCTCCCATGGCCTTCATTAGAGACAATATATTAGAAAACAATAAAAAGAAGCAACCAAAATCAAAATTAAACTAAAATAAAAAAAAACTAAAAAAGCTTACCGAAATCAAATTCTCCGATGACGAGGGGGACTACCGATGCAAGAACCTTCTTTAGCAATCTTCGTTAGGGTCAATATATCAGAAAAATATTAAAATAAACAAAAACAAACAAAGTTAAAGTAAAACTAAAAAACTAAAAAAACCTACAAAAATCAGGTTTAATCGGTGACAAAGGAGGACAACCGACACAAGAACCTTCTCTGATGACCTTCACTAGGGTCAACACATTACAAAATATTGAAAGAAATAAAATAAAATGAGGTTGAACTAAAACAAAAAACAAAAAAAACTATCAAAAAGACAAACTATGGCGATGGGGATCACTTCTGGCATAAGATTCTTCTAGCATAAGATTCTTCATCAGAATTGCCTAGATTGGCAAATTCGGCCGAATCAAGGGGTTGATTGGTTCCCCTCCCCCAAAGTTGGATCAACATATGTCAATTTGATCTGAGAATCGGCTGATTTTGATATGGATCAATTGATTCCACAAACTATGGTCTTAATTTCAAATAGAATATATGCATGGTAAATTTAATGAAAACTAAAGAGAAAAAGAAAGTTAGTTTTAATAAAGTTATATTATCTAAAAAAACTGAATTCAAATATTTTGATTCAATTATTTAAAAAGATAAAAAATGTGATGAGAATGTTAACAATAGAATCAAAACAAGATGGATGAAATAGAGATTGGCTATAGGTGTTACATGTGATAGTAAAATTTCACTGAAGATGAAAGAAAAATTGTATCATATAAGAATAAAACATGCAATGTTGTATGCTAATGAATATTGGACAATAAAGAAAAACCATGTTTCTAAAATAAATATTGTTGAAATGAGAATGTTAAAATAGATTTGTGGTCATAATAGATTAGATAGAATACATGATGAATAAAGTAGAAAAAAAAAACATGAGAGTGATGACAATTATAAACAAACTGAAAGAAGTGAGATTGAAATAGTTTAAACATATTAAACATAAACCTACGGAAGCTTCGATAAAAAAGTAAGAAAATATCAAAATAATAAAAACAAAAAAGACACGGTAGACATTTTAATAGACAAAGACACGATAGACATGAGTTATCTTGGAGAAGCGCAATTCAATATAATTTAGATGATTTAAATCAAGGAAGGTGGGGTCGGGAGTCAGGACCGGGTCGGTTTGGCCCCAAACCGACCCGGGTCGGCCGGGGTCGCGACCTGGGTCGGGACGGGGTCGGCCCGGGTCGCGAAAAATAATAAAAAAAAAATGGGGTCGGGTCGGCCCCAAAACCGACCGGGTCGGGTCCGGGTCGCGACCCGGCGAACCATGATTTAAATATCTTTAAAAAAATAACTCAAAATCAACATGATTGCAGAAACAAAATCCATGTGGCCAACCCTAAATAATTTGGAATTAATGGGGTGTTTGGTTGCATGATAATGGAAGTTTTTATTTTAATTTTTAAAAATTGTAAGAAAACTTGTTAAAAGAGGTGTTTGGTAACCATGACAATTTTATGTTTTGAAAGTGATTTTCTTCTTAAACAAAAAAAGAGGGTTTCGCCTCTTTCTTTTTTCTTGTGGTCCCCCACTTTGTTTGATCATGTATGGTAGTTCCTCTTTTTTATAATCACATCCCTCCAAACAGGATAATTTTATGTCATGAGTTGGTTCATTTTTTATTTTAATACAATTTTTTATCATGAAAGAGTACAAAAAATTATCATGCAACCAAACACCCCCTAAAGCTTGAGTTGAGTTAAGTTAGTAATTAAATGGTTAGGGTAGATGTGTAATTTTATAAACTTAATAAGTTAAAAGTTGTGGTATTTTGTCAAAGTGGTAGCACAGAAAGACAAATGTGAGGAGACACATTCCAAAATTGAGAGGGTGGGTGGTTCCAAGGCACCAGGGAGGAAGGAATCATAGGAGGGCTAGCTAGGTGCAAGATAGTTTTGCATTTGGGCAGTTGTGCGATAGGGATTCCTAGGCACCACAAGGAAGAATAGCAATTGGCGAGTGGAGGAAGAGAGAAAAAAAAAGGCAAACATGATATTTACATACTTTTGTACGCCAACTTTTCATTTTGTCACAAGTCTTATTTTGTAATTTCTCAAATTTTATAGGGATGGAAATATAAAGTCAAGAAGTTTGTGAACTAATATTTAACTAACCAAGTTTACAGGAATCAAAAACCAAATTGCACTTGTTTATATGTTTTGAAACATATTATAGAACAAAACCCAACAAAGTGGTTAAAGCTATGCAATAGAGTACGATGCATTTAGAATAAAGCATTAAATGTTCATGATTTTAACAGACTTAAACAAGGATGAATGTTTCTCATCAAAAAACCAGAAAATACTTTTCATAGAAATATTCTGAGCCACTAAAAAAGTTAGCAGTGACTATGAGCCACAAATGCAATTATAAAAAAAGAAGGAGAAGATAAATTTGCAGGTTTACAATAGTTTTGTATCTCTGGTCAACAATCACATACCTCCGGATCCGCATGGCTTCCTCCAATCCTGAAAGTCTTTTTGCATGTATAATATTATTATATTGACATCTCTTCCCTGATTTTCCACGGATATAGAAACAAAGAACAGTAGCATGATCACAAAACAATCCTAAAAATGAACTAAATTGTAAACAAAAAAGGTTATCAAAGAAGACAACGATCAAAAGGAGAAATAATACACTTGGGCAAGCATAGTTAGATTGACATGCACGATGGCATGTCACATGTTTTGAGTTTGACTGCATGCATCCAGTGTTATTCATGAAAACAAGCGAATAATTGCATATTCCAAATTATGTTATAGTAGAAATTTTAAATTATCCCATTCCAATGATGTTATATTAAAATTTTTAAATTTAAAACTTGATTACAATGAAAAAATTCCCAGTATCCTTAAAAAGACAGTATTAAGATTGCACAGATAAGTTCTTCCATTTCTTGCTTAATGCAGCATTTCAGACACCAGTAAAAGAAAATGGAATGGAATAAAAATGGTTGCAAAGACCTGTGGATTGACAAGTAGTAAATCCAGATATGTGAAGCCCGTTTTTGGAGTCATCTAAAAACATCACTTCGATGGTAGGATACCCCTTATATGATCTGATACCGATCTTCTTTTAGTCAGATAATCATATCAATTGACTGAATCCAATCCATTAATAAGTTGATAAGGGGATATCTCATGATTGTCGTCATATTTTGCAGCAAAATTGTCCTTATAAAAGATGATTATCATGTCCAATTCCCCACCCTTGGTGTGCATCTGGATGTAGCCAGCAATCGCCACGGCCCCTTCCCTCAAATGCTCACACCAGCTCCACGGATCTGCCAAGTCCCCTCTCACACGCCATCGAGATCCTGTCACCTTCTCGCCACAACCCCCACTGCCCAGTCGTGTGGTCAACAGTGTCTTCATGCGGCCCCTTTGCTCACGTGCACCATGCTGGTGGCATCCTCCCAAGCGTGCAGTTACCTTCCAGATCTGTGTGGACCAGACCAAGATGGGTTCGTCTGTGAGTGTGCGGTGCAGACCACGTCCTAGTGCAGATCCTGTGATGGATCAATGGAAATGCAAGATTCAATAATTTTCTTAGTTGTAGCTTTTACAACATTTTAACTTTGATGTTAGTTTCAGTTCCACGTCACTCCTTAGATCTACATTTAATATGTCCAAACTATCTCAATCTCCTCTCTTTCAACTTGTCTTCAACTGACATTACTTTTACATTTTCTCTAATGTATTCATTCTTTATTCTATCTAATTTAGTATAACCACTCATCAATCTTAACATCCTAATTTCAGCAACACTAATTTTAAAAGTACATTTTTTATTGTCCAATATTTACTACCATACAACATTGTAGATCCTATAGTTATATAATAAAATTCTCCTTTCAATTTTAGTGAAATTTTACTATCACATAAAAAACTTGTAGCCAACTCAACTTCACCTAACATGCTTTAATCATAAAGTTCAATCTTCATCACATTCTCTATGGTTTCCAAATAATTGATCTAAGAAACTTGAGCTGAAGTCTTTGAGATAATATTATAACATCCAAACTAACTCTCTCATCTTATTCTCTTTGGTTTATATCAAATTTACAATGCAATATTCTGTCTTAACGCTACTTATTTTGAAACTCTTGATTTCTAACACCCTGTTTGATAACACTATTAAGTTTCTCTATCAATATCAATTTTAAAATTGATGTTGATAAAAATCATTAAGAGGTGTTTGGTTAATTGTATCAATTTTAAATTTGTAGTGCAAACAAAACATATTATGTAATACAAGTGTCAACTTGTATTAGTTTTGATATTGATACTCCAATAATTGAAAATATTAATATCAATAGTGATATAGTATCAAAAATGAAACTCTAACCAAACAGGGCATAAAGTATTTTTTCAAAGTTTTAACTTCTTATTTACTCCTTGGGTTTCATATATCAATACAATATCATTTATAAACATCACACATCAAGGTATATCGTTTTATATAATTTTCGTTAATCCATCCATAACTAATGAAAAAATGTACGAACTTATCACAAATAAAATAGAAAATATGTTGTTTCTTATCTAATTGTGCATATACAAGTGATTGTTTAATCATACATATCTTTATCACTTGTATACGTCACAGTTGTCAAGGTGGGCGCCTAGGCGCCAAGGTGCTTTTGCCAAAGCGCCTTATGGAGCAACCAAAAAGGCGTTTAAGACACCCACGTAGGTGTCCAAGGTGCCCGCCTAGGTGCCCCAAACATTTTTACATAATTAAAAAAATAATTTGAGGGTTTTCCCCTTTGAAATCCCTCATAAAGGACACCTATTTAATGATAGTTTGAATATATTAATATATTTCATTATCACTTATACTATCATATATATTTAAGATTTATGATTATAAATATAAATTATATACTTAAAATTTATAAAGTTCTCTCTTAGCTATCTTTTCTCTCCCTCTCACTTAGTTTATCAAGATTAATTCCTTTCTCAAAAATAAATATACACACAATCATATATATTTAATTATAAAATACAAATATAATTATATTTATGTAATGTTTGTATGTTTGCATATATATAGTATTAATGTCTAATTACATACATAATTGCATATATTTATATATATATATATATTTTTATATATGTATATATATGCATATATAATGATACCGTCTTGACTGCCTAGGCAACATCTAAGCGGCCGCCTTGGATGCCTTGTCGCCTTGACAACTATGGTATACATATAACAAGTACCATCTTTCACTCCAACACACCACAAAACTTCTAATGAAATTATATTATATGTTTTTTCAATGTAATAAACACCATATGCAAATCTTTCTTTGTATCTCAATAATTCTCAATCAAACTTCTAATAAAAAATAGTTTCGATTGTAAATCTATCATATATAAATCCAAATTGGTTAGTTGAAATATTTGTACAATTCAATAATCGTCGCTCAAAAAAAAAATTTCATAATTTCATAATATGACACATGAACTTGATCCCTCTTTAATTTGCACAATCTTGTAAATATCTTTTTTTCTTAAAAATGGGTATGATGATGTCCTTTCTCCATTCATTCATTATTTTCTTAAACATTTATATTTTGTTAAAAGGTCAAGTTAACTAATATATCCCTAAATCTTCCAAACATTTCTATACGGGATATTATCTAAATGATTTACTTATTTTCAACATCTTTAATGTTTTCTTATTTTCTGAAAATTTAATTTTCCTAATATAGTTCAAACAAAACTTTGTTACATTCTATATGTCTTATATACTTTTACCAAAGTTGTCATAATTTTTCCACCTTTCTTTAATATCATCATCTTTAATCAATACTTTTCTCTTTATCCTTGATATATTGGACTTGAGTAAGATCTTGTAACCTTCTCTCTCTCATCTTTGCTAATCTTTTTATCAAGGAAACCCAGGAAGACCTCAATTTATATAGAGAATAAGATTAAACAACTTACACACAATGAAGAAAAAGGAAGAAAGAAAAAAGGAGAATAGAGTGAGTGCACACTTCTACCAAGGAGGTAGAAAAGGCATGTTACAAGAAACATCTCCTAAAGTTGAGCAAACCACCAATCCTTGATGAAGACTCCCACAAGGAACAGAATCCTGTTAGGCATGTGAAAGTGCGCTTCAAAAATGTGATGATTTCTCTCTCTCCGGATAGACCATAGCGTCGCCGGTAGGATAAGCTCCCAAATTGGCGAGAATGGATTACTTGACCATGGATTCGTCTAGCACTTGATCAAAAGAGAAATGATATCTGCCAGTTCCACCCAAGCAATCTTCCAGCATTTAAACATTAACTGGCATAAGGAATGAATAATATCGCAGATGATCCAAGTTTTCATCCCCAAAACAGCGAAAGACACATCAAGGCTGGATATCTGGCAAGATTCTATGAAGATGGCATCTCGAGGGAAGATGATGTTGTGCAATTTTCCACAGCAAAATCCTGATCTTTTAGGTGAAGTCGGTTTCCATACAACCTTATGCCAAGAAACTTCCAAGCCACCAAAGATCAACCTGTTCAAAGTATAATGAATGTTAAACAAATATGTTTTGCCTAGTAATCATAGAAGTTTATCTTCTTGTCTACATGGAAAGTAAAATTGTCAAGGAAGCCAAGGATGGAAACTCCTCAATATCCTCATCCCTGATATCACTAACCTTAGCCATGGGTAGACAACACATGTTGAATAGAGAAGGGAACCTGGTAGCCAAAGAACTAGGCCCCACCTAGCGATCTTCCCAAAAAGCAGTTATATTGCCATTCCCCACATCGATTTTAGAAGAAGAGTTGAAAAGTTTCCATGTATAAAGAATACATTTCCAGATGTTTGAGATTCTATTAATTTCTCAGAAATTTTTAATCCAAGCCCCATTTTGACCAATTATGTATTTTTACCGAACTACTCTGGCCCACAAGGTGGGATTAGTGTTCAATTTCTATCTCCACTTAGATAAAAGAGCCTAGTTGACATCTTCCAAGAGTGACAAACCGACACCTCCTTCGAAAGTAGACCTGCAAACAGGACCCCATTTAACAAGATAAACACCTCTACTACTTCCATTTCCAAACCAAAAGAACTTTGCCCTAATACTCTCCAGCTTATGGCAGATTCCCTTAGGCACTCTGAGAATTGAAAAAAAATACAAGGTAAACTTTGCAACTTGCTCTCTAACTTTTGAATAATACAGTCACAATCCTTACCTCTAGAGCCACTAGTAGAGAGAGTTAAGCACAAATACTTAATAAGAAAAGAAGCCACTGGCATGTTGAGGAGTCTTTGAACATCTTCCTTTTGTTTATTATGCATATTAATAGGTACAAGCTCACATTTCTCTAGGCTAATTTTCAAACTTGTCACAAACTATAAAAGAAATAGAAGTATTCTTAGATTGCGACATTCATCTGGTCTCCCTGACAAGAAAAGAAGTGTCATCTGTAAACTAGAAGTGAGTAATGCTCTCTCTTTCAAAGCCAACTTCAATACCTGTAATCAGATTGCAGTGAGCAGTCCTCTGACTCCTCTCCCACATAATACTGAAAATCTGCCTAACCATAACAAACAATAAAGGATAAATAGGATGTCCTTGTCCCGGAAGACTCAATAAAACCAAAGCATTCTCCATTAATATTTATTGTGAATCTTGTTGTAGGTATGCAACTCTTGATCTATCTGATCCACACATTATTGAACCCCACCAACTGCAAAATTCTCAGCAAACTAGGCCATTTAACTGTCATATGCTTTGTCAAAGTCCAATTTGCGAAGGACATTTTTTCCATCTAACCTTTTGGCCATGGAGACATTCATCAACTGCCATAAAGTTGTCCAGAATATACCTTCCTGGTATCAATGCCGATTGACCATTGTTAGCCAACTTGCCGATGGCCTGCTAAGTCTATTAGCTACCACTTCGGTAATAATCTTGTAACTGCAATTGAGAAGGCTGATCGATCTCAGATCCTTAAGGTCAACCACATTATCCTTCTTGGGGATAAGAACTAATGTGGTAACATTCAAATGTTCAATACACTCGTAGATCCCACTCAAACTCCTTAACCAAAGCCAAGAAGTCCTCCTTGATAACTTCCCGAAAATGAGCATAGAAACTGGCTAAAAAGTCATATAGACTAGGCGCTTTGAAGGGGTCCATGTTGTTAATAGCACACCACACCTCTTGTTCAGAAAACTCAAACAAGAGAATCAGCCTTATCACTATCTATGACCTTATGCATGTTGAAATTGATGAAAAGACTCCACTCACTGCCATCGGAAAATAAGACTTTGTAGAAATCCGTTGCCTGATGCCCGATATCATGTGTGCCAAAGAAATCCCTACCATCCAACACAACTTTTTAAATATTATTCCTTTTCCTTCTGAGTGATGCCTGAGTATGAAAGAATTTAGTGTTATTGTCACCCTCTTTTAGCCACAGCTCCTTGGATCTCTGTTTCAATTTGATCTCCTCTCTAAAACATCATTCCTTATAGTCCTTTTTTCTGTTCCAATCTCCTTGTTGATTATCACTAATTTAACCATTGTCGTTGAGTTTCTCAAACCGACCAAACTTGGCAATCCAAGCATCCCTTGTTTTCACAGAAGTATCAAAGTTACCTCTAGCCCACCTTTTAAAGCAACACCTAGTCCATTTAAGCTTGCTGATAAATCTCCCAGTAGCTTAGGAGGTGGTCACAAACATGTTCAGTCCACAAAACCTTGACTAATTCTGAGTTTCTGATCTCTACACCATACAAGCTCGAATCTAAATTTTCATGATTGGTTAATATGCTTCGGACCTCCACTGCAAATGCCTATAGCAAAGTGATCAAAAACAACTCTAGAGATATAAAACCAGTCCAGTACTCCAAACCATTCTACCCACAAAGCAGAAAAGAAGAACTTGTCAAGTTTGGATTTGAACCTACCATTGGACCATGTGTAAGACAGTGAGGATAGGGGGACCTCAATCATACTGCAGAAACTAGAGGTGCAAAAGATCCGAGCTGAGCCGAGTGGCAAGTAGTATGTTGTTTAAACTTGATTCGTTTATTTTACACGAGTTCAAGTTCAAGCTCAATCTTTTAAGAGTATGTTGAATCTTTGTTCAAGTTTGGTATGTTAATTAATCGAGTTGAGCCCGAACTCGATCTCAAATAATGGTTCGACTTAAATTCAATCCACATACAAGTTCAAACTTTATAGAAACTCGTATAAAACTCGAAATCAATCAAAAGTTGTTTATAAAACTCTAAATTTAGCTCATTTCATTTATAAAACTCAATTTGAGTTTAAACTTAAATCATAATGTATTTTGACTTATTTCATATATTTAAGTAACAATAAATAACTATTAATACTTAAAATTTAGTATTTTTAATAAATATTCAATCGAGTATTTAATCAAATTACTCGCAAGTTTATCGAGTCGAGTAGGAGTTTGTTCAAACTTGACTCATTTAATAAATCGAACTTTATTTTTTGTTCAAGCTTGTTTGTTTAACATATTAAACGAGCCAAGCCAAAGTTTTAGCAAGCCAAGTTTCGAGCTACTTGTCAAGTGCAATGGTTCGTTTGCACCCCCAGTGGGAACTGGCCCAATCATTAAAGATGTCCATCTCAGAAATCCAATCCACTTGCCCCCATCTTTCACCTGGTTTAAAAATAGCAATGAAGTCCCCACAAACACACCAAACCAAGCTAATGTGATTGTTGATAACAAGCTTCAGAGCCCAAACGAACCCAGGTTTATCCCCATCTCTTACTGGCCTATAAACAATGCACAACCACCAACTTACCATCAAATTTAAGAACTTAGTAATGCCTTTCCTTATAAATTTCTTCAACCACGAATTTATGTTTGTCTCAAATCACTGCCAACCCACCACTTCTCCCCGTAGTAGGTATATAAAAGAATCCCTTTAATTTGCCACATTTAAGCATAACCACATCCTACTGACTTGAGAAATCCAACTTAGTTTCTGAGAAGAACAATGCCCAATTTTTTAGAGGTCATTGTATTATTTAGGGGCGTTTGGGAACCCACTAAGTACTTTTTTACTTCTCCTTCAATAAGAAGTGCTTCTTATTTTCATTAGGGTGTTTGGATACCCATTAATATTCACTTCTCTTTCTCGCAAAAGGTAGAAGTAAGGAGGAGTTTTTTTTCTCCTTTTAGCTCCGTAAAATCTCCTACCGACAACCACCACACCACATGGTGAGACACCGCGATTCACCCCCGCCGAGCCGACCTCCCCGCATGTGTCCTCTGCCCTCTACGTCATCCGTGAGCGCCCCCCCCGGTGAGTGCCCTTTGTAACCCCCTCTTGGTGATCCCCCTTCTTCACCCCCCGGCCAATGAGCTTCTAGATCCCAACACCCCACCGGCGAGCCCCCTCCACAACCCCCTATCAGCGACCCCCTGGATCCCCGCACCCCACCGGCGAGCCCCCTCCGCGACCCCCTACCCAGTGAGCCCCCGAACCCCGTGCCCCGACGGCGAACACCTCCGCAACCCCCTGCCGGTGATCCCCTCCAAGACCCCTTGCTAGCGAGCCCCTGGACCCCCGCACCCCGCCAATAAGCCCCTTCTGCAACCCCCGCTAGCGAGCCCCTTCCGCGAGCCCCTAGACCCCCGCACCCCTCCAACGACTACCTCTGCGACCCCCTTGCCGGCGAGCCCATGGACACCCGCATCCCACCAGTGAGCCCCCTCTACGACCCCCTACTAACGATCCCCCCCGGCAAGCCCTGGATGTGCCAGTCGAACGCAACATCAGGAAGAGTTCCTCCACAAAGCACTTTTGTTTTGTTTTGTTTTGTTTTTTTTATAAGAAAAGGAACTAAACAACTTCTAAAAAAACAAGAAGCTCTTCAAAAAGAAGTGCCTTCTAAAAGAATGTCCTTCTAAGAGAAGTCCTCCTGGCAAATTACCAAACGCACCCTCAATTCTCTAATTTTCTACTTTTCTCTCATCCCTCGATAGTTCCAACTAATGATGTTAATCATGTATAAACAATAATATTCTTCCATAGTTTCTTGCTTCTCCTACTACTCTCAAACACCTTGTTATAATAGTAGAAAAATGATCTCCCCTCGACCAAGTATGAGCTTATCGAAGAAAACATTAACCTTCTTTTCCCTACACCGATTCTCCCACTAAATAGATGTCGATGTCTAAGATATCCCAAACTCCTCAGCCCAACCAAGAGCAAGCACCTCGACTTTGACGACTGTGGAAAATTGTACGAAAGCCGTAACAAATGAATCATCAACCGCTTCTACCAAGTGGCTAATCACCCACAAACAACTGGTATCTTGTAGCCTGACCATCCTCAAAGCTCCCAACAATCCTATTGTTAACTAAAGCCAGTGTTCCATCGACCAACAATGTTTTCGAAGCAACGACCAACTATAAACCAAAACCTGATTTCTGCAACCCCGATCAGAGGAAAAGACCTTCATACCTTCCAGCCTAGGAAAAGATAAGGAATACCTCCGTTATGAAGAGCTGGCAATGGCTCCCAGAGCTGATGACTTAAGCTTCACCTAGCTGAGGGCCCTTCCACATGGAGACAATGACTTCAGACCAAGGAGTTGTCCCTGTTCAACCACAGACCCCCTCAAGTCCATCGAGTTATCGAGCGGCAGCTTGACCGGGTGACTAAAGACTCCCACCGGGAGACACCAACCGCCGTTGACTAGGCTAGGTTCACTGGTAAGTCAAACGGATCCATCACCACCCGAGCAGTAACCAGGTCCTCAAGGTCAAAAAGCCTGCCCGAACCTCCTCCTCCAATACCCGAAAGATGCCCCCCCACAGCTTCCTACCGTAACTTGCCCTCCTTGCCCCCAAGTCGCCCCTGATCTTAACAAAATTAGTCACATCCCGTTGCGAAGGCTTTGAAGACTTCTCTAACTTGCCATGAATAGAATAATTTAAAAATAGTGGCCTCTCTCCCATCACAGGCACTATCCCGATCTGGTTGCCATTTACACCATCGCCATCAGATAAAGAAATTGGGGTCAGCTCAACCCAGAACTCCTCTCCCTCACATAAAATGAGGAAATAGAAGCTTTGATTAAATGAAAATAGTGAGTCAATGCATAAATCCACTTTCCCTATTTCCAATAGCCACAACTTCTTGTGATCGACATCAACAAGATGCCCGTAAAGATGTAGAATGGTAGTGAGCATCGAAACAGACTAGGCGAAGGTCGGTAATCCTCATACCATTATCCACACTAATCGTGACTCCCCTAGCATCCCCTTAGACGCAACAAAGTCAATTCATGGCCGAACGATTATATCAAAAAGACTGTCAGATGAGTCTTGAATGAAGAAACTACTCCCACCGATAGCATTAAGCCAGCCCCTATGCAGATTGTCTTTCACCATGAAATCACTAGATATGAGATCTCTCACCCACCAAGAAGGCCAATTCTTACAAAGAAATTAGATTAGAAGATCTTTGTTTTCCGATGTGGGAAGACTCACTGAGAATAGAGTAATTAACATTCTCCAAGCCACTTCCTCTTCTCCCTCAAGTTGTTCAAAATCGGTACAGATAGAAACTCATTGGTTTTGGCTTGTAGCATAATCTCCCTTGTGCAAATTGCCTTTCTCCACAAGTCCTACCTCCCAAGATTAGGTCAAGCCCTCTCTCCAAGACTGACACACCAACATCTACAATAGCACAAGCCATGTATACAGGAGACTGTCGAATGACCCTTCCCATAGCGTATCCCGCATGTCTAGCCCTTTGAGAGGTATCTATTACCACCCAACACAACATCTCTATACAACAAAGAGGGAGCATGAGTCCAAGCAGCAAGAACAACTGTCTCCACAGCATGGATTCGAGTTCTCACTCCGACTGCTAGGGACTCCCTCTTACTACCCATGAAAGAATCTAGAGAGTCAACACCTACCATGGCCACACAACCAACCCCACAACTGCGTCAATAGTAAGATTCCTTCCCATTGAACCCAAAGCCTCCGCCACCTGAAGCCCCCCTCCAAAGTTCAAACAAACACTACCCACCTTCGATAGTACCCTCTGTAAAGATCCAAACACCCTTCCCTCACTTTGAAGATGTCAAACTCGATAACCTCGCCAATACCAAGGACCCTTCCTGGAGACCCTCTAGTCGTCGCCGCCGCCGCCTATAGTTGGCCATCAGAGATCTGTCCTATGCCACCTACCTTTTGCCACACACTGAGCGAAGACTTAATCACCTTCTTCAATCCTCTTGTCGCCCTCGTCATTTTGGAATTGCCGGAGCCCATTCCTAATTCATCCTTGCTAATTTATGTATTTCTTTTTTGCCTTTCTTTAGTTATAACTTTCTTATACATTGGTTTGAAAACATCATCTATTACTCATCTAATAGTTTTTTTTGTTTCCCTTTTTGCAATCTTGTATTGTTCATCTGCTTCATTGTTATCACATTCAGACAATCTTTTATATCAATCTCTTTTATTCTTAATCATTTTTTATACTTTTTCATTCCACCGCCAAATATTTTTTTGGTAGTCCATGTCCTTTAGCACTCCAAGTACTTTTTTAACATTCTATCTAACATTTGTAGCAATATTCATTCAAATAGCATTAACATTTACATTTGACTTCTAATCATTTATCTTAAGAAGTTCATTATAAAGTGCTTATTATTTCATCTCTTTCAATGCATGTCATTTTATTCTAAGAGAAATGTTTCATTTAAATATATTTGTTTGCCTTTAGATTTTAACATATAGAACCACTAATCTATGTTGACTTGTTTTTCATGAGAATGAAGTAAATTTGACTTTTTTTTTACTTTTTAATGTTATAAAATGAGATTCCATTTTAATAAATTGAATATTTGTTACTATAAGATCATAGACCATAATAAAATCTAGAATACTTTTTTCCTCTTCTTTTAAATTTCCATATTTAAACATCCGTGAATGTTCTCATATCTATGACATTTGTTTCCAACTTGTTTAGTGAAAGGAAAGAGGGTGCCTATTACATATATACAAATGATAAAAGATGTGTTATGAAATGACCACTAGCGAATGTACAGTAGAAAAAGAAACAAAAGATTTTCCCATTTCAGTTAGCATATATCAAGCGTATGTAATAAGTCATCATCGTTTTGCATTAGTTATGGATGAATTTTCGAAGACTATACAAGATAATATATCTTGCTGTATGATATTTGCAAACGATATTATATTGATAGATAAGACATAAGAATAAGTGAATAAGAAATTAAAACTATGGAAAAATACTTTAAAAATTAAAATTTTCAAGATAAGTAGAGCTAAAATAGAATATATAGACATTATAAATTTAATGAAAATTAAAAAGAAGTAGGTGATGGTGTTAATTTGAATAATATAATATTATCTAAAATAATATAATTCAAGTATCTTGAATCAATTATTCAAAAAGACGTAGAATGTGATGGCGATGTTAATCATCAAATTAAAGCATGTTAGATGAATTGGAGATTAGTTATAGGAGTTCTATATGGTTGTAAGATTTCAGTAAAGTTGAAAGAAAATTTTATCGTACAAGTATGAAACCTACAATGTTGTTTAGTAATAAATGTTGATAGTAAAAGAAAAATATACTTGTAAAATAAGTGTTGTTGAAATGAGAATGTTAAAATGAATAAGTGGTCATACTATATTAGATAAAATCAGAAATAAATATATAGAGAAAACGTAGTAACGACACTTGTAAATAAATTGAAAGAAATGAGATTAAGATGATTTGGACATATTAAATGTAAACTTAAGGAGGTGCCAATAATGAAAGTAAAAAATATTAAAATAATAAAATAAAAAGGACGTGGTAGACATATGTAAACTTGGAATAGGGTAATTTAATATGATTTAGATGATTAATTATATATGAAGAGGTAACTCAAAATCAACATGAGAGGAGAAAGAGAATCCATATGGCCGACCTCAAGTAACTTGGAGTGAAGGCTCGAGTTGAGTTGAGTTGAGTTGATACCTATTGAAATTTACTTCAATAAATATATTCTCTTTATTTGACATACTCTACAAAGGTCATCTATATCCTCCCAAAATTTTTCTCCTCACTACTAAATCTAATTTATAAAGCAAATGCACTAATTATATTAATTATCTCTCCTTCCATAATTATTTTTTTACCATAATAATCCTATCTCCTACTCTTTTCACTAACATTACTGCATCTTTTAATGTTCTATTAATAATGATACCCATAGAATGCAATCTCTCGACCATCTCATGAGATCTCCCGAAAATCTCTCTATATGCATTCTGAGAAACAAGATCGTCAAAACTAGAATATCTATAAAGTATCTCGGGTACAATAATTTCCTCCGCCTATTATTATCCCTAACTTTTTAGATAGCCTTGTTAAGTTTGTTTTATATATTGCCAAATTTATTATAGAATCCATCAAAATATTAATCTAAACATTATTATTTGACAAAATTTTATTACTTAATGTTTTATGACTATATATGTACAATTGACCCAAAATGCCATCAATCTTCTATCCATATTGTTCAAAATGAAACTTTGGTCTAACATATGATCTCTCTTATGTCTCTTGTTAACAATAGTGTTAACAATTCACCATCTCTGTATTTCACTTTTAATTCTCTCACAGCTTATTTTGATGTTTAATATGAGTACATTTGTCCTTTTTAAAGAGATTACATGACATATTACACTTAAATACGCACATTGATTAATATTTTCAAGATCCAATCTCTTGAGATTTTTTTAAAATTTCTTCTCTTCGGTCTCTCTGAGAATAAATTGAGATACAAGATGGCAATCATTAGGTAAGGTATACATTACATAAATGAAATATGAAATCCGATCTCTCAAGATTTTTCTGAGAATCTCACAAGATCTCTTCTCTTACACCATGTTAGCACCTAAAATTTTTCAAAAAAAAAGAAGAAAAGAAAAGAAAAAAAAGAGAGAAGGAAAAAGAAGTGATTTGTATGAGCAGTCGAAGTACAAATGGCCTAATTAAATCCTCCACCTTCAATTTTCGGCCATGGCTTCATGGTTGAAGCCCATTACAAGTTCAATTTATTGATTAAGATGGGTTAAGTTTATTTCTGGAGCATAAATCAACCTGATTTGGTTTTAAAATGGGCAACGTAGAATGTGGCCCACAAATGACCACGTAACTTAATTTTCATAAGTTCATTGGGCTTGGTTTTAATTTAAATCAGGATTCCCACTTCAATGCCCAAGCATAAAAGGGACGTTCAACTCTTTCCCAACAAAAATGGTGCATACAGAGCCTGCTGGGGGAGGAGGCAGGTTCAGGAAAGGAGTCGGAAGCTATGGGAGGAAGGGAAGATCTATCGGAGGGAAGTTCCGATCGCTGCCAAGGTTCGCCATCTCGGATCTCGGCTTCGTCTCGGGAGGGTGAAAGAGAAGAGATCTCGGAGAGATCTCGGAAAAATCTCGGGAGATCGGATCTCGGATTCTCGGATCAAAATGTATATATGTATGAAACATAACATAATATCTTATAAAGATAGGAGTACATCAATGAATTTACATGAAAATATATAACACATTTATACATCAATTGTGTGAATGAACAATTACAAAGTACTCTTAATATCAAAAAAATGATCTTTGTGTTTCTAAAAGATTTAATCTTGTATACAATCTTATTTAAATACTAATATGGTATTAAACTTGTAGCACATTTTTATCTGCGATAGTATAAGTGACAGTAAGATATATTAATATGTTTACACTATCATAAATGGGGACACAGAGTAGTTGCGGATCGAGGGGGTCAAGGGGGCAGCGCCCCTTTGTGGGGGGTTGTCAGGGGGGCAAAGCCCCCCGAAAGGAATTTTTTGGTATATTATGTATAAATTTTTTTGGTATCAGGGGGGCAAAACCCCCCGAAGAAATTATTTTTCAGACTAGGCTACTTGGGGAGAGATCTCGGCAGTCTCGGGTCTCGGCCCCCTTGGCGAGACCGAGATCTCGCGAGATCTCGGCGAGATCTCGCGAGATGGCATTCCATGATCGCTGCTGGAGGTTACAACTCCAGCTCGACTCAAACTCCTATTCCGTAGCCTTTCTGGATTCTTTCGGGGGTAAGAAGTCCCATGGAAACACGAAGGTTGCCAAAACGAGACCGTCGGAGTCGTTGGGGGAAGGAGAAACCGAATCCCGCGTGTGCCGGACCAGTCTGAGTCCATCTCGGAGCAGAAATAGCCTATTACGGAAGGTTCCCAATGAATGAAGGGAAGTCGGGAGCCTATAAAACCAATGTCAGGGCTTTGTCGCGGGAGGAGGTGAAAAGACAGAAAACCAAAAGGACGAACAGATGAATCAAGAGAGGAAGAAGAAATCTAGGTTAACGGGAGGAGATCAAAGGAGCAAAGTTACCGGGGAGAGGCGGCCGAAGCTTCACCCGTCGCTGGGACCCTTTCCGGTAGCCGCCGCCGCCGCCGGGATCCTTTCCGGAACCCATCGCCAAAACCTCCTTTGGAAGTCATCGTCGGAACCTCCTCCGGAACTCGTCGTCGCCACCGAAATCTCCACCAGAAGTCGCCTTCGTCGCTAAACTCTCGCTGCGGATGAGGGAAGCCTCCGTCGGGTTCCACTGTTGCCGGGTTCCTATCTCCGCCGCGCTCGAGAGATGGCCGAAAGAAGAAGCCGTCGGGATGAACAGTGTTGGGGGGGGATAATGCCCCCCTACAACTTTGATCCACAGTGGAAAATCGTGGGGCCCACCAACAGAGGAAACATAAAAAAAATGAGAAGAAGGGTTGGTCGCGCGGCCGGGCAAGGCTTGCTCAGAACCGAGACCCCACGGGAGTGAGCCGGTCCGGCCCAGAACAGTGCAACCGGCCTCCTTGCTCGGTGGAACACTGCGCCCAGACAGGGCCTTCAACAAAAAAATAAAATAAAATAAAAAATCAACTAAAATTAAATAAGAATCTACATTTAATTCAACAAACCAGACTAGTTAGGGGGTCGACTAACCATCCGCCCCTACGTCTCGGCTTAGCCTAAAAGAAATCAAAATACGGACTAGTTGGGGGGTCGACTAACCATCCGCCCCTCCATCCTTAAGGTAGACATACAAAGGTCCATAAAAGACCCCAATGTCTTACCATTTTTTAGCTATATGAAGCCGTGCATAGTCAACATGCCGCTAAGCCGATTATATGCTAATGAAATCATCAAAAACAGTGGGGGATACCCATAAGTCTATCAAGACCGGGTACATGCCACCCATGAATTGACAAATCCATCAAGGATTCAAGGACCAAGTTTCTGGTCATGATTGTAAATCATGTCTCATATTGAGAGAACTAATGAAGAGCTCATGTTCGGTGCACAGATTTATGCTACAAGGAAAAGACGGTTACATGAAATTGTTGGAAGGCAAGACAATGAAATAAACTGACAAAACATGAAATAAAGTCTGAAAAATCTGAAACATACAAAAATCTAAAACATGCAAAAAACTGAAACATACAAAATCTGAAATTTAAAAAAAACTGAAATCTGAATCTATGATGTGCAGAAACCGCCATTTAAAAATCTGGAAATTGGAAAATCCGAAATCAAGACCTGCAACTGAGGTCCGAAATCTGAAAAAAATCTAAAAACCCAAATCTGAAATTTGAAACAAACCTGAAAATCAGAAGTCAGAACCTGTAAAAATGTAAAATCCAGAATTTGAAATTGAAGCCTTCCAATGAAATCTGTAGATCAAAATTGTGAAGTTCATAAACCTGCAACCAAACCTGGAAAGCCGAAGTGCGTGAATCTGCAAACTGGAATTGCAGAATCTGCAGAATCTGCAAATCTGGAATTTGGAGATTCAAAATCTGAATTTCAGGAGATTCAAAACAAAAAATATGAACTTCATAGTCAAAACAAGGAACCTGAGAACGTAGGGAAATCTGGAGCAAGGGTTGATAAAAAAAATCTAAGAATTGAAGGTTTAAGATCTGAGCGTTCCAAATTCGAATAAAACTGCAATTAACTCACTATAATCTATCAAAGTCAAATCAATTCTAACCAAACAAACTTAAATCAAACCAACAAACCGATTCATTTTTGTCAAGACAAAATTAAAACCATACTTCCTGGACCGAAATCAAATGAACCACCAATCTGAAAATTTGAATATAACTTTGGAATTTGACACCCAGAGATTTGAGGTCTGAACTCCAAAATCTGAATTTGAATCCGGAAATGAAAGTCTGAAAAATGTGAAAGTCCTTAAAATCAGAACTTGAATGCCCAAAGTTGAAATTGAAATTGCAAATCCACAATCCACATAACTTCCAATCCGTTAAGCATCAAACCCCAATCAATTAAAATCAAACAAACTAAATCCAAAACCAAATTAAATGCTTGCCTTCCATCAAGTTCATGGGGTTGTTTTCTCCTATGTGTTTGTGTGAATGTTTATTTTTATAGATGCATGTTTTCTGTTCCAATGAATTGCTATGACAATAATCAAGAGTTTTCGAGTAATCTCGATATAATTAACGTCGGATCTTCGCACCATCCGATGGGGAGAGGTCAAAATAAAATTTCAAAGAACCTAACAACCTCAAATTATAATTTTATACATATTATTGACCCTATTTAATACTTTTATGAAATATCATCTATTTTCTTACAAAGTCAATACTGAGGTCAAATCAAGTCTAATTCAAATTCGAAAATGAATTTCCAAAACCAAAATCTTTAAGGAGAGATTTTTGAGGTTACATCACACCCTTAAAAGATGAAGTCAAGATCCGAGATGACAATCCTTAATGATACCTACCCATTTTTATTTCTCTCTTTTCCTATATGCCATAATTTATAAGAAGCCTTTCGTACTTAATTACATTTCACTCTTATTTCTTTGATTTCTTGAATGCAAATAATATTAATCTTTCTCATCTCCACACTATCAACAAGTTTCATAAGTTTTACCATAAACAATCTAACATTCCAAGTACCTATTATTATTCTTCTTTCAATATTTTCTTTCTTAAATCTCTTTTTATAATAATATTTATTTTGTTTAATTTTTTCTAAAACTTATATCTTGCTCTTAATTATGGACTAACTTATTTATCCACACCCATCATTGGCGTAGAAACTCTTATTTAATACTACCTGGTACATCACATACAGGGAATGACCTCACTTTTGCTGCATTTTTTGCTACACCCGGATTCCGGTGCAACCCTCTTGCTTTCTCAACCGGGTTTGGGACCACCGTGGCGGAGCTGTATTAAAACTATCAAAACCAATTTTCTAACAAGAGACCGCATGAACTGATCCTAATATCATCCCAATTTTCTGTTTATAATTCCGTCCACGGAAAGGCAAGGACCATATTTTTCAGAAATGAGGTACATGTACGGCAACCTGCAAGAAAAATAAAAAAATACTTATCTTTCGTGAACCTTCTTTCTGCAATTAGAACGATTACAGCAAGCTATGCGTAATGGTGTGATTGGTGCGGAACAATCCTCATGCACCGTACTGCGATATCCTGAAATTGATGAAACATCTTCTCTAATTCCCCTCCTCCCCTACCTCCCTGCCCTGTTGCTTTAAGTCTCCATTCCGCCGAACCAAATACAAAGATGACGAAGGCAACTTTTGCAAAAGCCATGGTGAGCAGGGAAGGAGGGAAGGCAACTGACCTGGCAGGAGAAACGGTGAGAAGAGGCGAATAGAAGCCCCATCCAGAAAAGCCGAAGAGGACAGCGACTCCCAGCCGGGCAGAGGGGAATACGAGTGGGGGAAAGGCAGGATAGGAGAGCGTATGGGAGCTGCAGACACCATAGCGGCGATGTTTCCAAGTAAATGTCCTTCCTCGTTGTTCCATACGCGCCCATCGTAATTTAAATAACTAGTCCTACTGTCCGAAAGGATAAGAGTCTGATCTTTTCGACCGTTATTAATAAAGTTTTATATTTATATATTTAAAATTATTTTAACAAATATTTTATCAAATATTTTTTTATTTTTTAAAAATTTACTCTATTTTAAAAAAAAATATTTACATCAAATTTAATCTCAATTTCTACACATGCATATATATTTATCCATATCTCATTATATTGATTTCGGCTTGGCCCCCCCCTTCTACGTGGACACTGTCATCATACGCAGACCATTAAGATGTAAATTTTTTTTCTGATACCACTGAAGCTTGTGGATATTAGGGATGGATTATCGAAGAGGGTCGTTGAAAGTGTCTTATTAAATATTAATTACAATTAATTAACTCATGCAAAAAATGGCTAACCCTTAAGCTTATGGGGTGTTTGGTTGTATGATAATTTTTTGTACACTTTCATGATAAAAATTTATATTAAAATAAAAAGTGAACCAACTCATGACATAAAATTATCATGTTTGGAGGGATGTGATAACAAAAAAGAGTAACTATCATTCATGACCAAATAAAGTGGGGGACCACAAGAAAAAAGAAAGAGGTGAGACCCTCTTTTTTGTTTAAGAAGAAAATCACTTTCAAAATATAAAATTGTCAAGGTTGTCAAACACCTCTTTTAACAAGTTTTCTTATAATTTTTAAAAATTAAAATAAAAACCTCCATTATCATGCGACCAAACACCCCATTAACATTAAATGCCTCATTGGCAATGGCTCAGAGCGGTTGCCACCATCCCAAATAATCTTATCCTATATCGCATCCGATGTTGCCCCTTTTCTTCCCCTCGCCCTGTCTATCAACTCGGGAATAGTACCCCTACCACTCTTGTTTCTCCTCCACCGGTAGAAAACAGTTCAATAAAGATGATTTTTAAATTGTAATTGACCAAGTCAAAATTCATCACCAATCATTTAAGATTGATAGAGTCAGTACATATAAAGGCGATTATTTCTCGTAAATCAACACTAATCCTCATTATTAGTGATGACTTTACCAAGTTATCGATAATAACGTGTCCATAATAATGTATTTTTCTATAGTGATCATTGATGTGATTGTCTCTGTTGATCATCGCCGTCTCTGCAAAACACATCTTCCATCTAAAGTTAAAACTCAAACCCTAGTTCCAATTAAATTTGATTTACTTTCTGTTAATAGTAAAATTTTAACTTTGTTTTAAGTGTCAATATATTATTCTAACTATGTTTAGAGTAATACTAAAATTTATTTATATGTTTAGAGTATTATTAAATAAATGTTTAAATGTTTAGAATAGTGTTAACTTCTTTGTTTATATGTTTATTTGTTTAAGTGTTTAAGTATTTTGTAAAATAGAGATGACTTGGTTGATTTAGATATATCTGGCGGCCTCCCCTGAAGACACTTGTTGGACAAGTCCAAATATTAATGTTGTCAATGCAAAAAAGCGGAAAGATAGATCCAAGTTAACTTGACGTAGATGTATCTAGTTTGATTTAGAGAAACTAGACATATAAGAGTAGTTAGTAGAAAATTATAGAGAATGAAAAAGACGAATCTATATAACTCATCTCATATCATTTGGAATTAAGACTTTGAGTTTAAATGTTAATTTTTTTTATTGATTTTGAGGTCATATTCTCAAAATCGAAATCGAATCAACTTCACATGCTTAGTCTTGTTGCATTTAGGTAATGCTTAGTTTGACTAGTGTAGACATGCTAAATTGGCCTGATTCTGAGTCCCCGACTCTTATTCCATTGGCTATATCTTTTATTTGACCATTATCTGATCCGGATTACCTCGTAAATATGAGCTAAGGACGTTGGTGGAGCCCCTCGTGAGTTGGGAATGAGCCGATGATTTCTGGAACAATGCCGTGACCTTCAAGCGAGAGCCGCGCATTAATCATAAAAACACGAAGCCTTTTCAATGACCAACCTTGAACGGTCCTTAATTGAAGGTCTCGGGAGTTCCACATGTGTTCCGTAACATTCGGGGTTTTCGACAAGTCATTTCGGTAGGCGTTGGTCTATAATGGCTTTTCGTTATGGCTTTTTCGATCTGTACTGACACGGTTATCCCGGACAACATGTTAGACCTTTCCGGTCATCACCAGGTCTTTTCGAGTCGTCCGGATCAATCCTAGCCTTATATTTTCATCAACCGGGGCCATAGAGCCGATTCGGTCGATTTTAGGGTTTCCCAGTTATTCCCAACTTTTTCGAGCTTCAGTTCACGTTTACCGGGTTAATCTCAGATTTTTCGATGATTTCAGATTTTTCGATCGTACCAGACTCGTTCGGTCATTATTTTAAGTCATCCCAAGTTGACCCGAGATTCCTCGACCGGAACCGTGCCCTTTCGGATCTTCGCCGTAGTTTTCGACTTTTCGCGAGAGGGTAAACCGGTAGAAAATCTAGTGTGAACATCTCGGGAGTCATGTCGGCTGGTTTACTAACTTAAGGAGGTGTGGTTGAAGGCCCTATTTCCAACGCAACAAACGACAGCCGAATCGGACATCCCGTTTGCAAGTTACGGCCCGCAGAACGTGCGCGTAGGAGAGAGAATGTACCGCACCTCCGCCCCCTTTGAAATGAGAGGGCGCGGTGACCGCGCCCTCACCCTGGGGCACGCCCTCAGTCCAGGGGCGCACCTTGAGCGCCCCCACTTCCTTTGAAATGCTGGGGCACAGTCTATTTCCGGAAATTGAAAATTGCCCCGATTTACACATTCTAAACCGGATTTTCAGAAAGTTACCATCGTTAATTATCGATTATTTTGACCACGCCCTCGAGTTGGGGGCGCGTTCATCTTATCAAGTCTGATTTTTAGCAATTTCTGAAAAGTTCTGGCAATTTTTAGCAATAAGATGTGTAACACGCCCCCACTTTCTTTGAAATAGGGGGGTGCACAGATCACGCCCCCAGGGTGAGGGCGCCCTGCGCGCCTCCAGGTGGAGGGCGCACCCTGCGCGCCCCTCACCTCCTTCAGAAGGCGGGGGCGCAGTCGGATCAGTTTCCATATTTTGCACCGGTTCTCCATCTCTATAAATTGAGGGCTATTCCCAATGACCCAAGGTTGAACCCCCCGTGCCTAGCTCCATCTCTCCCAAGGCTGTCCCGACATCCAAAGCCGATACGACGTCAAGTGATCGATCCAGAAGTGAAGGAGAAGCCTGATCCTTGCATTCTACAGCAACCAAATTTCATTGGCTTCTATAGAAAATTTGGGGCTTCTTTTGCCAAAGTCTTAAACAGAAGATTTGTTCCTCTCCTCGTTCTCTTTCATTTTAAACTAGCGGCGCTCAATTTCGACTTGCCGTCTGTTTGTGGCAATTGATGCACTGAAGGCGTGCATCCGTGTTCTGTTCTTCCATATCCATCCAATTCCAGATTTTTTACAGACTTTTACAGGCAGATTTCAGAGAAGTCATCAACAGTAGATCTCTTCCCCTCCAAGTTCTCCATCTATAGAAAGAAACGGCACTCGATTCTGACATCGGGGTCGTCCGTAACATTTTCTTCACCAAAGTCGCACCAGAAGGGTGCAAGGCTACCAGAACCGGCCTTCTTCAACCAACTTGGCTTCAAGTCAAGCCAATACACTTCATAAGTTCTTCTTAACTCATTTTATTCAGTTTATTTAATGTTTTAGAATATCTTTTAGTTCATTTGCATCATTTTTACATAATCAAAAAACACAAAAAGGGGTTAAGGCTCACCTCGAAGTCGGTGAGTTCTGTTTCAGTTGCTTCCTTTCTCATCTCCTTTTTACAGTTACTACACTTCCTATAAGTTTAATCCGTTTCTTCACTTGTTCTATTCTTCTTAAGTTGTACTGATCGATCAAGCTAGCACCGGTTGGACTTTTCTTCATCGGCCGGCCAAGGAAGAAGAAGGTTGAACTCACATCTCAATCTCCCACACTAAGGTACACACGGTCATCTTTTATTTTTCAATTCCATAAAGTGGAGCCCGTGGCTCCTGGTGACCACTCCAATATTTTATTCATGTTCTAAGTTTATTTATTCTTTACTCTCCTCCCACATGACCCGAACCATCTACAGTGCTCGAGCGACGCCGTGAGATGAAAGTTCGGGAATCAATGTGAGTGTGTGACCGAGATGAGGACTTTTTACCGCTTTTCGAGTGTTGTTTAATTAACCCCCTTTTTCCATATTCTATTCTATCATCACCTTCACTTGAAGTGCCGATCGGAAACCCGTTTTCGGAGTCGACAGCTTTTTGGTGACCACGGTGGGACAACCAGTGTCTTCAACCATGCTAGCTTGATTGATCTGTGCAACTAGTTGTTTTCCGATTTGGTTCCCGCGCAAACCGGCTTGTCCTTTTACCTTTTCCATGTCAATTTACCTTTAAAGTTGTTGTTTAGTCCTTCTTTAAGATTGTTCCCCATGTGGACTTGACTTCCTTGTCTTTAATTTCAACCCGGTTCCCGCGTGAACCACTTTTTTCTTTTTATAAACCGGTTCCCGCGTGAACCAACTTATTTTCAAATCGGTCCTTGCATGGACCACCTCTTTACAGCACCTTCATATTGGCCCCATGTGTCCCTCTTTTCTTTTTGTCACCTTTTACACTGGTTCTTGCGTGAACCACCCCTTTCTGCATTAAAACCAGTTCCCGCGTGACCCAACCCCCTTTCCTAAACCTGTTCCCACGTGAACCAACCCACTTTCAGATTGGTCCCCACATGGACCACCCCTTTATAACACTTTAGATTGGCCCCACGTGGCCCTCCTTTCCTTTTCCAATCAAACGTGGTTCCCGCGTGAACCACCCCTTTTCCTTCAAAAACCGGTTCCCGCGTGAACCACCTACCTTTCCAAAACTCGGCTCCTGCGTAAGCCACCTTATTTCCAAATTGGTCCCCACGTGGACCATCCCTTTTACCTTCATTTCAGATTTGTCCCCACTCGGACACTCCATCACAAACTGGTTCCCTTGCGAATCACCTTTTAGTTACTAGTTGCTAATTACTTGTTTTACTTTATCATTGCTTGTCTTGATTGCATTCACTTACTTGATTTATTTAATAGCTTTCATTCATTTCATGTTTGCATATTGATTGTTTCTGATAGAAATGTATGCCCTATAAGCCAATCATATATGACATGATTCGACATTTCTAAGAATATCTCATTCAATTAAATAGGCAAAACTTCGTTACTAGCTTTTATTAGAAGTGTATATCGTAATGAAGTCCTTAATCACATGCAATGATGATTGAATCATGATGAGATCATGATAATGAGATTGATCATCTAGAGGTATGTGATCTAAATGTTCCTAGTCACAGGATCCTTGAGACAGGACATCAAGAATCCGGATAGACTAGTGTGTGTGATGTCTTCTCATATGATGAGAATGACCAATCTCATTGGTCATCAGTGTGGGGACACTGAGATACACACATAGGTGCTCATTAGTGGAATGAGTTCACTGAACTGACCAATTTAGGAAAACCTAATCGGTATCTTACCGAACTGTCTATCAGGTTATTCTTACATCTCAATATCACGGTTGGATCTTTGACCTGAGTCGCCAAAGATGTCTTGCCAGGCATACTATGTACTTTGACTATTGACTGATGGATCACTTAGTATTGTGGTCCTATATAGTTAATGGATTGGGTATATGGGAAACCTGGTGGAGGCAATTGAGCGGACAATAGGGGATCGTTCACTCTCGGTAGGAGAGAGAGAATGTCCTATGGATAGTACTCTAAATCCTTGGCCAAGGTAGATAGGATAATTGGAAAAGAGTTTTCCAGTTGATCCATTCCTGAGTACAAGATTTCATAGAGTTGGAATATTTAGGGGTTGACAGTCAGTGCCGAACCCCTGACCGACCGGGACATTGTATGAACGAGGATTTAAATCCGTGTGGTAATTGATGTTGGAAAGGCTCAATGGATGTTATTTAACTCCCCAAAGTCATTTGGGATCATAGGATGTGCCTTGTACCCTTTATGATCAGAAAGCCGTAAAACTGTTATCGGATAACGGTTTTACTTTAATTTAAAGGAATTGTTCTTTTAAATTAATTAAGGTTTCAACCAAATTGACTATTGGGCCTAGTGGGTCACACACAATAGATCTGGTCAATGAGATGAGGGCATAGACGCAATTTTATAGAAGTTTTGGGTTTTTTGTGAAAAATTCCATCCTCTATATGGCTTATGAAGCCATACCCTAACAAGCCATAGGGCTGGAGCACGTCCCAAGCCTCCTCTCTCCCTCCTCTCTTCTCTAGAAGGCGATCTCCCATGGTCAAGCTTACATCTGGGAGGTTTCTGGAGGCCCGAAGGAAGAGAGAACTCGTCTATTGAAGCAGATCGTGTGGATACCGCTAGAGACCGGACACTTGAACGATTTTCAGCAAGGAGGAATGTCCTCTCTTCATCCATGGTGAGGGATTTGAGAAATCCCATGATGTACTCTCGTTCTACTTCATATTCGGTTCCCGATTTTACTCGTTCGGCATCGATCAAAGCAAAGATCATGGTTTTATGGAATCAAAATTTTTCCGCTGTCATGTATTGATTCCTTACAGTGGTATCAGAGCCTGGTTGAAGCCTTGGTCGAAGTTGAATCGAAATTGGCTTTTTTCATGTGATTTTTTGCTTTCCCGAAACTGTATACAGAGCTGTTTTTATTTGATCACCACAGTTTGTATGAGATACAAAACTGTGTTTGGTTAGATTCATTGGATTCTCGTGGATGAGATCTTTCCAATTCCGCAAACCTCATGAATTTTGGCTATCCGGAGAGTCCGGAATGAGTCCGGAAAGTTGCTAAGATGATCATATCCGAAAATCCAGCCGAAATTAGGGGAGTTGATGAACTTACCTATTTGGACTCAAATACCGCTGTATAATGACGTAGGAAGATAGGAAATTAAGTTTCCTAGAGTTTCCATAAGTTATTGGACACTCAACGACCCTTGGAGGTGCCGGATTTGAGAGGTATTTGAGGTTTGGTTTAATTGCGGCCGTGGCATCTTCCTCCTGAAACTTCGCGCTGAATAAAATTTTTAATGAGATTAAACTTGTACAGATAGAATCCTTATTGTTCAAGGATTCTAACGCATATTTTTTTGACACCGTTTGACCCCCAAATCAGGCCCGAAAGTCGGCGATTTTCTAGGGTTTTCACGCAATCCGCCCCGCCCTTATCGGGCGAAGAAGACGAGAGTCCCGATCGGATCCGGACCCGTCAACCGCGGGGGGTACGTGGCAGTTGCGCGGCGCACCCGGGCCGGGGTACGCGGCCGCCCCGCAGTGGCGCAAGAGGCGTGCGGCGGCGCACGCGGGCGCACGGCGCGCGGCGCGCCGCTGCCGGCCATTCGGCGCAAGCCGGGGGGGACGTGGCTGGCGCCGAATGGCTGGCGCAATGCGCCGCCAGTTAAATAATTAAAAAATGCTTTTGAAATTGTTTAAAATTCATTTTTGATCCGAAAAATTGCCATAAAATTCCATAAAAATTATGAAAAATTTTAGAATTTATTTAATGAGTTATTAAAGTGTTTAATGACTTATTAAATAAAGTTTTACTATTTTGTCATTGAATTCTACTATTTTGATTTTAAAATTGTTTTAAGATCAAAATTAATGAAATTAATGATTATATAAGTTCTGAAAAATTATTTAATAGGTTTTTAAATTGTTTATGAACCTGTTAAATAGTTTTGGACTTTGGTTGCCATAGAATCATTTTATAAATGATTTTAAAATTGTTTTAAAATATTTATTGATTAAATTAGTGTTCAAATAAATTCTGAAAAATATGATTTTGAAGAATTATTATTTGGAAATTAATTTAATGCTCTGAGAAATTTTTGAATAGCATGAATCATCTGAATATTTTTATATTGCTTGTCTTATGCATGTAAATTGTTTGTATGCGTATGTCATGTTATTTATTTTATGAAAAATTCGACAAGCATAAAATTTGGAATTTCAAAATTACAGTATATAATTTTAGGATGGTATATATGATATATCTCATATAATTATCACGTGTGCTCTCTATGTTCATGTGATGAATGTTGGTGTGTGTATGGTGGTGATCATGGACGTAAATATGTTTTGCTTTTGATTGCTTGGTTAATTAAGTTGGTTATGCTATTAAATGGGGGCTGCGTGTGCCTTCTCTCTCCCTATACAATCTGATTGTACATTCTACCTCCCCCCATTTGTGTACTCCCCTTGGTTAAAACCAAGGTTTCTTATTATGAGTTGTACATTTGTGGGTCTGTGTACCCTTTAGCTGCTTGTAATGGTTAGAAGCCGGCTCGTGGTAGAATGGAGAGCGGGACCACTTGGAGAAGCACCCTTCTAAAGTGGGAGCATGCCAACTCAAGCTTCTGAAGCAAGGAATTGCACCTATAGGGGTGCCTTAGGTGTATGTTTAGGGTTAAGTCCATGATCACCTATGTTTTAATGCATATTTGATATGTGGTGTGTGCTGTTTATACCTTAAATATATGATATTCCAAAGGTATATTAATATTTATATGTAGCACCTATGTTGATGAGACTAAAATAAAATCCCTCCTCGTTCTAATTAGGTCGATAAACGTGAGACATTAAGAATGACTCATGTAGCCTTCCGTTGTTATGGTCTTGATGAGCCAATCTTAGATTGGATGGGTTTGTTGTGCTACCACAAGGCCTATTCAGCAAGGGATTGGAGATCATGGCCAAGGCATTAGCCGAACTTTGGGGTGGATCATTTGCATGGCTTTGTTATGCTACCACAAGGGCTGTGTGAAGAATCCATTCTCATAACGTAACAAGCGAGTTTGACCTAACTAGAGTATATGGTTTGTTGTGCTACCACAAGATCATAACTCTAGAGGCTAAATGACTAAGAGTTGCAAGAGTTGCAACTGGCAATAGTTGCCTACTTATTAAGTATGAGATGATTTGTTGTGCTACCACAAGGTCATCACCATAAAGTTAGTAGGGTCTTGGTCCCCACTAGGATGTTATCATGATATCCCGTCTTTGCATAATGAGGGTTATGCAAATTCGTCGAAAAGTTAGTGGGAGTATAAATTAGGATGAAAGATCATATCTTAATTTTAATGAATGTATGTAATGTTAATATAATTATATCTCTGTTGTAGAATATTATAAACTACCATTAATCTAGCATGCTAGATGCTAAGTATTTTAATGGCTCACACTTCTCATATCGGTTTAGAACTAAGAGAATAGTTCTCATAGTTGACCTATTGACTATCCTACTTTAGAAGTAGGTATCTCCTACACTATCTAATGATGTGAGAGAAGATAAGATCTTATCTCATTGAAAAGATGTATTAATTACCTTATATCAGATGTTAGCCTCTATCAGATAAAATTAGTAGTGGCAACATGGATAGATGGATTTGATATCCATCATGGCTCATGGTGATGAGCTAATTAAAGGCGATGAAGAATAATACATCTTGAATACTTCTTATTGGTAAGACCAATAGAAAGAAGTAAGATCATTGGATAGAAATAGATGATAGTTAAAAGTCAAAGAAGTGAGTCAAGATATTATAACCCAAATTTGACAAAGCATTCCTCTACTATCATGATGATGGTAAGTAGAAGAAGAAGTGCAAAGTGTATTGCACATAATGCAAAGGTGGAGCTTGAGAAGCTCCATGTATCTATGTCATTAATATTTACTTGTCTTATATACACATTTGAAAGTATAAGATACTATGTATGTGTATTCTAGTTTAAGATACTAGGAATGCATATAATAGTATGAGATACTAGATATGCATCATTTATCTACAATGAGTTGTAGATAATAGCAAGTAAATGAAGGTTTAAAGAAGATTGTTGACCTACATATGAAATGGTACAAAATGTTGCATCATTACTAGTGGGAGATACAAATTTTCTATAGCCTTCTAGAGTTGTCTTAATTATCCTTCTAAAAGAATATGGTTTTCATTTCCTAGTTGAATAAATAGAGATTTATTCTATGGTATGAAGATGATAACTGTTAAAGTGTTTACCAGTAGGAGCATAATAAAGAGTTTATTCATATAAGATATGTATGCTCTTATAATGTGTGAAAAATCCTCATTAGGCAAAGTAGATTGATATTGATCAATCTATTGTTTAATAGTACGGTCATATTTATAAGAAAAGACTTAAGGAGTACTATTCGGATAGTAACATATAGGTAAATGATTTAGAATCATTAACTATATGTAAGTCTTATCTTATTAAGAAAAATGACCAACTCTTCATTTGTTAGACATGGAGAGAGGGCTAATGAGTTTATAGAACTCATGCATCTAGATGCATATTAGCCCACTACAAGAAATCGTCGCGTTACCTACGAAAACATTGCCCGTAGGTAAGAATTAGTAGGTAAATGTCACATTCACCTACTCGCTATACCTACTAATTTGATCATTCGTAGGTAAAACTATCAATACCTACTAAGTGCCTACGGATTCACCTTCGTAGGAAATTACATTGTTATAAAAATGTGTAATCTCATTTAATAAAATTAAAAGATGAATATTAATAATATTAATAATCTATTATATATTAATATTAAAAAGTATAAAATAATAAATAAATATAGAAAATGTATAATAGCTACAATAAAAAAGTAATATAATAATACAAATATTTAATATTTATATGAATATAAAATAAGTTATTAATAAAGTTAAAAGTATTTAAATAATAATTAAGTATAATATTAAATATATGTAAATACAATAATATAATAACAAAATTTTTTTAGTGCTAACTTAACATTACTTTATAATATGTAATATAATAAATCTTTTAATTTTTAAAAACATAATAATATATAAGTTAATATTTTTTAATAATAAAAATAATGTATTAATATTAATTTCCCTCTCCCGACCACGTAATTACACCCTCCCGCGAGTCCCGACCGGCCGCCCTGCCTTCAATTTTCCCCAATCCTGCCGACGCCCGCCTTCGACGATTTCTCCCTCCCGACCGTGCCCGCCGTCGACTGTGTATCTCCCTCCCGATCGTGCCCGCCGTCGACTGTATCTCCCTCCCGACCGGCGCCCGCCTTCAGCCCATCAGCTCGGCGCCCGCCTTCAGCTGTCCCTCCCGACCGGCGCCCGCCTTCAGCCCGGCGCCGGCCTTCAGCTCTCCCTCACCGAGCGGCGGCCGCCTTCCGCCCCAAGCCCGCCTTCAGCTCTCCCTCCCGACCGGCGCCCGCCTTCATCCCCAAGCCCGCCTTCAGCTCTCTCTCACCGACCGGCGCCCACCTTCAGCACTCCCTTCATCCCCACAGCACCGCCCTCCAAACCCTCTTCTGTGCTTCTCCTCCGCACAAACGACTTCGAACCCTCGACATTGCCTCCTCCCTTCTTGGTTGCATCTTCAACCATCGACATTGCCTTCTCTGTGCCCTAAGCCGCACCGCACTTAATTAGGTATTCTGCGGACGGAGGAAGAGGAAGCCGTTAGGATTTGGTATTTTCCGCGGACGGAGGCAGAGGAGTTGCCTCCTCTTGGAAGAGGTAAGCCCATCGTATGATGTTGTCAAAATAAGTATTCTGTTATTCTTATTCTTGGAAGAGGAAGCCGTCAGTGATGACATTGCTCTCATATTTGCATTCTGATGTATCAGGTGATAGGTGGGATTACGAATCACTGTTTGAAGGTTGAAGAAAATGAGGTAACACATTTATACATCTGATTGGGATTAAGAAGTCTATTTTCAATAATTTGTTGGCAAGTAATGTGTACTTAGTTTCCTATTTTGTTAGGTGATTCCTTTGTTAATCTTTAGACATCTTACTCATGATTTTCAAGTATTAGATCTTTTTATGTGCACCAATTATTCATCTAGGTTCTCTCTTCATTTTTAGTTGCCACAGGACCGAAGTCAGCCTTTAGTTACGATTGGTTTGTTCCCAAACTGATTACTTATTTTTATCTCTTGCTCTGTAGTGATATGGATTGGAGTTGGATGGATTTGCCAAAAAATGTGATGGGTTACTATGATGGTGTTGACAATTTTATAAAATTTGCATATACAAATATGCCATCGAGTCATAAGATTAGATGTCCATGTGTGAATTGCACATGTATGAATAGATGTGAGAAGGATTTTGTTAGAGCCCACCTTTATATCGATGGTGTTATAAAGGACAAAATTTTTTGGAAATTTTATGGCGAAGGTTCAAGTCATAAGAACCTCCAAGAGAGTTGGGTCGATTCAAACATGCATCAGATGTTAGATGACGTCTTTCCTATACATTCTGATGAAAGAGCACATGATAAGGATTCTAAGAGCTTTTTTGACATGCTGAACGATGTCAACCAACCTGTTTATCCCGGATGCAAAAATTTTAGCAAACTTTCATTTCTCATAGGTTGATGTCTATTAAATGTATGAGTGGTATGAGTAATAAAAATTTTGATATTCTATTGAAGCTGTTGATTGAGGTGCTCCCAGATGGGTCATCATTACCACCATCCATTTATGAGATCAAGAAAATACTTGACCAGCTAGGGTACAGTTATAAAAAGATACATGTATGTCCGAATAATTGTATCTTATTTTGGAAAGATCATGATACGTCTGAATATTGTCCTAAATGTGGAGAATCCCGATGGAAGTCATACAAATCAAGTGGTGTGGTAAAAAAAAGGGTACCTCAAAAGGTTCTTCGTCATTTTCCACTCATTCCACGTTTGAAGAGACTCTTCACATGCTCTAAAACATCTGTGGGTATGAGATGGCATGAAGAGGAACGTGAGGAAGATGGTATCCTAAGACATCCGGTGATTCGGCTTGTTGGAAACAACTAGATGCCATTGATGATTTTGGGTTAGAATGTCGGAATGTACGACTAGGACTGGCGAGTGACGGGTTTAACCCTTATGGAAACATGAGTGTCACTCATAGTACATGGCCGGTGTTAGTGGTTCCTTATAACTTACCACCTTGGGAGTTTATGAAGAGTACAAATATTTTGCTCTGTCTTCTAATTTCTGGGCCGAAAGGTCCTGGTAACAAAATTGATGTCTTCTTGCAACCGCTCATAGAGGAACTTGAGATTCTTTGGCAGGGTGTAGATACATATGATGCGGCTAAATGTGAGCAATTCCATCTACGTGCGGCGTTATTGTGGACTATTAACGATTTTCCAAAGCATATGCATACATGTCGGGATGGAGTACAAAAGGTCGATTGGCTTGTCCTAATTGTAACAAGGACACCTCTTCAAGTTGGCTAGAATGTAGTGGAAAGTTTTGTTACATGGGTCATCGCAGATGGCTAGCAAACAAAGATAAGTTTCGGAAAATGAGTAAACAATTTGATGGTCATGAAGAATGGGGTGACAAGCCATTGGCGTTATCTGGACTGAAAATAATTCAACAACTAGATGATTTTAATTCACACGTTGCAAAATGTCTTGAAAAGAAGAAGGGCAAGAGGAAAAGAAAAAGTAAGGAGGATGATAATAAGTATCTAGGGTGAAGGAAGATGAGTATTTTCTTCAGGTTACCATATTGGAAATCTTTATTGCTTCGTCACAATTTAAATTTGATGCATATTGAGAAGAATGTGTGCGAGAGTATAGTAGGCACCCTTCTATCAATTGATGGGAAGAATAAGATGGGCTGAAAGCTCATCAAGACTTACAAAAGATGTGCATTCGAGAATCTCTTCACCCACAAGAAGTTGGACCTGGTAGGATAGTGCTACTGATAGAAATGTATGCCCTACAAGCCAATCATATATGATATGATTCGACATTTCTAGAAATATCTCATTCAATTAATTAGGCAAATCTTCATTATAAGCTCTTATTAGAAGCGAATATAATAATGAAGTCCTTGATCAAATACAATGATGATTAAATCATGATGAGATCATGATAATGAGATTGATCATCTAGAGGTATTTGATCTAAATATTCCTAGTCATAGGATACTTGAGACGGGACATCAAGGATCCGGATAGACTAGTGTATGTGATGTCTTCTCATGCGATGAGGATGACCGATCTCATTGGTCATTAGTGTGGAGACACTGAGATACACATGCAGGTGCTCATTAGTTGAATGAGTTCACTGAACTGACCGAATTAGAAACCCTGAATGGTATCTTACCGAACTGTCTATCAGGGTTTTCTATCATCACGGTTGCATGGTTGAACCTTTGACCTGAGTCGCCAAAGATGCCTTGTTGGGTGGAACTTGTGCTTTGACCATTGACTTATGGATCACAATTTAGATGGTCCTATATAGCGATGGATCGGGTACAAGGAAAATCCGATGGAGGCAATTGAGCGGACAACAAGGGATCGTCCACTCTCGGTAAGTGAGAGTGAATGTCCTATGGGATAGTACTCTAAATCCCTGGCCAGGGTAGATAGGATAATTGGAAAAGGAGTTTTCCAATTGATCTAATTCCGAGTACATGATCCTATAGAGTCGGTACACTAAGGAGTTGACAGTCGATGCCGTACTCCTTTCCGACCGGGACATTGGATGGATGAGGGTTTATATCCATGTGGTAACTGATGAGGGAAAGGCTCAATGGAGATGAGATTATCCCCATAGCCATTTGGGATCATGGGATGTGGCTTGTACCCTTCATGATCGGTAGGCCGATTAATCTGTTATCGGATAACGGATTTAATTAAATTAAATAGAATTGTTCTATTTTATTTAGGCCTCAACCAAATAGGTTATTGGGCCTAGTGGGTCACACACAAAAGGACTTATCCACAAGTACAGGGGCAAGGGCGTAATTTATAGAGATTTTGGGTTTTTATGAAAAATTCCATAATTCTCTATAAATACTAATGGTTTCAGCCAAACCCCATCAAGCCAAGGGTAAAAACCACGTCCCAAGCCTCCTCCCTACCTCCTCCTCTCTCTAGAAGGTGTCCATGGTCGATGGAGCTCCGTTCGGGAAGAGTTCTCGAGGCCGGCGCGAAGGGAGAACCTGATGTGGATGAAGTTCGTGTGGATACTGCTGGAGACCGGACACTTGAACGGTTTAGAGAGCTTGAGAAGCTCATCTCCTTCCTCTCCATGGGATTATTTGAATCCCTATCAGGTATATTCGAACCCGATTTGATCGGTTTTCGGTTTTCGTCGTTCGGTTCTGATTGAGACGGATTCTAAAGGAACCCATAGGAATCGTCGCTTCCGCTGCACCAAATTTTAATGGACGATTCCTTACAGCTACCACCTGCCCAATTCACATGTAGTAAGAAAGAGAAGGAAACTATCTTCAACCTATTTCGATCCGTTAAGGTTCCTGACGGCTACTCCTCAAATATTGCAAAGTGATTTGTCGACAAAGATAAGAAGTTATGGGGGTTGAAGACACATGACTACCATGTCATTATGCAACAATTACTTCCAATTGCTGTTAGAGCAATCCCAAACAAGAATGTTTCTTCATCAATAAGTGACATTTGTGATTTTTTCTTAAACATTTGTTCAAAAGTTGCTTCTTCTGAAGACTTCTATCAACAAGGCTTAGATGTTGCAAGGACATTATGTCATCTGGAGATGATATTTCCTCCAAGTTTCTTTGATATAATGGTTCATTTGATCATTCATTTAGCAGATGAGGCTAGGATTGCTGAACCAGTTCAGTATAGATGGATGTACCCATTTGAGAGGTATTACTTTCACTTATACATTTTATTATGTCGATTGATTGAAATCAATGTTTATTGGTACTAACTCTTCGTGTACAGGCAAATTAAAATCTTATGTGAGGAATCAGACATACCCTGAAGGGTTAATTGCCGAAGGATATGTTATGTTTGAAACAATGATATTTGCATCCCGATATTTAAATGATGATGTGGAGACATGGTTGAATAGACCACGACGTCAAGTGGAATATCGTCCAAAGGTGGTAGAGGAAGGATGGGAAATTTTTATGGAGGCTTGTCGTCCATGTGGAGCATTTAAGAACAAAAGACTCCAAAGAAACGATTTGTTGCAAATACATAACTACATCATATTCAACTGTATAGCTTTGATCCAATACTCCAAGTAAGTTTAAATCTGATTTTTTTAATTTTAGATTATAGCAAACATATATGAAAATGCAAACTAATCATCTTCAATTTAGGGATCATGTCACTGAACTTAGAGAGACGTACCCTGAGTTGAATGAAAGCGAGGTTGAGCATATTCATACATCTAAATTCAGACAATGGCTAAAAGCAAAGGTAAGGTATTCATTATGTTTGTATGTTATTATGTTTGTGGTAGGATGTGTCGATAATTTTTTAACATGCATACAATTTCTTTGTTTTCATTAGGTGCTTAAGCTACAAGAGTTGACTAGGGGAGACATGTCATCTTATCTTTATTGGGTTAAAGATGTACCGCTTGATGTGGTTAAGAAGTATGAATCATGTATAGTTAATGGATTTAGATTTCACACATGAAAGGTTGAACAACAACGAGTTACTCAAAACTCGGGCGTTGTATTGACTGCAAGTGGACCTTTAAAGTCATGGAACATGGAGGAAAATGTTACCTACTATGGTGTGGTGGATGAAATTTTCGAAGTTGACTATTATGGTCATATGAGGATAGTGGTGCTTAAGTGTGATTGGGTAGATGTGCACCGAGGGGTGAAACATGATGGACCTCTTGTTCTGGTGAATCTAGCATGTAAGTTAAGAACAAATGAGCCCTTTATTTTGGCATCACAGGAAGAACAAGTTTGGTATATAGAGGACCCAAAGAATGCTGGTTGGTTTGTTGTTCGTAAGACTGTCCCACGTGATTTTTACAGCTTAATAAATGATCATTCTAAGGAATGTGTTGAATTCCTAGACATACAGGCCACACCTCATGAGAAAACAACAATAAATCTCGATGACAATGATTTGGATGAAATGCTTGTTCGTAGGTTAGATGTAGATGCCATCGAAGTTTGATGTAAGCTGCCTTTGTATGATTATTTAATTTATACTATCCTATTTATGTGCTCCCTTGTCATTTATAATTTTTCCTTTATCAATTACTGAAATTTGATTGATGTGTTTTATGCAAACCGGGGAAAGAAGGTTATGGAGGCTTTATCTTTTAAATCAGACGGTGGAACCTCTAAGGAGTCAAAGGATAAAGGTTTGTGGGGTCCAGGTAACTCATCCAACCCAGCACAACCCAAGAAGATAAAGCACATTGATGACATATACGATATGCCAAAGGCACTACAGAAGTTGGATTCTGACTTGTTTCAGCAGTTCATGGAGTAAGTTTTCTAGAAAAGGCTCTATTTGGCAGAATTCATAGGCATGCACAGCAATAAAATAATTTGTTAACTACTTGATTGAATGTGTATTTATTAACTAACAAGTTGTTAGACAAAGTGTATGAGCCTTGATCATTATCCTTGAATTGGGAGTGCTCAAGTCAGGTATAGCTTTTAACATAAGTAAAGACGGTATAGACGGTTAAATTTCGGGCTATTTCTTTTAACATAAGTTGTGACCCAGCTGAGAAGGCTGTCTGAGAAGACTGTCTGAGAATTGGGCAGGTGTCAGTTCCTTCATGTGACCTAGCTATTTCTTTTAACATAAGTAAAGACAGGTATAGACAGATCTGAGAGGGCTATAGATCTGAGAGGTATAGACAGATCTGAGATCGAAAATTGGCAGGACTTTACATATAAACCAGAATACCAATACACATGTTACAGGACGGGACTAAGTCATTTTTTTCTTCCAATACACATGTGATTGTCTTAATACAGATGTTTGAAATAAAATGGAAGCTACCATATGTAAAGTAGTATTAAACAAGCACAATTAGTTGCATTGGAGGTTGTTATTATTTATCTACTATGGAATCTTACATATTTGTTTTTTTCTTTTGGTGCAGAGATGCTTCTTGTCTAGAATCAGATTGTTATGGATATATGGATCGTTGGTGACATACAAATTTGTATTAATTCTATGTGTTTTATGATGGTGTTGACTTTACTTATTCACCTGTTGCTCACATTTTTGATGCATGAGAACATTGTATTATGTTTGGACAGATGGCACTTATCAGCAAGTGACAGAACCCATGTTCTATGGAGATGTGTTATGTGTGAATTAGAATCCTTTGGCATTTTTTATTCATCAACTTACATTTATTGTTGAAATTTTGCAGCCACATGTGGGATCAACTTCAGATGACCCACAAAATAAATGCCACAGTAGTACATTGTTTGCTGTTTTCTATGTATCTTAATGGTAGGAATAGGATTATAGAAGTACTTAGGGATCGAGAGGTGTTCTCCAAGACATATGTCATTGTCCCCATAGTTGATGGGTAAGTCATAATTAATAGGGCGTTTCACTCTAAGATGGGCTATTTTCTTTCTAAGTTGCTAACAATTAATTACAGGGGACACTGGAGACTGTTAATATTATGTAACTTGGCAAATTCCTTTGACTCTGAGTTTGGACCGTGTACAATCATGTTGGACTCACTTCACATGACTGAGCCACATAGGCAAGAGGCAACAGTTAGAAGGTAATGTATGAGTTCCACTTTCAATTTCATTATTCGCACATCTACATTCATAGAAGTGTATGTTTTTTCTTTAGGTTTTTGAAAGAGTTATACGAGAGTGATGGTAAATTGGTCAGCAAGAAGAGTTTGGCGTCCATTCCATACTATATACCTTCGGTATGCATTTAATGTTTTATGAGTATTCTTTTTATTTAGAGAATTTTATCTAATTTACTGTTTGAGCATTTGCTTAATGTAGGTTCCACAACAAAGGGATGGATTGGAGTGTGGGTTTTTCTCACTCTACTACGCCTACCTTTTCATAAAGGGTGCCCCACAGGCCTTTTCTCGGTCTTCGTACCCATATTTTGTACACACTGTGAACTCAATGTCTACTAGAAAATAATGTTTAATTTAAATTCTTCAGTTCATGAGGTATTTAACAATTTTTTTGTAGATGACAGAAGAGTGGTTTCCAGTATCCAATATTGACAGTTTTATTGTCAAAGTTTTAAAATATGGTCGAGATGGAGACTGCTTGATCTCCTCTGCATCATCTTCCAAACCGTCCTCTACATCCTCCAGTGCTAAGAACGCAGATGCTGAAACAGGGGACCAGAATATCGAGGACAAAACAGAGGCGGATTCTACTCCTCGAAAGAAAACTCGGGGTCGCACATACTACCGTGATGTGCGGGGATTGGAGGATGAGAAGCTGATTGCTGTTGAATGGAATGAACTTGGACAGCCGATTGGGACCGGTGGGAGGTCACTAAGGACCTTTCTGGGGACAGTTGCAAGGAACTGTGAGAAATGCCCAATCAATGTGGCATCTTGGGATAAGATGACACAATCAAATGTGAACGACATATGGGCTTTTATCAAGGTAAATTGAATAATTATCTTGTCTCCGTATGTTATACATATGTATGTAACCTGTCAATGACTACCAAACAACATACTTTTAATTTTTTTTGTAGAGAAAATATGATGTTGATGATGGAGATGAATTACAAAAGATGTTTATAATGAAAGATCTTGGGATGAAATGGAAATATCATAAGTATTCACTTAGAAAGAAATACATAAATGACAAAGAGCCACCTCAAGGATTGCACATTACCCCTGAAATATGGGAGTCAGCAAGGACAACCTGGACTTCTAATGATTTCCAGGTAAAATTTTGATATCACATCATAAGCATTCATAATTTGTGCATTCACATTACCATATCTTCTGAATTGTAACTTGTAGAGGAAGAGTGAGGTGAATCAGAAAAATAAGAGCCTTCAAAAGATCTTTCATTGCGCTGGAACTCAGTCATATGCAGATATCAGAACAAAAGAGGTTAGTACCAACTATTTTATGCATTACACATGTTTTATGGATCAATTCTTAAATGCCTACTGTTAAAATTTCGGTTTGAAAAGCTGGTAAAGAGGTGGACGAACGGACATCTTCATCATCGGTCATACCAAGAAGGATGGCAAGGTCATCAACGATGAATGTGCTATAGCAATCGTAAGTCATGTTCTTGAACCACCTACCTTTTGTACATCTATTTGGTATGTGTTGTCTAAGATACTTTGACCATTATAGGGAAAACTTAAGGCATTCAAACAATGTCAACCATCTACTAGTTCTTATTCAATGGCCACAAAGGAAGATGTCTTCGCCAAAGTTCTTGGTGAAGACAAACGTGGGAGAATCAAGGGTATTGGCATAGGGCCAACACCAAAGCAACTATAGGGGGAGGGAAAAGTTGAAAAGTCCAAAATTGAAGATAAGTCCTTACATGCACGTCTTCAGCTTTTGGAATCAAAAGTGGCTAAACTTGAGGATGCTCCCCATCCCAATGCCGAGGTATAAAATTCTGAATTTAAATTATACAGATGTCTATGAAGATGCACAAAACCAGTAAGTCATGTTAATTGTTTTTTATGCAACTTTGTGTAGTCTGCACCTCGATCTTCGGTGGCCAGCAAATTGTCAACTTCTGCCGAAGATAATGTAAGTGAAGTTGTTTTCTTTCTTTTATTGCTGCAGTGTATAAGTTGTGCTTCATACATGATACCATTTTTCTGTCCAGCCAATTATGAATCTTTCATGTCCTTTCAAATTTTATTGTTGTTCTTAATAGGAAAAAGGAAAGAATGTTAAGTTGTTAGACATGGAAGGGGACTGCGTTGCTGAAGGTTTGTTCATAAGCAACGACGCCAAGAAAATGGTGATGTCAAGGTACCTTGGGGATGTATTCTATGAGGTGTCTATTGTTCGTGTTCATAAGCCAAATGCCCCATTGTTCATTAAGAATGATCATAGGCAGAAAATGCGTGATGCCATTGGAAGGCATATTATATGGTTGAAGAATTATGTAACTTATACTACTTACATATTTTACTCACAATCATTAATTAAGTAAACAAATATTTTTTTTAATGTCTTTGACTTTTCATTCCAGGTTATTTTTGATGAAAAATGATCAATGAGGACTGTGGATGGTTGACGACCAACTCTTTTATCGTTGAAATTGATGGTTGGTTGTGGTGGTTTTGAAGGCCATGTTATGTTTGTGGTCATATTTCAAAGTCGTAACTTCGGTGGATGTACATGATTGTTTTATGGTTTCATGTTCATATTTTAGATATTTCGGCTATGTGATGTGTACTTTGTTTATGAATTTGTTTTTTAAATCAGACCTGGTTGTTGTATTACTCGGATTTGAGGATGGTCTACATATAGGATGGTTGTGAATGGTGTACATAACAGATGTATGAATGGTTTCATGAGTAAGTTTTATTATAGTAGATTATTTGTGTGGTTAAGTGGTGGCATCTGTTTGCGAAATTGACTCTGCATGCTGTTTTGCAGACATGTGTTCTTTGTTTGTTGGAGCATGGTGTTTCTCCTTTTGAATCCTAAAGAAAATTGTAATTATGTGGTAACTTAATTTTATCTTATCATCCAGATTCAAATTGCATACCAACTAGATTGGAAGCTGACATATTCAAACTCAAATCTGGGAGGTACTTAGTTCTTTGTAAATTTTGCTTGTTAATGTACTTTTCCAAAGCTTTTCTTCAAGGCTTGTCAAGTGTACATAAATGAGGAATTTTTACAGACTAATCATGTCATTTTCGAGGTAATGTTCTTCAACTTTTCATTCTAAATGTATCATTCATTTTCAAAAATGTTAAGAATGAGAGCAAATCTAAATTTCTTGTTATTCTGACATATTAGAGATATTAATCTAACTTATTATCTTGTCTCCCATTTAATTTGTGCTTATCATATGATCTGGTATGATAGATTTTTTGTGGGATCAATCATACCAGGCTCTCTGTTAGAGCAAGATAAGGAGGAGCATCACAAATCAGTAGTCGGCCAGTGTTAGCTAGAACCAGCTCTCACTTGGTCCACTGTCAACCTAGGCCAAGTCAGAAATTAGCTGATGTAAATGATTGTGGGCAACCATGATATCTATATGTTTACATCCAACCAACCACATATCTATATGTTTACATCAGGAGGATATCTCATAGAATAAAAAATATTCCAACCACATATCTATGAGATGACTTTTTCAATATTTGGGTAAATGATTGTGGGTTGATTCGAATTTACATGGTCGAACTCGAGTTCTAAATCAAAATTGAATAGGTTCATTTTCTTTACTCTGTGTGTTCATGAGTTTGGCATCCCTTAAGGGCTTCCATATTCTTAAAGTGATTTCAGATCATTACATTATAGGCGTCACTTGTTGCAGGTATTACAAAGATCATACTAAGAAGTTTTTCTTAGAATTAGCATGGTGCAGGGCACCTAATTTTAAGGATCTATGCAAGGTTCAGTGGGAACAACATGAGGTCAAAACCGTATCAGCCACCTAGAAGTTTGTTTGCAAGCTCAAGTGGTTGGATAAATGTATCAAGAATTGGGCAAGGACATCCTTCAATATCACATCTGAAGTTAGGATGGATTGAGTTTCAAAGATGGACTATTTTGAACAATTAAATGACAAAGGTATCGTTAATGATGGTCAAAGAGTATAATGGAACAAACTAAAGAGCGCATATAAATAATGGAACCTCGAGAGAAAAGAACAAATGGAAACGAGAGATGAAAGGAGCTTTGACTTAAGGTAGGCAATAAGAATACTAAGTACTTCCATACTCAAGCATCTTTAAGGAAAAAGAGGAACGATATGCAAAATCTGAAAGTGAACATGATTGTTGGGAAAGGAACTGAACAAATAGGTCAGCTGGCTGTAGAATTCTATAAGAATCTTTTCAAGGAAGATGGATGTTGGAGCACCTTTCTCAACTTCGTTATGCTAAAGAAATTGAGCGAAGAAGACTATGATTGGTATGCAATTTATTTAAGCAGGAGGTGCTTAGTGCCATCAATGATATGAATCCTTATAAAGCTCCAAGGCCATATGGATTTTATATAGGTTTTTACATTCATTTTTGGGATACTATCAATGATGACTATATGACAACATGGAATATTTTTTATTCATGTGAGCATCTTTTCTTCATGTCAACATGGAATATTTTTTTATTCTATGAGATATCCTCCTGATGTAAACATATAGATATGTGGTTGGATGGATCTTCTTATGTAGTACTTTTTTTCACATTCAAAAAAGATGTTTTATGTAGCTTTTTCATGTTGCGTGATGAAATGGTTCAGTTTTATTTCTCTTCATTGCTGTGCTCTAGATGTTGGAATTGACTAAGTTTGGAATACCTTGATTTGGCTACTTTTATGTAGGACTTCCACCATTGCCACCTCTGCCACCTTCTGATATGAACGTGAATGATGGTCTTTTGGGTACTGATGCTAATGCAAGGACAATAAAGCCTCTTGATGTTGATGTGAACAAAAAGAGAACAAAATGTAAGTGGAACTACTGTTGCTATTGTGATCATTTTTTCTGTTATTACTTTCATTTTATGTGTTGGAGCTCTGTGGTTCCTACTGTTGAAGTTCAGGCAAGTGCACTACTACTTCGGACTTCTCCATTATTGAGCAAACTAAATGGTGTATATAGAAATGTTTTATTGTGAACTTTTTTTTATCATGTTTTGTTTGTAATGAGATGAGTTTTTTCATGTTTATTTTGTTTGTGAAATGTTGTCAAAATTTGGATTAGATTTGAGTGATGACGTCTTTTGAAGGTTCTGTGTTTTTGTATGAATTCTATTTGCATTGAATAGGTGGAATGCATTTAGTTTCAATGCGTGAAATGTATTCAGGTCGACTGGATTGATTTCAGGTTTTAGTTTTGTAACATTTACCTACGGATTTTACTACGTAGGAAAAGAGAAGGTGGGTTGTAGGTATAGACCACATTTGTGTAGATTACCTACCCAAAAAAATCGTAGGTATAAGCTATTTTCCCGTAGGTAAAACCTTTACCTACGGATCTACCTACGGATTGGTCGCGTCGGGCTAGTACATGTAGGTAATTGTTTACCTACGAACGGTTCCGTAGGTATAGTATAACTTATACCTACGGGTGTATGCTCACCCGTAGGTATAGTACATGTACTATACCTACGGATTCGTCCCTAGGTAAAACATTTACCTACATGTACTAGCCCTACGGATGGTTCCGTAGGAAGGTCCGTAGGTAAAGGACATTACCTACGGGAAAATGACTTATACCTACGATTTTTTTGTGTAGGTAAAACGCGAATTTCTTGTAGTGGCCCATATATATTAATGATAGAGGATAATATTTCAACTTCATTAATTTTCAAAGATGACTTCTCTAGGTATGGACATATGTACTTTATGAAGTACAAATCCAAAACTTTTGAGAAATTATTTGAGATTAAGAATGAAGAAGAAATATTAATGAAAAGAGTATTAGAACTCTTTGATGAGATCAAAATGGGGATACTTAAGTAACAATTCACACATAAATGAAGGATAGTAGAATCTAATTTTGATGGACACCTCTTATACATTTTAGCTTAATTGAGCAGCTAAAATGAGAAGCCATATTGTGTAGGACATAATATGGACATTGACAACCTTTGCAAAATTCTTCTTTGTCTGTTTAGGGGTTAGCACTCAATATAGATATTTGATCTTAAATCGGTACCTTTCAAGTCTATTCCAATTATTCCATATTAGATATAGAAAGGGATTAAAGGTTGACCTTAAGCAAGTTAAGGTTTTAGAATGTCTGGCTTGGTAAAGAAGTATAACCCTATCAAGTTGGAATATAAGACTACAAAGTGTTGGCTTGTGGGATATCCTAAGGAAACTTAAGGATATTAATGCCTCCCTTAGGGAGAAGGGTATGAGCTGCTCATCTCTCCATATTTCTAGAGGAAGAGTCCCTCATTTAGAAAGACAGTGGGAGCAAGGTATAAATGGAAGGTGTTCCAGTCTCACAATCCATGGACACTTTTATTAAGGTACTAGTTTATATTTACACAAGGATAAATCATAGATCTTTTCTTATGTCCAATCAACCTAAGAGATATGTGAGACATATCTTTGATGGAAGAAATGAGACATAAGATAAAAGGATAATGATCCTAAGATTTATATTGAAGCAATATGAGATATTGATTCAAAATGGGAAGAAACAATAAAATCGATATAAACTCTATCTATTCTTATCAAGTTCGAACTTGATTTATCCACCTAAGGATTTAGTATCTATAGGGTATAAATGGATCACTAAAGAATAGATTGAAGTATATTAGAAGGTAAAGACCTTCAAAGTAAGGATAGTTAAAAGGGATATCATTTATGTCAAATAGTTGACTATGATAAGACCTTTTGCCTATGCCATGGAATTAATCCATTCAGATTTGATTGTTACACACTATGATTATAGGATATGTCAAATGGATGTTAAGATAGTGTTTCTTTATGTTATTTTGAGAAACAGGTGTATATGATACAACCTTTGGGAATCAAGTTCCAAAACATCCAAATAGTGTGTGCATAAGGTCCATTTATGGACTCAAGTAAAACTTCCCATAGATGGTAGATAAGGTTTAATGAGATTAAATCTTATGACTTCATTGAGAATGAAGATATGCCTTGTGTTTTCATATAAGATAAGTGGGAGTGCTATTATCTTCTTGACATCATATATGTATGACATACTGCTCATTAAGAATGAAGTACGTATGTTATCATTAGTGAGCCTAGTTATCAATTAATCCTCCAAACTTAAAATGGGTTTTAAGATCTATGGAGATAGATCTAAAAGGTTTCTTGGCCTTACCCAATTCATGTGCATAAAAACTATAGTCAAAGAGTTTGACATGGTAAATTCCAAGATAGGTTTCTTACCTGTGAAGTGTGGAGTTGATATCTTTGAAGAGATGTCTTCATAGACTTCTTAAGAGATAAAAAGATCACATTAGTATAGCCCTTATGCTTTTGCAATAGGACTTATCACATTTGTGATGCTACGCACATGACTTCATGCTCTAAGTGTTATGAGCATTCATCAAGTAAATCCTTGTGAGAGTCACAGGATAATTTAGAGATGTGTCCTTGAGTACTTGAGAAGCACTAAGGATATTTCTCTAATGTATGGAGGATAAGACTTGAAGTCTTGTAGTTTTATGAACACAAGCTTCTAATTAGATAAGTCTGATAATAAGTCAATATAATGGTGGTGCAGTGAGCTGGAAGAGTTCCATGTAAGAGAACACTGCTAATTCTACAACTAATCTAAAGTAGATTGAATAATAACTGTATATTGCTTGAGAAGCTGACTGGATGAAGATATTCATCTGGCTTATGGGATTGTCCTAACTTTCTCTGAAAGTATATTGTTTTGAGAAAACAATGGGGTGGAGCCAAAGTCTCATTAGAAGTTTCAAACTTCTATGGCAATACCATAGAATCAGAGAGAATGCAGTTGATAGAGATCTAATTAAAGATAGAGTATCTTTCGTTAATAACATTACAGATCCACTAACTGAAGCAGATACTCAAAGAGTATTTGAGCTTCACCTTGAGCTGATAGAGATCAGCCAGATGGGTGATTGACTTTAGTGCAAGTGGGAGATTGATAGAAATGTATGCCCTACAAGCCAATCATATATGACATGATTCGACATTTCTAGGAATATCTCATTCAATTAAATAGGCAAAACTTCGTTACTAGCTTTTATTAGAAGTGTATATCGTAATGAAGTCCTTAATCACATGCAATGATGATTGAATCATGATGAGATCATGTTAATGAGATTGATCATCTAGAGGTATGTGATCTAAATGTTCCTAGTCATAGGATTCTTGAGACAGGACATTAAGAATCCGGATAGACTAGTGTGTGTGATGTCTTCTCATATGATGAGAATGACCAATCTCATTGGTCATCAGTGTGGGGACACTGAGATACACACATAGGTGCTCATTAGTGGAATGAGTTCACTGAACTGACCAATTTAGGAAAACCTGATCGGTATCTTACCGAACTGTCTATCAGGTTATTCTTACATCTCAATAGCACGGTTGGATCTTTGACCTGAGTCACCAAAGATGTCTTGCCAGGCGTACTATGTACTTTGACTATTGACTGATGGATCACTTAGTATTGTGGTCCTATATAGTTAATGGATTGGGTATATGGGAAACCTGGTGGAGGCAATTGAGCGGACAATAGGGGATCGTTCACTCTCGGTAGGAGAGAGAGAATGTCCTATGGATAGTACTCTAAATCCTTGGCCAAGGTAGATAGGATAATTGGAAAAGAGTTTTCCAGTTGATCCATTCCTGAGTACAAGATTTCATAGAGTTGGAATATTTAGGGGTTGACAGTCAGTGCCGAACCCCTGACCGACCGGGACATTGTATGAACGAGGATTTAAATCCGTGTGGTAATTGATGATGGAAAGGCTCAATGGATGTTATTTAACTCCCCAAAGTCATTTGGGATCATAGGATGTGCCTTGTACCCTTTATGATCAGAAAGCCGTAAAACTGTTATCGGATAACGGTTTTACTTTAATTTAAAGGAATTGTTCTTTTAAATTAATTAAGGCTTCAACCAAATTGACTATTGGGCCTAGTGGGTCACACACAATAGATCTGGTCAATGAGATGAGGGCATGGACGCAATTTTATAGAAGTTTTGGGTTTTTGTGAAAAATTCCATCTTATATAAATAAATGGCTTATGAAGCCATACCCTAACAAGCCATAGGGCTGGAGCACGTCCCAAGCCTCCTCTCTCCCTCCTCTCTTCTCTAGAAGGCGATCTCCCATGGTCAAGCTTGGATCTGGGAGGTTTCTGGAGGCCCGAAGGAAGAGAGAACTCGTCTATTGAAGCAGATCGTGTGGATACCGCTAGAGACCGGACACTTGAACGGTTTTCAGCAATGAGGAATGTCCTCTCTTCATCCATGGTGAGGGATTTGAGAAATCCCATGAGGTACTCTCATTCTACTTCATATTCGGTTCCTATTTTACTCGTTCAGCATCGATCAAGGCAAAGATTATGGTTTTATGGAATCAAAATTTTTCCGCTGTCATGTATTGATTCCTTACAGTGGTATCAGAGCTTGGTTGAAGCCTTGGTCGAAGTTGAATCGAAATTGGCTTGATTTCATGTGATTTTTTGCTTTCCCGAAACTGTATACATAGCTGTTTTGATTTGATCACCACAGTTTTTATAAGCTACCAAACTGTGTTTGGTTAGATTCATTGGATTCTAGTGGATGAGATCTTTCCAATTCCGCAAACCTCATGAATTTTGGCCATCCGGAGAGTCCGGAATGAGTTCGGAAAGTTGCTAAGATGATCATATCCGAAAATCCGGCCGAAATTAGAAGAGTTAATGAACTTACCTATTTGGACTCAAATACCTCTGTCTAATGACGTAGGAAGATAGGAAATTAAGTTTCCTAGAGTTTCCATAAGTTATTGGACACTCAACGGCCCTTGGAGGTGCCAGATTTAAGAGGTATTTGAGGTTTGGTTTAATTGCGGCCGTGGCATCTTCCTCCTGAAACTGCGCGCTGGATAAAATTTTTAATGAGATGAAACTTGTACAGATAGAATCCTTATTGTTCAAGGATTCCAACGCATATTTTTTTGGATTTTGGACACCGTTTGACCCCCCAAATCAGGCCCGAAAGTCGGCAATTTTATAGGGTTTCCGCGCAATCCGCCCCGCCCTTATCGGGCGAAGAAGACGAGAGTCCGGATCGGATCTGGACCCGTCAACCGCGGGGGGTACGTGGAAGTTGCGCGGCGCACCCGGGCCGGGGTATGCAGCCGCCCCGCAGTGGCGCAGGAGGCGCGCGGCGGCGCACGCGGGCGCACGGCGCGCGGCGCGCGCCGCCGCTGGCCCTTCGGCGCAAGCCGGGGGGGTACGTGGCTGGCGCCGACTGGCTGGCGCAATGCGCCGCCAGTTAAATAATTCAAAAATGCTTTTTAAATTGTTTAAAATTCATTTTTGATTTTAAAAATTGCCATAAAATTCCAGAAAAATTCTGAAAAATTGTAGAATTTATTTAATGAGTTATTAAAGTGTTTAATGACTTATTAAATAAAGTTTTATTATTTTGTCATTGAATTCTACTATTTTGATTTTAAAATTGTTTTAAGATCAAAATTAATGAAATTAATGATTATATAAGTTCTGAAAAATTATTTAATAGTTTTTTAAATTGTTTATGAACCTGTTAAATAGTTTTGGACTTTGGTTGCCATATAATCATTTTATAAATGATTTTAAAATTAATTTGGGGAGAGAAAAATCAGTATTGACACAAGTTCTCATCACTTGGTTGTTTTTCTAGGTTCGTTGGTAGACTCCATGTGCAAAATGGGGTTCCTTACCCAAAATCTTTCCGACCTTCAACCTTTGATCGGCTAGAGTTTAGCTTTGATTTGGTTGGTTCACCCACACCTTGGGGGTAAGAATGAAGAATTGAGGGAAAGTCCTTGATAGGCTTTGGAGATGTCGAGAGGGATTTCTCTACTTGCACCTAATTGCCCGTTGGGGTTCGGCGTCTTCGGGTCTTTTCTTCTTTATTGACAAACGTATTTTTGTGGCACACATTCGGACAGGTGCTTTGACCTGTGGGGTCATTGCCCATCTTTTGGTGCTTTTTTTTCATTTTCTGCATTTTTGGGTACTCATTCAGACATGCCCATATTTTTTTAAACCTGTGGGGTTCATTGCCCATCTTTTGGCACCCTTTTTTTATTTGAGAAGTTGGACCTTCTGAGACGGCCTCCTACTAGGGTGGCGGATGCTTTCGATACTCTCCTCTCGATCCCCTTCACCTATCTTGGACCGAATAGAAGAGAGTAGGGTAAGGGTTTTCCTTCCATCTCTAAGCTTTGCTTAGCTTCTCTCGGGTGTCAAGTCATCCAGATTCTGGGATCGGGGCATGTTGTGTGTGTAGAATGGTATCTACCCTCGACTCCTAGACAACAACCTAGAACATGTGGACTTAAGTCATACTAGTAGTTCTCTCCATTTTTGAGGTAGATTACATTCCATGGGTAAATCAATTGAAAACATGCCTTGCAATGTAAAGAATTTGTTAGGATAAAATAAAAAGTACCTATCGTCAATCATAAATTTCTCTCAAGTAAGATTGTCATGTGAGATTCAAAATCATTTCAAAAAAACAATTGCCTTGCGGATGACATAATGATGATGAATGCAATGTAATACCTAAGAGAAGAAAATGTTCATTGCTGATGATGACATTGTTTGTGCTTGCCTTGCCTTGCCTGCCATGCCTTGCCTTGCCCAACTGCTTCCACTGTTGATATGCACCATATTGCATTGGATTGAAGATTCATAGTCATAGGATGAAGTGAAAATGTGGAGGATCTGATTTAGCATGGCGGAGTCAAAATTAATGATGTAAAAGGCAAAGATTGTGGTATCACCCAGAAATTTCTCTACCCTTGATTTTTTTGTTGAAAGTAAAACTTGGAAAAAGAAAGATAATTCAAAAAGGACAAAAAAATGCATGGAAACAAAAGTGAGTTAAAATGGGCTCTTGGGCCCATGAGTTGAAAGTGGGCTTGAAGGCCCAGGAGTAGTCGGAATCAGGAGGCACGTGAGCCCAAGATTTGAATGTGAGCTAGAGAGGCCGGTTGATGTTGATGGGCATGAGGGCCCGATTGGAGGTTGAGCCCGAGGGACCCAATGAAAAGAATGGGCATATGGACCCGATTTAGGTGATTGGAAGTATGATTGTGATTTGGAAGATTTGTGATGGGCTCGTGGGCACCATCAAAGAGTATGGGTGCGTAATCCCAAAGTTGAAGAAGTGGGGGCACGGGGGCCCAATTTCAAAGAAGTTTGGGCACGTGGGCCCAATGGTGAAGAAATGGGGGCATACAAGCCCGAAGTTGAAGGAGTGTGGGCATGTGTGCCCGAGTTTGTTGGAAGGTGGGCACGTGGGCCCGATTTAGAAGAAATTTGGGCACATGGGCCCGGTTGTAGAAAAACATGGGCATGTGAACCCAGTTGAGGTGAATTGCGGGCACGTGGGCCCGAAAATTAAGGGCACATGGGCCCGATTGGGGAGAATTATGGGCACGTGGGCCCGATGGAAGGAAAGGGACACGTAGGCCCAGTTGGGGAAAAGGGGCATATGGGCCCAGTTGAAGGAAAGCGGCATGCAAGCCCGATTGATTAAAAGGGGCACGTGGGCCCAGTTGAAGAACAGGGCCATAAGAGCCCGGTTTATTAAAAGGGGCACATGGGCCCGGTTGGATAAAGGGGGCACATGGGCCTGGATGATGGAAAGGGGCACATGGGCCTGGTTGGATGAAAGGGGCATAAGGGCCCAATTGTAGAAGAGGGACATAAGTGCCCGAAAATGGGGCATAAGAGCCCAATTAAGTGGGATGGGGTGTGGGCCATGGCCCTAAGATTGACAGCTTTTGGACCCATGGGCTTGATTGATGGTTGTAAGAAGGATAAAGAAAGGGCAGTGGCCCTAAGATTGAAGAATTGTGGGCCCATGGGCCCAATCGTTGATTTAGAGGAGAATAAAGAAAGGGTCGTGGCCCTAAGATTTATTGATCATGGGCCCATGGGCCGGATTGTTGCTTAGGAGAAGAATAAGGTAAGGGTTGTGGCCCTAAGATCGATTTCAAGGATTTTGCCTGCCTAGCTGGAGGAGGTCCTAGTATCCCTTTGCTAGGGTCTACATCGTTCAGGAGGCTTGTCGATTCTTTCCCTATTTCACTGACCAATTCTATTCCTTTATTTTTCAGTTCATGGGTCAATTCTATATCCCCATCTTCATTGATCAGTTCTAATGATGGCAACAGTTGATCAATGCCTGAGAAATCCTTGCCTAGTCCATCATTGGATTGACAATAAACTAAGTTTATGATTCCTTCATCTAAGCTCTCTATAGCAGGCTTCTCCTCAGGATGTTCTATGGAAGAGGGCATGACTAGTCTAGGGGATTCTAGAATGATAGAAGAGTTTGGTTCGACCTCCCCTGCGGCCGACTTTGATCTTGAGAGAGAGCAAGGATATGATGAGGAGTTGATTCCTCTGCCAGGGCAGGAGCACAAATGGTTGGAGTGATTGATTCCTCTGCCAGGGCAGGAGCATGAAGGGTCAAAGTGACTGAATCATCTGCCATGGCAGGAGCATGAATGATCGGAGTGGCTAGTTCCTCTACCATGGCAGGAGCAATAGAAGAAACAACTGGTTTGACTGACTGAGGGGGAACCCTATGTTGAGGGATTGATTGAAGTGGTACTGGCATAGAAGTTGGTTCAAGCTGGGGAGCTATTGGTGAAATTAGTTGAGAAGCCAAGGGCCGGATGATTGGCCGAGGGGTTGTTGGAAATGTTGGTGGAGCCGGTTTAGCTAATGACATATTTGCACAAGCGACAAGAGGAACTTGATTGTGCACAATTGGTTGTGCCATTGGCAAGGGTTGCATGACCGGCTGAGGTTGTGGCATGGGTGGCCTAATCAACTGGCGTCGAGGAGTCGGCTGAAGATGATGATCCGGATGAGGTTGGAGAGGGCTCCTAGGTTGGTGCATAGCATCATTGCTCCTCTCAAGCCTGGGCCTCAATTCATCAGAATATTGCATTAATTCCGCATCTTCTTTTGCTTCCCCAATTATTGAATAGCCTGGCCCATATCGTTTCAAGAATTTGGCTTTGACAATTTCGAAATCCCATATCTCTACTTCGTTCAATGAAAAAAACCAATCTAGGGCTACACCCTCTAAAGATCTCCTAAAAAGAAAGGCAAGGGTCTTTCTATCATTATGCCATTGAGACGATTTGCTCAGGAAATCATTGACATAGGTGAAGGGATCACCTGAGCCATTGTAGCGATGGTAGGTTGGCATTTGTGATTGGGGGATGTAGATAGTATAGAGTGGGAATTCGATGGTTTCTTTATCCTTGGCAACAGGTGGGGAGGAATTCACCTGGGGGTGTGCATGTGGCACCTGGATGGGAGGGAGGTGAGTTGGTGTGCGAGCTGAAGAATGACCCACAATGGGGTGAGTAGGTGAAGTAACATGGCAGGGCTGCCCAGGTGGGGTTATGACAAGAGGTAGAACTGTCGATTGGGGAGGCAAAGCAGCTCGGTTGACTTTGGCTGGACCTTGATTAGCAGGCATCTTGCCCTTCACTAGGGATTGTATGAATGACGAGGTATTGGGATCAAGATGAAAAGATAGATCCTTAAGAGCTTTTTCTATACTAAATGAAGCGGACTGATGGGCATCCCCTTGCACTTTAGGTTCCATAGCAACATTGACATGGCTCTCGGGTTGTTGTTGGACCTTGTAGAGACCTTCCCTGTACTCCTGTTGCTTGTAGTAGTCTGACCTCCCAACGTGGCTTCCGGACTTTAGCATCATGGGCATCATGTCGATATTCTAGAAAGATGGTTAGAAAAGAGAGCAAGCAAAGCACACAATTGAAGATTTTTTTATGTTTTGTTTTGTTTGATTTTTTTTTGTTTCAATTTGGTTGGTTGGAAAACAAGTTGAACATAAAATTAAAAATGTTTTTGTTTTGTTTTGTTTAGGTGTTTTGTAAGAATTTTTTTTTTTTTGTTTTCAATTGTTGTGAGCAAGCAAGTTGCGCAAACAAGTTTTTAAAATGACTACTCGACAATTTTTGGGTTGAAACCTTAGATTAGATAGATTGTTAACAATTGTTCACTCAAGTGGGTATGGTTCCTATTGCTTTAATCTTCAAGACCTAAGGTTGTCACTCAATCACCACGAGTAGGTACTTGGGTTCTTCGGGTTTTGGGAAAGTGGTACAACCGGCCCAATCGTGCAGAGAGGAATACTCAATGGATGGGGACTTACGGAGGTCTTGATGGAAACCACCAAATCAACTAGGAAGGAATATCCCAGAAGAGAGGTAAGAATCCACCAAGAAGGTGTTTGGAGAGTGAGGGTGTGTTGGGAGAGAGAGCCCCCGCCTCGAATGCCCTACGGATCGGAGCAAGTCCGGTACCCGATGCAAAAGCTAATGCAAAAATGAAAAATGGATGGTGGAAGGAGAAGAAGCAATCAATATGCAAACATGAATGAAAGCTATTAAATAAATCAAACAAGTGAATGCAATCAAGACAAGCAATGATAAAGTAAACAAGTAACTAGCAACTAGCAACTAAAAGGTGGTTCGCGCGGAAACCGGCATGTGTTGGGGTGTCCAATTGGGAACAAATATGAAATGAAGGTAAAAGGATGGTCCACGCGGGGACCGATTTGAAAATAAAGTGGCTCACGCGGGAGCCGAGTTTTGGAAAGGTAGGCAGTTCACGCGGGAACCGGTTTTTGAAGGAAAAATGGGTGGTTCACTCGGGAACCGGTTTGTTTGATTGGAAAAAGAAAAGGAGGGCCACGTGGGGCCAATATAATTGGTGCAAAGGGGTGGTCCATGTGGGGACCGATCTGAAAGTGAGTTGGTTCACACGGGAACCGGTTTAGAAAAGGGTTTGGTTCACGCGGGAACCAGTTTTAATGAAGAAAGGGGTGGTTCATGCGGGAACCGATGTAAGAGTTGACAAAATAGAAGGAGGGCCACGTGGGGCCAATCTAAAGGTGCTGTAAAGGGGTGCTCCACGCGGGGACCGATCTGAAAATAAGTTGGTTCACGCGGGAACCGAGTTGGAAAAGAAAGGTGGTTCACGCGGGAACCGGTTTATAAGAAGAAAAGTGGTTCACGCAGGAACCGGGTTGAAATTAAAGACAAGTAGCTCAAGTCCACATGGGGGACAATCATAAAGAAAGAGTAAATAGCAAGTTTAAAGGTAAATGATCATGGGAAAGGTAAAGGACAAGCCGGTTCACGCGGGAACCAAGTCGGAAAACAGCTAGTTGCACGGTTGAATGAAGCTAGCATGGTTGAAGACATTGGTTGTCCCACCATGGTCGCCAAAAAGTTGTCGACTCCGGAAACGGGTTCCGGATCGGCACCTCAAGATAAGGTGAAATATGGAATAGAATAGGGGAAAAAGGGGAGTGAATCGGAAAAACACTCGGAAAGCAATGAAAGGTACTCACCTCGGTCCCACACTCACATTGATCCCCGATCTTTCATCTCACGGCGTCGCTCGAGCACCGGAGATGGTTCGGGTCATGTGGGAGGAGAGTGAGGAGGATATGAACTTATAAAATGAAAAGATAAATTGTGGTCGCCAGGAGCCGCGGGCTCCGCTTTATGTAATGAAAATAGAAAGAAGTTGATTTGACCGTGTGTACCTTAGCGTGGGAGATTGGGATGTGAGTTCAACCTTCTTCTTCTTCGGCCAACCGATGAAGAAGAGTCCAACCAATGCTAGCTTGATGTATTTGTGCAACTGATAAGCCGGATCTTGGACAGTGAAGTTCTGGAAACTCCCAGCACAATGTTGATGTAGGACATGCTATGGGCACCACAGATATCCAAATTGAATGATTCTTGTTGGAGATAAAAGATAACTTACCGGGGAACAATTTCTATGAAGGATGTATAGGTTGAATCCACCATTAAATGTACTGAAATTTACTGAGAGGATGATGACTTAGAAGAGAAGACTTCGGATCTGTCTGTGCAGCGCCGGTGTTGAAGCCGTAACAAACCAAGGGAATGTCAGAATTGATCTCTGTTTGTTGTATATGAAATATATCTTAATGAACCACACTTCTTATTAAGAATGTCCATCCTGAAAATGACTATAAAGATCTGTAGAAGCCGATGATCAGCTGTGCAGCATGTCAGAGCATAGATTGACTTCTTCTTCACTTTGGGATGATCCCCGGGCACCGGGACGAAGATAGAACGATTTGGGGAGATTGGGAAGAGCCTAGGGTGGCTGGAAGACGAAGAGAGGAGTTCTGGATGATGGGGATGCCCTTCTTAGGTCGTTCATATGAGTCTCCCTTTATAGGGGATGAGAACCAGGTCAAAAAATAGCAAGTTTTGATACATCCGACCATAGGTTGGATTTCCTCCATTTAATGTTGCTGATTTTCATACTGAGGAATCTAGAAAGTTACCTAAATGATTGAGAGAGATTTAAAACCGTGGATCACCTTTCCCATGTTCAAAATATGTCTCCACTTGAAGAGGAAACAAATCTAGTCCAAAAATGGCAAGTCTTGATATACAAGACAACAAGTTGGATTGCCATCATTAGATGATGCTAATTTAGACCATGAAGCTTCCAGATAATATAACAAGTGATATGGAGGAGGAAAAAGGAAGGTAAGGTCATGAATTGGTCAGATATGTGCCCAATGGGCTGGGCTTGCATGCAATTGGGCTTGATTGGTGCTGCGTGCGGACAGAACTGCGCATCTGACTTCTAAAAGGCGCTGCGGACAAATGGTAGATCAGAATTGAATGCCGTTTGTTGAATTAAAAAGAGGACTCAGAGAGGAAGATTATTTGTGTTGAATACTTCTTCATTGGATGTCCACATAATCCTATTAAAAATTTTAAAGTTGAGGATATGCTGGGAAAAGCATAATCTGGCACACCACCAAGAGTCTCTTGTTCGGCAAACACGGATTTGATTAGAAATTAGCAAATGATCCTCATATTTCCAATAAGCACCTCGGCTCAACCAAAAGGGTGGTTCAACTTGATTTTGATGGTCTAAAAGAGATGTTGCCAATGGAATAATGGTTTAAGCTCTAAATAAGGCCAAATTGGCGTGTCTACACCCATCCGTGGAGTATTCCTCTCCGCACGATTGGGCCGGTTGTACCTTTTCCCAAAACCCGAAGAACCCAAGTACCTACTCGTGGTGATTGAGTGACAACCTTATGTCTTTAAGATTGAAGCAATAGGAACCATATCCATTTGAGTGAATAATTGCTAACAATCAATCTAATCTAAGGTTTCAACACAAAAATTGTCGAGTAGTCATTTTAAGAACTTGTTTGCATAACTTGCTTGCTCACAACAATTGAAAACAACCAAAAGAAATTCTTCTTTCAAAACACTTGAAACAAAACAAAAAAACCCTTTAACTTTTGTGTTTGACTTGTTTTCCAAACAACCAAATTAAAACAAAAAAAAAGTTCAAACAAAAAGAAAGCATAACGAAACAAAATTCACTTTGCATTTACACTTTTCATTTGCTTTCTTTCAACCATTTTGTTAGAAAATTTGACAGGATGCCCATGATGCTAAGGTCCGAAAGACACATCGAGATGTCGGACTACTACAAGCAAGAAGAGGAGTACGAGATGGGCCACTACGAGTTGCAACAACCCATGGTCCAACCAGAGGACCATGTCAATGTCATCAAAAAGCCTGAAATTCAAAATTCTACTCATCAACCTGCATTACTTAGCGTGGAGCAACTCCTCCAGGGTCTATCTCTCCATCAAGACCCTGAATCCTTTTCGCTTGTGCAATCTTTGACAAAGGGCAAGATGCCCGCCAATCAAGATCCGTTTGAGGGAAATCAAGCCCCCTCACCACCTCAATCGGCAGTCAGGCCCCTAATCATTTCTTCTCTTGGACAACCCTGCCATGTCTCAGCTCACCCCGCTGTGGGGCATTCACATAATGTTATTCCAGCTCCTATCCCTAACCCACCTCTTCCAACCCATTCACCTAAGTACTTTGCTCCAATGGCTCAGGAATCCATCCTCACTCAGGCATTCATGGAAAACTTAACCATATGGATGAGCACTTTGAAGAGCTGAGGCACTGCCTCGATTCTAAAGCCACCCCTGAAATATCTGTTCTGTCTTTCCCGGTCCTACATCTCCCTCGTTCTGAAATTCCAACCTTTCAACGCTATAATGGGACCAGGAACCCCTTTAACCACCTAAAGAGCTTTCGATATGACTCCACGTTCTGGAAGAATGACCGCAAAGCACTTGCCTTCCTATTTCATCGGTCATTGGAAGGATCCGCCCTTGACTGGTTTTATTCTCTTGATTCTATTGAGGCAACAGATTTTGATATTGTCAAAGCAAAGTTTGTACAGAGGTATAAGGATCGGGTGGGGCCAGCCTACTCGATAACCGATTTAATTGCTGAGAAAATGAAGCCAGATGAAGATTTTGCTAGGTTTGCTGATCGGTGGAGGGGAATGGCTGAGAGGCTAGTGGATACCATCTCAGAGGGAGAGCAGGTGAGGATGCTCATTGGGAATACCACACTAACCTTCGCAACCTCCTGATCATGCACCACCCAACAACCATGAGTGAGCTTTGTGATAGCGCACGTTACCTCCAAGCCCACTTCATAGATGCATCAATGATCAATCTGTTCAACCCCAAACCCCGTAACACTAGAAAGCCTACACCTGTAGGGCCCACCACCAAAGGGGTAGTCAATAACGAGAGTGTCAATGCCATGGGTATTCAGGGTAGGTATTGCCAAAGCCAATACCGTAACCCACCACCCAACCAACAATACCGGTCAGCTCCTCAGCCAACTCCTCAACCCCAACAGCAACTTGCATACAACTGAGCACCATCATAGCAACCCACCTACAACTGAGCGCACCAGCAACAAAATGCCTACAACCGAGTGCCTCAACAACAAGCTATCTACAATCGAGCACAACCGCAACAACAAAAAGCCTACAACCAAGTGCCACCACCAGCCAACCGACCTAGGAGGGGGGACCCAAGAGAGAGTACTATCCTCAACTTCCATTCCCCCTCATCGATATTTTTATTGCATTGATGACTGAACAGCAGTTGAAACTTCCGAAGGAGAGAGAAGGATGGCCGACGAATGTTGATATGAAAAAGTATTGTGCCTACCATCGGTATCTTGGGCACACGATGGATGTCTTCTTCCAATTTAAAGACTACATTCATGACCTGAACGATCAGGGGAACATTGACTGGGCACAGATGGGAGAATCCAAACAAGCTATGAAGGCACGGCAGAATCAACTACGATGATAGCAACCACAAGCATAGTAGCAGCCCGGCCTGGGCATAGTCCAAGATCCACTCTTGGTACATGCACCCGTACAAGCACCGACACCAGCACCCCCAAACCAATGAATCAGCCTCGTCCACTCTGCCATCGAGGAGTCAACCTACCACTCCCAGGGTTGGCAGGTTGAGGATCAAACTGCCTCCATGCTCGCCAGACCAACCTCACCTACAAATCGCACCATACTCTCCATACCGAGAGCCGCCCCCAGCCCACAAACTACCCAAACACCACTGCCCTCACCAGCTATTAGCCCCCCATGGCGCCTAATCATTAGACTGCCACCAGCATCCCAACCAGGACCCCACCCATCACCCCAGCCTACCCTACCAACCAACATTAGTCCTCCCCGTCGTCTAATCATTAGACCACCACTAACACCCCCTAACATCACCTAACCTACCGACCTCCACCACCCCTCAGCCTCTCATTATTCGACCATCACCCAACCTACCAGTCACCACCACTCTGCGACCCTTAATCATTCGATCATCACGGCCAACACCCCAACCATAACCCAATATACTGGTCTCCACCACTCCATGATCCCTCATCATCCGATCCTCACCACCCCTACCTACCACGGGCCCATCAGCATCCCAACCAACCCTATCATCACCACCATCACCACTCCCCCTACCACGCTGGCGCCGGTACTTCGTAGCGAGAGGATGTTCCAAAGGGTCTTCCCCCAGGCTGGGATGCAACCAGAAGAATAGGTAGAAGAAGAGGTGGTAGAAGAATCGTTGCCCGGCACGACATATGACTTGTTGAAGCACCTGGACAAAATGCCAGCACGGATTTCAATTTTAGAGCTCATCAAGAGGTCAAAGAACCATAAGGAGATTCTACAATAGTACTTGCAGAGGGTCATGGTCAATGAGGACCTCCCACCTGAGAAGATCGTTACTGTCCTGGCCCCAAGGAGTGAACACTCAGCACTCACTTTCACATAGGAGGAGTTAGCACGTCCTGAAATCAGAAAATATGCCTTATGCATTGCAGTGGTCATCAGAGGCGTAGAGATCAAGTCTTGCTTGATTGACACTGGAGCATTTATAAATGTCATGCCACCAAAAACATTGCAACTTTGCGGCATCTCTGATGAAGAAATCGAGCCTTCTGCCATCACAGTAAGAGCCTATGACAACTCCCAAAAATCGGCACGAGGGGTGATTACATTGGAACTAGGGCTCGGGCCGTGTGTTGTCACCGCCGAGTTTCATGTTTTAGAATTGGATCCCACATTTAAAGCTATTTTGGGATGCCCATATCTTGAGGCAATAGGAGCTGTTGCCTCCACTAATCATCAATGTCTGAAGTTCCCATACAAGGGCCAAGTGATTAAAGTAACCAACATTCCCATTTAAATGATGTGGATGACCCCTCTTCTGCAATGCCAATATCAAAACTTGTCCAGCCGTTGGTTTCAACTGTAGAGCTGCCCGAGGTCATGGTGTTGACGATGCCCCCAGATACAGTTGTAAGCACCCGAAACGGGACATCCACGGATCTCCCCCTTCCGGCCCCTACGCTTGCTTTGGGGACTTGGTGGATGGGATGTTAGTGGTTGTGGTCGCCAGGAGCCAAAGGCTCCAAGATATAGTGGAATGGAAAGAAATGGAATGGATAAATGACCGTCGTACCTTTGGAAGCGGGGAGATTGTTGGGTTCCGACTTCTCCTCTCTCGGCCGGCCGAAAGAAGAGAGCTTAGTGAGTCCTTCATCTTTGATCCGGTTGAAGCTCCGCCTCGGCCGGATTTACCTACAAATGTCCATATGAAAACATAGAAACAAGTGAAAAGATCATTAGTTCTCGTGACAGTGTAGAATCATGCTCAAATTCAAATGTAAACATGAAAGAGGGAAGGAACTGACCGGATTGGGACTAAATCCCAACCCCTATTTTTGGTAGGTTTTTAAACATATATGAGATGCAAAATAATCTAAGACATGCCAAATAACATGATGAACAGTACTAAGATGAAAGAGGAAGATAAAAAACTCGATTGAATGAGCGATCGGACTCCGAAAATGACAAAATGAGCTTCTGCCCTTCCTGGTGCCCTATATATAGGGCGCCAGGAGCAGGTGCCCTCTTTATGGGGCGCGTTGACCAAGGTCAAAGCGCCCTGTATACGGGGCACTAAGTCTGGCCCGAACAGATTTTCTTCCCCTCTTCGCAACGCCGCTCCGGAGTGCTGGACAGCTTCCGGGGCAAAGTAGGGGCTTCTCCTTGTAGACAATATGTAAATGAAGCTAATGAAAGGTGGGTTGGATGCTGGATGTAAGAGGAGAGACGGATAGAAGCTCTCAAAGTTGGAGAAAAATCATGTTTCTGGGTGGCAGAAACAGAAGGTTTTTAGGGTTTTTGGTGAACGGTTTTGGATTGGTTTGGAGGCTTGTGGGGGTGAAAATGGCTTAGAAACGTGGTGTTGGATGAGCTCTAGGGTGGCACGAAGTTGGAACCTCTTTTAGTCTCAAATGGGGGTCTATTTATAGCCCAAAAGAGGGCACTTTGGCCATTTTCGAAAAATGCCATGTGGCATAGCGCCCTATATATGGGGCGCCAGCATCATGAGATATGTCAAATCGATTAGACGAGTCACTGCGGGGGGTCAAATCGGCCTGTCAAATCGATTTGATTTGGATCCAGGCGCCTTGTATATAGGGCGCCTGGTGCCCTGTATACAGGGCGCCAGGTGCCCTGTTTATAGGTCGCCTGGTGCCCTATAAGTAGGGCGCCAGGTGCCCTTATACACAGGGTTTTGCCCTCTTTGAAATGTGCCAAAAACCTTAATTTTTCCGGAAAACTCGGTTCCCTTGAAAGGTTACTCAAATATACTTCATGAAAACAATAATTTAAGCTCTCCAACCAGGCCAAAATTGCGTGTCTACAACAGTTGCGTGGCAAATGATGAAAGGGATGGGCTATCAACTAGGAAATGGGCTAGGAAAGGAACTGTAAGGGGTTGTGCACCCCATTGAAGCTGTACAAAGACCAAGAAGGCATGGGCTTGGCTATGAGCCCAGTTTTGCTCCGAGGATGGTCTACCGGCCAAAAAATGCCCTGGGACTCCAAAGATTCTTCATCAAAGGGGAGACCATGATGATGGCTGGGGACAAAGAAGAAGAACCAACCAAGAGAAGAAAGGCACCATAGCAAGAGAAGGAAGTGGACAACCTGAGTACATCTTTAGCTCGGTTGTTCATGGAGGAGGAAGAACCCGTCAAAGATGAGTACATCCCTGAACAACTCGTCTACTCAAACTCACCTCCAATCAACATCCCGCGTGAGTTGTATCCTACAGTCGCATATTTCAAAGTCCTCACGCTCTCCCTCCTAAACTCGCTTGATGGGCTGTCTAGCCCGATTCCCACTTCTAGGCCGACTTGGCCACTCAAACTGATCACTGGGCCTGAGAGCCCATTCAAATTTTCTTACTCCACTGGGCTTCGACGCCCATTTCAATTCAACAACATTGGACCCGTGCGCCCACCAACTGGGCCCACGTGCCCTTTAGACTTCTTTTCTAGCTTTGGGCCCACATGCCCACCAATTGGGCCGACATGCCCTTTAAACTACCTTTCTAGCTTTGGGCCCACATGCCCCTTAGATCTTTTCAATAGCTTTGGGCCCATGTGCCTGTTTCTTGTCATTGTGGGGCCCGCGAGCCCATTTTTCTCATGTTTACTTAAGCTTATTGTTTTTGCTCGAGCCCCACTGGCTCATTCTCTTTCTGTTATTGAAAATACCCAAAATGCCAAAAAAATGTCTTCTTGCAAACCCACTTTTCCATTGAGGAGACGTCTCTGGTTGTCTCGAAGGGTGCTTCCAACCAGGGACACATCTTCTTCCACTCACTGATCGATCTGCTCGATCCTTCACCCATTGTAGATACCACTTTTCCAATTCCGTCTTTTTTAGGAGTAGTTAGGTTAGGAAAAAAAAGAAAATCCAAGGTAAGCACGTTCCAGAGAGATATCTCTGGAAATTAGCTCAAAAATGCAAGGAATGTGCAAGGCTGCCAAGGTTTTTGGAAAATGCTATCCAGCTTGATGAAATCCAATATATGGATGAATTCAATGTAGATCATACACCGAGAGTCTATGAGATTTTATCAGAAAAGGATCCTGATTTCGAGGAAGAAATTGAGGACTTGGCTGATGCATATGCATCTGGACTTAAAAGGTTTGAAAAACCATCAGCCATGGTGAATGAACCAACAAAAGAATTAAATCTTGGAACATCGAAAGATCCCAAGACAATCCTCCTAAGTGCAAACCTCACTCCCACTGAGTAACATCTGTTAATTAAAATTTTGGAAGAATATAAGGACACACTCGCATGGATGTACGAAGACATGCCGGGGTTAAACAACTCGTAAGTTGAAGATCGTCTAACTTTTAAACCTGGAGCTACCTCGATCAAAAAAAATAAGGAGATTCCACCCTGATGTTGCACTTAAGATGAAAGAAGAGGTCGACAAGTTACATCGAGCATGATTCATTAAGATCATCCTTTATCCGCAATGGGTGGCAAACATAGTCCCTGTAATGAAGAAGGATGGACGAGTTCGGAATTGCATAGACTTCAGGGACTTAAACCGAGCGTGTCCTAAATATGCCCTTCCTCTACCTCATATTGATGTACTGGTTGATAACACTGCTGGATTCGAGTTGCTGTCGTTCATGGATGGCTATTCTGGATATAATCAAATCCAGTTGGCCGAAGAGGACCAAGAGAAGACATCGTTCACTACACCTTGGAGAACCTACTGCTATATTGTCATGCCCTTTGGATTGAAGAATGTTGGTGCTACATATCAGAGGGCCATGATGACTATCTTTTACGACATGATGCTTACCCTTGTAGAGGTGTATGTGGATGACCTGGTCGTTAAATCCAAAAGCCGAGACGATCATTCTGAAGTGTTAAGAAGGTCTTGCAGAGGGCTAGGGAATATAAATTGAAGATGAACCCAAAGAAATGTACATTCAAAGTATCCTCAGAAAAATTATTGGGGTTCATAGTGAGCAAAAAGGGCATAGAGATCGACCCAAACAAGGCCAAAGCAATCATTGGTATGCCTCCTTCGAAAAATATGAAAGAACTTCGAGGATTAATTGGGAGGTTACAGTTTGTCCGCCGATTCATCTCACAACACTTACAAATGTGTAAACCTTTCTGTGAGTTGACCAAGACGGGGGCCGAGTTCAAATGGGATTCGAAGTGCCATGATGCATTCAATGGTTTGAAAAGATACCTGGCTAGTCCCCCTGTGCTTAGACCACTAGTCCTTGGCAAGCCCTTAGTTTTATATATCTCGATTTTGGAGAATTCTCTCGGGGCAGTCCTTGCACAAGTGAATGAAGAAGAGAAAGAGAGGGAAACTTACTATTTGTCAAAGATTTTTGATCCATGTGAGCAAAAGTATACTGTAGTGGAGAAGACACGTGCTGCACTAGTCTGGGTAGTTCAAAAGCTTAAACACTATTTCTTAGCTTATGAGGTCAATCTTATCGCCCGCATCAATCCCATCAAATTTTTCCTTGAGAAAATTGTTCTAACTGATTGATTAGGTCATTAGCAGAGTTCCCTTTCACAGTTTGATATCACCTATGTCCCCCAGAAGGTGATTAAGGGCTATGCCATTGCCGAACATCTAGCCCATCACCCTATACCCCTCTTTGACATGGTCCAGTCGGAGCTCCCGGATGACTAACTAATGTTGATCCGATCTTCCCATCTTTGGACATTATATTTTGGTGGGGCTCTGAATTCACATGGTAAGGGAATAGGAATCATCCTTCTATCACCCAAGGGTGTCACCATTCCACAGGCATTTCAGCTCAACTTCCCAGCAACCAATAACATAGCTGAATATGAAGCCTTGCTAGCCAGGTTGGAGACTGCACATTTCTATGGTGCCACGGAATTAAGGGTGATAGGTGATAGCCAACTAATCCTTCGCCAAGTCCTAACCAAATACCGAACCTCTCATCCAAACCTCAAACCTCACCAGGAACTCACCTCTTACTACTGCAAACTCTTTTTCAAACTCACTTTTGTCCATGTTCCTCGAGCTCAGAACTTCCTTGCTGATGCCCTAGCCTCCTTAGCTTCATCTCTATCAGTCCCACTAGGTAGACAAAGTGCGGACTATCCATGTCCATAGAAGATCGATGCCGGTGATTAAGGATGGTCAATTTCTAAAGATCAAGGAGAGATTTGGCAGAAAGGAACATCTAGAGCAGAAAGAAGAGATTTCTCTAGTCGAGTTGGAAGAGTTAGACGAGGTTGAGAGGCCTTGGTTCGATGAGATTGCGAGGTATTGTCAAGATCAGTCATATCCACCGGATCCAATGCAAAAGAAAAGAATGGCATCGGGAGAGTATCCCGCAGGTATACCATCCTAGGAGGGGTGCTCTACAAGAGGAGCCTGAGCAAAATTTTGCTGAGATGCGTTGATGAAGAAGAAGCAGAGTTGGTGCTTAAGGAAGCACATTCTGGGGTCTATGGGGGCCCTATCAATGCTCAAGCTCTTGCCAAGAAAATCATCAGGCAGGGGTATTATTGGTCAACCCTAGAAGAGGATTGCTCCATCTTTGTCTGGCACTATCATTCTTGCCAACTCCATGCCGACAAGTTCCACTCTCCTGCATCTCCCCTTCATCCGATTCATGCCCCATGGCCCTTCGCCATGTGGGCTTTCGATATCATTGGCCCTTTAAGTGATCTTAACTCTGAAATCCATTCCAAATCGTTCATCTGACGGCAACAGAGCACTTCACCAAGTGGGCAGAAGCAGAAGCGTTCGTGGAGATTTAAGCATCAACATTGTGCTCCTTCATCAAACGCAACATCATCACCAGGTTCGAGATCCCTAGCGACATCATCACTGACAATGGACCACAATTTCTTTCTCAAGATCTACGTGATCTTTGCAACAAGTATCGCATTGCATTGCATTATTCATCTCCATACTACCCGCAAGGCAATGGTCAAGTAGAAGCCACCAGGAAAACTTTTATTAAAATCATTAGGAAAAACTGTAAGTCTAGCAAGTTCGCGGACTGGCCAGATAAGCTTGTAGGTGCCCTATGGGCTTATTGTACTTTTGTACGGACCCCCACTGGTCAAACCCCATATGCTTTGGCATATGGGATGGAAGCGGTGGTCCCGTACGAAGTACTTCTTCCATCACTCCGAGTTCAAATTTCGATAGGGACATCCTTGTCGATGAGAGATGAGAATCCCTCCTGGCCCCACTTGAGCTGGTAGATGAAAGAAGGTTGGGTGCCTCCAAGCATACCCAGACTTATTAGAACAGATTGAAAAGGTTTTATCATAAGAGGGTGGTAGAGAGAAAGTTCAAAATCGGTGAGATGGTTAGCAATGCATATGAGCTAACCAACGTCGATGGAGAAAAATTGAACCATCCATGGAACGACATTTACCTTAAAACATATTTTCCTTAGAAAAAAATGGAGAATGTCTGGTATGATATTAAGTCATCGATCTAAGGGTGTTAGCTAGAAGTCAAGGGTAGACATCACCCTACACACACAACACCTCCTGATCCCAAAATCCAGATAGCCCGACACTTGAGAGAGGCAAGGCAGAACCCTGAAGGCGGAAAGGAAACGTTACTCTATTCTCTTCTATTCGGTCCAAAATAGGTGAAGGGGACTAGAGGAGGTTATTATCGAAGATGCTCGCTGCCTTAGTAGGAGGCCTTCTCATAGGGTGCAAAAGGGTACCAAAAGATGGGCAATGAACCGCACAGGTTTAAACAAAAATGGGCCTATCTGAATGAGTACCCAAAAATGTAGAAAATGAATAAAAGGCACCAAAAGATGGGCAATGATCCCACAGGTCAAAGACTTGTCTAAGTGAGTGCCACATGAAGAAAAGACCTAAAAGAGGCCGAATCCCAACAGCAATTTGGGCATGAGTAGAGAAACCCTCCTCAACACCCCCAAATCCTATCAAAGACTTCCTCTATTATTCTTCCATCTTAAACCCCTAGGGTAGGGTAAACTATACAAACTTAGGGTGATTCCAAACTGATCAAGAGAAGAGGGCAAGAAAGATTCTGGGTTGGGAACCCATTTTCACGTGGTGTTTACCGCTTGAATCTTGATTAACACTCAAAGATCAATGAATTGTCTCAATACTGGCACATTCTCCACAAAAATTGAAAAAAATTAATATTTTCAAAATTTCAAAAAAATTGAATATCTTCAAAATCAAAAAAAATTTAATATTTGAAAAAATCCAAAAAAATGTTGAATGTTTTCAAAATACAAAAATCTAAAAAAAATTTGTATATCTTCAAAATTTAAAAAAATGCATCATTTAACTTGGCATAACCTTGATTTTTGCCTTTGCTAGCATTCATGTTTATTCTTATGTCTTGCATGTTTCATTTCTGCATTGCATGTTTATCTTTATTTTCACCCCATTAAGAGGGCTCATCCCTTTGACCTAAGTCAAAGTTGGCCATAGTAGGCAAAGGGATGAGTCGTTGTGAAGATTTGATCATCTTTTAACAAGTGTTTTTATGGACTTTAAACTAAAAGGGGAAGGTTCTCTCAATGATAGGTAAGTTCTCTTAACCATTTCATTTCGGTCATTCAGGTTATTTTTACACCTTGTTAAGAAGGCTCTTCTCTTTGACCTAAGTCAAGGCAGACAACAATAGGCAAAGAGATGAGCCATGGTGAAGATTTAATCCCCTTTTTACAAAGTGTTTCAGGATTCTATGATCAAGAAGGGTGAAACTGTTGTCATAGTAGGTAAGCACTCTTAACTTTCACCTTATTTATTTTCAGTCATTTTTTTCATTCTACTTTGTTAATAAGGCTACCCCCCTTGACATATAAGCAAGGCAAGATGACAATGAGCAAGGGGGTAAGCCATAGAGCAAATCTAACCCCTTTATTAAGTATTTCAGGAAAGAAACATGAGTCAAGGAGGGGGAAGTCTTGCCAACGGGTAAGTTTCTTAACCTTACATCTATTGTCTTCTTCATTACTAACATTTACTATCTTTAAGAGGCTTCCGCCCCTTGACAAATTTGCAAGGGGCCAAGCCAAAATGTGATACTAACAACCCTTTTGAGTGATGCAGAAAAAAAATAGTGCAAATGATTCTGGAACAAAAGAAGGATTCAATACATTATTAAATACTACAACCATGAAGAGAAGCAGCTACAACGAGAAGAGAATGAAACCTTCTATAGATATCCGTGCCTACTGCTACCCTCTCCAGGAGAGCGACCACGAGGAGGAAGCATGGTAGCCATGTCCGCCAAAGCCGCCGCAGCCGCCTCGTTGCGGTGGCGCTTTAAAGAGGTGGCCAGGGACGCAGAAGCACCATGCTCGTGACTCTGGCTCTGGTCACTCTGTCCCTGTTGGCTCTGGTCGTGGTGACTTTGGCTACGAGTGGCAACGCCACTCCGATGTGTGCCACTCCTGTGGGAGCTACTTTGAGGGGCACGACTCTGGCTCGGCTTGTGGAGGGACGCCCTAGATGTAGACTTGCAGTGTCGCCTCCACTGCCGACAAACGAACCTGTGACTGTAGGTGCATTTGCTCCAAGGACCGGATGGCTCGGCTATGCTGGCGCTCCATCTCGCACATGGCTCTCTCAAGCTAAAGATGGAGATCCGAGATGATCATCTGGGAACGAAGATCGGCCGGGGCAGACTGCCATGTCTCCACCTCGACCTCTAAAGACTGGATACGGGAGGACAAAGTACTCTGAAGCTCGGCAACCTGGAAGAAGAGGAAGAATATGAACCAAGAAAAATCAACAACCAAAATAGATAACAATGAAAGATACCTCTGCCTCCTTGGTCATCAGGGCCTCTCTTCCCTCACTCAAACGCTGGCGGAGCTCAGCCACCTCTTCCCTCAATAGAGAAGGAGGTGAACCCTCGGCATGGGCCTTCCACTGTGAACAAAAGAAAACATGTCAGAGCAAGGCAAGTATACGACGAGAATAGAAATGAAAGTCAAGGCAGTGTTTACCTCAATCTCTAACGTGCCGCGAAGAGTAGCCACCTCCTACCAAAGATCAACGATCTCTAACCTCTAGCATAGCAGTAAAGCTCTAGCCTCTTGAAATGTCACGAAGGTTAGAAGAGAACAACAATGTTGAATTGAATTGAGGCCAAAAAAAACATTTACCTGACTATCGGGGATGAATAGGTGGCCGTATGCTGCCTCGTATCGACGAAGGTAGTCTCGGCTGTCCTCTACCCAGCCAATCCGCCTTTGTACCACAGTGTGATCGAGGCATGGTACCTCTCCACCCAGTCCACGGGGAGGAGCAGACGTCTAGGACGGGCCTTGACTAGAGTAATAGAGGGAGGAGGCTCCAACCAGTCCTACTCCAGGCCAAGGGCGCGTGCCGAGAACTGAAGCCACAGCAGCGCCAGCTTGTTGACGTATAGGAGGTGAAGATCACGGCCGAAGATACGACCAACTTGAGCAATCCAGGGCTGGAGATGGTCGTCGGTCATAAGATATGGCCGCCAACACACTTGCAAGAAGCAAAATCACGATTATCAATACACCGGAAGAATATTGATGTACAAATTAAAAACATACCTCAGTGTGTGGGAAGCGGAGAATCTGCACACCGATCAAAGCCAGTTGGCTCCGTTGGCCCTCAGTAGGGCGGATGGGCTCCTAGTAAGCCATCAGAGGGAAGAGGTCGGGGTAGGACTACTGTGCCCGACCTAGGAAAAAGTAAGGTAGCTCCAGACCTGTAAAAGGCACAACTCTTCAAGCAACGCTAAACAAAGTAGAGCAATACAAGTGTATAAAAAATAAAAGTTGCTAAAAATCACCTGGAGAAAAGGAGAGAAGCCGGCGACCGAAACAGAGCCTGCCTTAGGATGGAGGCTGTAGAACAGGTGGGTGAGCATTGCTGCCCCGCACACGTATGTGCCAAACTACTATAGGTCAGCAAGCAAGGGAAGGAACTGCAGATGGATGCGGTCCGTCTTCGATCCCAACAGAAGGTGCCCGAAGAAGAAAAGAAGAAAACAGCGTAAGTCTACGTCTGCCTCCAAGGAGCCAGGTAACCCGGTAAACGCCGCCGCAGCCTGGCCGACCATGCGGTAGAAGAAGTTATCCCCGGCTCTCGCCACGGACACACTCGGCATCTACCAGGCCTACCATCTCACTAGCCTCTAGTCTGGCGATGGTGCGTAGGCCATCATCCAGGTCAAACTCAGGCTCATATGCGAAAAGGGCTCAGAACTCCTGTGAATAATTAGAAGTGGCACACACCACCGGCCTACTATCAACATGGAGACCGGTGAAGCGTGCAACATCCTCTAGGGAGGGCACCATGTTGATAGAAATGTATGCCCTACAAGCCAATCATATATGATATGATTTGACATTTCTAGATATATCTTATTCAATTAATTAGGCAAATCTTCATTATAAGCTCTTATTAGATGCGAATATCATAATGAAGTCCTTGATCAAATAAAATGATGATTAAATCATGATGAGATCATGATAATGAGATTGATCATCTAGAGGTATTTGATCAAAATGTTCCTAGTCATAGGATACTTGAGACGGGACATCAAGGATCCGGATAGACTAGTGTATGTGATGTCTTCTCATGTGATGAGGACGACCGATCTCATTGGTCATTAGTGTGGAGACACTGAGATACACATACAGGTGCTCATTAGTTGAATGAGTTCACTGAACTGACCGAATTAGAAACCCTGAATAGTATCCTACCGAACTGTCTATCAGGGTCTTCTATCATCACGGTTGCATGGTTGGATATTTGACCTGAGTCGCCAAAGATGCCTTGTTGGGTGGAACTTGTGCTTTGACCATTGACTTATGGATCACAATTTAGATGGTCCTATATAGCGATGGATCGGGTACAAGGAAAATTTGATGGAGGCAATTGAGCGGACAACAAGGGATCGTCCACTCTCGGTAAGTGAGAGTGAATGTCCTATGGGATAGTACTCTAAATCCCTGGCCAGGGTAGATAGGATAATTGGAAAAGGAGTTTTCCAATTGATCCATTTCTGAGTACATGATCCTATAGAGTCGGTACACTAAGGAGTTGACAGTCGATGCCATACTCCTTTCTGACCAGGACATTGGATGGATGAGGGTTTATATCCATGCGGTAACTGATGATGGAAATGCTCAATGGAGATGAGATTATCCCCATAGTCATTTGGGATCATGGGATGTGGCTTGCACCCTTCATGATTGGTAGGCCGATTAATCTGTTATTAGATAACAGATTTAATTAAATTAAATAGAATTATTCTATTTTATTTAGGCCTCAACCAAATAAGCTATTGGGCCTAGTGGGTCACACAAAAAAGGATTTATCCACAAGTACAAGGGCAAGGACGTAATTTATGGAGATTTTGTGTTTTTATGAAAAATTCCATAATTCTCTATAAATACTAATGGTTTCAGCCAAACCCCATTAAGACAAGGGTGAAAACCACATCCCAAGCCTCCTCCCTACCTCCTCCTCTCTCTAGAAGGTGTCCATGGTCGATGGAGCTCCGTTCGTGAAGAGTTCTCGAGGGCCGCGTGCAGGGAGAACCTGCTGTGGATGAAGTTCGTGTGGATACTGCTGGAGACCGGACGCTTGAACGGTTTGAAGAGATTGAGAAGCTTATCTCCTTCCTCTCTATGGGATTATATGAATCCCTATTAGGTATATTCGAACCCGAATTGATCGGTTTTCGATTTTTGTCGTTCGGTTCTTATTGAGACGGATTGTAAAGGAACCCATAAGAATCGTCGCTTCCGCTGTACCAAATTTTAATGGACGATTCCTTACAGTGGTATCAGAGCCCGGTTCAAGTCTTGGTTAAACTGATGTCGAATCGACATTATTTTATGTTATTTATGTGTTCCCGAATCTGTGCAAACGTCTATTTTGACAAGGCCACCATATTCTGTGTATGACTCAGATAAAAGATTGGTTGGCTCCGGTAGAATCTCGTGATATAGGGCTTTCCAACTCCACAAACCGTTTTAAGTTTGGATTTCTGTAGTGTTCGGGAGAAGCCTCAAAATTTGGTGTTTCTGTCATGCCCGAACCAACACCCGGATTTGGGGATTTGTGAAATCTCTGTCCACAGAAGAAATTGAGGCTTGGAAAAGGTTTATAATATGAGTAATATTATTACCTAGCCTTTAACTTTGATATCCAGCTTTGAACTACGGCGGAGGAAGAGAAATTTTGAGTTTTCCGACGAACTAGGGTTCTACGGAGGCTGGCGGCGCCGACTTGTTTCTTCCTGATTTTATATTGATATAAAATTTTTATATGAAGAGATATATACATATTTGGAAACTTCATTTTATGAGGATTCTAAATTGTATTTTTGGAGAATATTTGGCTTTTGGGATAAGGAGTTACAAAATAGAGATTTCTGCTACGGAATCTCTGTGACTGCCGCCTCTTCTTCCTCATTTTACAGTCGATTGAGATTTTTCATGGATATGGAGACAACTGTTTTGGATTCCTTATTCGATAAGGATTCCAACACACATTTTTCCAGATTTTTTGGACTCCTGAATAAGGAGATATGTTCGTGTTAATGTGATTAACTTTCTTCCGGATGAACAGTGCCTGTTCGGGGAAGGTGATCGGCGCACGCGCCGGCGCACGGCAGTTGGCACACGCGCTATTGATACCGGCGCACCCAGTGGCGCACGCGAGCGTGGCACAATGCGCCGAACATTTTTTATGATTTTAAAGTGTTTAAAATCATAGAAAATGTGAAAATTGCCATAAAATTCCAAAAAAAATTTAAAAATTTATAATATTATTTAACATGTTTCAAAGTGTTTAATGACATGATAGATGATGTTAAGCTCTATTACATAGATTAACTTTTAGTTAAACTTTAAAATTATTTTAAAGGTTTAACCTAAATTATTAATGTCTTAATTAATTCTATAAAATGAAATTATATAGAATAGAAATTGGGACATTAATTTTTGACCTTTCATAGTATTGGGAATGCATGAATGTTCTAAATAGTTTAGTTTTGTATGTTCATTTCATATAAATTGTTTATATGTTGTTGTCATGTTATTTTCATGTTATTTATTTCATGAAAATTCGACATGCATGAAATTGAGAATTTAAAAATAAATTATATAATTTTATGCTGATATATATGATATATCTCATATAATTATCACGTATGCGCTCTATGTTCATGTGATGAATATTAGTGTGTGTATGGAGGTGATCATGGACTTAATTGTGCTTGGCTTGTGATTGCTTTTAATTATGTTAGTTATGTTATTAAATGAGGCCTATGTGTGCCTCCTCTCTCTATACAATTTGATTGTACAATCTACCTCCCTCCATTAATGTACTCCCCTTGGTTAAAACCAAGGTTTCTTATTAAGTTATGTACATTTGTGGGTCTGCATCATTCTTGTAAGCCTCTTGTAAGAGTTGGAAGCCGGTTCGTGGAAGGTTGAGAGTGGGACCACTTGGAGAAGCACCCTTTTGAAGTGGGAGCATGTCAACTCAAGCTTTTGAAGCAATGGTTTGCACCTATAGGGGTGCCTTAGGTGTATGCTTAGGGTTAAGTTCATGATCACCTATGTTTTAATACATATTTGATATGTGGTTGTGTGCTACAAGTTACACCTTAGATATATGATTTTCCAAAGGTATTATATATACTTAGCACATATTATTGATGAGACTAAAATAAAATGGGAAAATTACTCTTAGGTCCATTTTAAGAAAATGACTTTAGCAAAAACTCCGTTGACCACATTTCGTTGTCGTTTAGTCCGTTGACACCGAATTTCATTATCACCCGCCCATTTCTTCATCCTCGTCATTTTCAAATCCGCACTTTTACCCTCCCCCGATTTCGATCGCTCCGTCCCCATTCTCGTCTTCCTTCCGCCGCGGCACGCACCCTAGCTCCGCTCACGTTTCCATTCTCGTCTTCCTTCCGCCGCGCCGCGGTGCCTTGGACGCACACCGTAAGCCCCGCCCGCATCCGCATCCACATCCGCAGCGTAGCCCTCCCGCGAAGCCCTCCCGCGAAGCCCATCCGCAGCCTCCGCGAAGCCCTCCCACGAAGTCTCCATCCGCAGACTCCGCGAAGCCCTCCCGTGAGCCGCGAAGCCCATCCGCAGCCTCCGCAGCCTCCGCGAAGACTCCATCCGTAGTCCCTCCCGCGTACTCCATCCGCAGCCGCCGCGAAGCCCTCCGGCGAAGCCCTGCTGCGAACTCCATCTGCAGCCTCCGCGAATCCCTCCCGCGAAGCCCATCCGCAGCCTCCACGAAGCCCTCCCCCGAAGCCGTCCCGCGAACTCCATCCGCAGCCTCCGCAACAAAGCCCTCCCGCGAAGCCCTCCCACGAACTCCATCCGCCAGCCGGTGCGAAGTACAGCCCGCTGCCGCCACGAAGTCCTCACGTCCAGCCAGCCGCTGCCGCTGCGAAGCTCAGCCGGTGCGAAGTACAGCCCGCTGCCGCCGCGAAGCCCAGCTGCCGCCTCCGCGAAGTCCTCACAGGTGCGAAGTACAGCCCAGCTGCCACCTCCGCGAAGCCCAGCTGCCGCCTCCGCGAAGCCCAGCTGCACTCCACAGCAGCAGGTTATCCGACTGTCCCCTTCTTCTTCCCGTAGAGATCAAATTGCGCCGGATGATCAACCCCTTTAGATTGTTTAGAACAGATTTTGCCCTTTTCGAATCGATTTTGCCCAAACAGGGGCTGCTCTGATTGAGCCTATTAGAACCAATTTTAGCTAAACAGGGGCTGTCCTTTTATAACCGAATACGTGGACTCCCCTTTTAGAACTGATTTTGCCCAAACAGGTTGCTCCCTAAAGAACCGATTTTGGTTAATAAATGCAAGTGGCAAGCATGAAGTCATGTACATGTACTATTTTTGTGCTCATTATTCTCGCTAATTTGCAATTTCGTAACATGTATTTATGCATCCATATGTCCGCTATTCAGTCCATATTAATTTCATTATCCTCGGTCTAATCTTGCAGTAGAACAGGTCCATTGAGTTGAGTTTTGTAACACTCATTAGTCTGCTTAATTTGATATGGATAGTATTTCAATTATAGTGAAGTACAATGGTGAAGGGTATATTATCCAGTACAAAGAAAATATGACATTGGAAGAAGTCATTCAATTGATATCAAGTAGGTGGTCTTTTGATCCTTCATATGTGGATCTTATGTATACAATAATTCGAAGAAGAGTCCACAATTTTTCGTATACTTAATGATGAAGATCTAGTCAATGCGATAAACATACATAAGGGGTTTGCCAAGAGGATAATGAATATACAAGTTACATCTTCAACTTCAAAGAAAAGTTTGTCTGAGCGGTAAGTCATCTAATTACCTATCTTTCTACTCATTTTATGGTGTAAAAATGTGTCTCATGTTGGTCTCATTCGGTCTTTGCTGTATATGCAACTCAACCATTTGGGAATACTCAAAGAGAGTAGTAATTTGATAGTATGCCCTTCTGCCTAACATTCCTTCTAGTAGCAATGGAGAGAAAAGACTTCTACTTTGGAATGATTTAATTCACTCCAAAGGTCAAGTGTTTGACAATGTCGAGCACTTGAGGCAAGATCTAATTAAGTATGCTATTGCAAGAGGTTTTGACTACAACCTTTTCGAGAAATGAGTTGACACGTCGGTTTTGCAATTGCTTGTAGACCGATGTTATTTCTTGATGGAACATTTTTAAAAGATAAGTATAAGGGAATACTTTTAGGTGCAACCGCTTTAAATGGGAAAATGAGTTGTTCCTCTTGCATACGTAGTTTGTGACATTTAGAATGAAGAGAATTGGACATGGTTCATGAGGTGTTTGAGGAATGCTATATTCACCTACTCGGTTAAGGTAACATTTATATCTCGATAGGTGTAAAGGATTGATTGAGGCCATCACAAAAATTTTTCCGAGGGCTGACCATGTGCTTATTGTCATGCAATACTGACATTTGAAAGCTAACTTTGCTAAACACATCGCTGGAAAGTGCAGAGGATCAATGAAAAATGAACTGCTATCTTTGCTTGATAAAGCGGCATACGCATACACTGTAGAGGAGCATGAGGCTGTTTTACATAGTATGGGTGTTATTTTTGCAGAAGCGTAGATGTGGCAAGAAATTCTAATCCTAATCACCGGGCAAATGCATACTTTGCTGGTGATAGGTTCTTGGGGGGAAATGTATTCCAATCCTGCCGAGTCGTTTAATGCATGGGTGTTAGAGGAACGGCATCTTCCTATCTTTCACATGCTTGAGAGGATATGAATGAAAATAATGAATCTAAGTGCGAAACGAAGAGAGATGTGTAGGTCATGGGAGACTTATTTATGTCCAACCATTCATAAAAAGATTAAAACGTTGATGGACAATTCTCGGGGTTACGTAGTTAACATTTTCGATGGTATTGTGTATGAAGTATGCAGCAGGCCATCAGCAGTGGTTAATTTGAGTGACGGTACATGTACATGTAGGGAATGGCAAGTTATTCAGTTGCCATGTAAGCATACATGTGCCGCAATTCATAAAATAGGTGTAAACATAGAACACTTTGTTTCAACATATTACACTACACAATCCTAGAAACAATGTTATGAGAGGATAATTGCACCAATATCCGATGTGAATAAAACTCCGTACTGCATCTTGAAGACATTCAAGTAAAGCCCCCTTTGACCAAGAAGAGGGCAGGAGAAACAAGAAGAAGAGGATTCCGTCACAAAAGGAATTGGAAGTAGATCGAGTAGTTTACACTTGTTCTAGGTGTAAGCAACCGGGACATAATCGTCAATCTTGTAAGAATGCTATAGCAGAATAGGTAAAATGAAAGTTATTTACAAATCTTTTTATACATGCTCCTTTTTGTTTGCTAAAATTTATAAAACTTATTACAAATCTTTCACATGTTGTAATCTTGTGTTCTTCTTTCTTTTTTTTTTTTAGAAATGGCCATCGGTTCTCCAATCCCATCGATACGATGTGCTCGGGGGCATGGTTGGCTTGCTGCTTGTTAGGGTGAGTCAAACTCGAAAAGAATCCAGAAGAAAGTTCTATAAATGCAAGCAGGTACGATATTTATATCTCTAAATTTGCTTTTCTTAAGAATTAAAAAAAAAAAACCTCGGCTCTACTATGCACGATTGGTTTACCTTGTGTTCTTGATTGGTTTAAGATGTGTTCTCGCCCTCGATTTAGGCCGATTCTCGGGTTCGCCCGATTCTTGTGTTCTTACTCGTTTTACCCGCAGCAGTTCTCGCCTCTCGATTTAGGCCGATTTGAGCCCGATTTATATTCACCCCGTTCTGTATGCATATTGCTTATTCGAACTCTACTTTGTAACTGCAAGAACTCCAATTGTTTCGCCACAAAGTTAATTAAACAATTTTATCTATTTTTTACTTTTTTTCTTGCATTTTTACATCTATTTATTCATTCAAGAGAAGACATGTACAGCGTAAAGAAAAGTAAATACAAGATACATTTGTCTCCGTTATATTCTAGAAAGTAGTTATTAAAAGAGATGACCAATATAGTGATTGCATACTCCACAAGTTGAATTAGATAGTGCACACCTAAAGAAGTTTTGGGAGGATGATGGTCATTCTCAGAAAGCAAACAAAATGATAACATATTAATCAAGGACATCTTAATGGACATGTGATAGGTGAATCGGCTTTATGAGAAGATCCATAGAGGCCATGGATATATATTTCCGAGATGCAGAAAATTATTCTTGATCGTGCTATGGCTTAGGACTTCTCCTATACCGCCGATCATTTACTTTATTAATGGAACCTTTTAGCAACTCTTTCGAGAATGTGTAAAGTAAAAGTCAGATATGCATTTGAGAAGAACGATGCCGAGGAGAGAGAGAAGCTCCGCCGACATTGGAGCATATCGTCTCTCGCTTCCTCCCTGGGTCACCGCTCGGTTGAAGTTGTTACTGGGGCTTGGCCTCCCTTCTCCTCTTGGTCAGCGAGGGGAGATCATCTCAAGCTTAGAGAGGGGTCCCTGTGGATTGGTGTTCACTCCCATGTGATTGGGATTGACACCCCGAAACCACCCCGTGGTGATGGAAGTCCTTGCCGCTGGGGAGACGAAGCACCGTAAAGTCGTTAGTTTCATGATGCATTGCTCTTTTCGTTGTCCGAAGGAGAGAGGTAGGCACCGGACTTGCAAGGTGTGTTATGGGACTGTAATTACGTGTAGCTTCGGAATGTAGGCAATGGGTTGAGATTTTCGAAGATGCAATGGCATTGGACATTATCTTTTATTGCAATTTATCTTTGTTGCAACCGAATGCTCCCAAGGCAACTAAAATGACAACGGGAGCAGTATATCTATCACTTTTTTAAATTTTTAACTAGAAAACCAAACCCCAATCGCCTACCTTACAGCTTTTAATGGCGCTTCACATTGGTTTGATTTGGCTTTCAAGGGGTGAACAAGACGGGCTTCTAGCCGATAAAACAAAATAAGCTAAATTGTTTAAATATTTATGCCATATTGCATATACTAGTATTATTTACTTATCTTTATATACATAAATAAACATCCAACGGTTATCTAGTATGGGCAAACCCATGCATGGACATTGTGTATTATATAGTTTCCTCAAACACTACCCTTTCATTCCCAACAAACCCATGAATTTTTTCATTATTTTCTTGTCTTTGGTAACGTTGGAATGATCAATTTTGACGTTTAGTTGGACTGATTTTAGGGGGTGTATTTCTTCGGAGATTTGGTCACTCTACCTTATTTTTTTATGAATGTTCTACATTTCTGGGTGCCATTTATGTCATTACATCTTGATTTTGGCTTTGTTGGTAGAAGGTTGCAAGTTCTTTTTGTGGTGTGACGAGCTACTTAACTTGATGGAATCATGTACTACTTGTTGTTGTCAAAGGGCAGAACGAAATCGACATTTAGAGAGACGTATAACATTTTTAGAGTGCATTGGCAAGAGAGAAAAAACGTAGACGTAAAATGAAGATGCTTGCAAAAGCCATAACGAAAACAAATTTGGCCGATTCAATCGGATGACGTATGGAGAGCAAAGTGTGATGGTGCCTCAAATGAAGTAATGTAGCATCTCTTTGGAGATGATTTGGGATAGTGTCTTTGCAAATTCCTTGAATACTACGAACATAAAGGCTTATTATATGAACTTTTAAATGTAGATGTTTTGTATTCTACGTTTTATCACTTTGCTTTGTTGTATGTGATGCTTATTTTCGATGTTAGGATTCTCTATGGTTGTTCTCGTCATTGATGGTTGAGAATGTCTATTATTGAATTTCTATATTCTTCTTTTTTTGCGACTGTCATAAAGAACTTACACGCGACGTAGTGAATCAAATTAACATGTTAGTTGAAAACATGTTCATACGACAAAGAACAATAATTAAACTAGATATCTATATGAATGTGTGTTATTGATTTTTATTTTAATTAAGTTATATATTAAGTGTTTGTTTTTTAACGTCATATACACAAATAATACGTTTCAACGTTTTTTCATTTAATCATCCGTTAAATAACCGTACACCCAACGTTACTTTATTTTTTAATTATTTTAGGTTTGCAAGAATGTATGAACATTAACTTAATTAACTCTTTATATTTTTTAACATAATAAGAAACTAATTAACATTTTTTTATTTAATTTTATTCGCGTTAAAGTAAACAACGTTAACTTAATTATAACATTTTAATTTATTTTTTAAAAATTAAAAGAACGTTATTTCAAGTCTTTATATATTTAATATTAAGAGAGGATGTACATCACGTGTCTTCTTCAATGTGCAAGGGGCAAAAACGACATTTCAAATCTAAATTGGAGCGTGCGCGATGATACTTTGAAAAAACGGACCTAATGGTAATGTGTTTTTGAAAACGGACCTGCTGGTAAACTGGTTTCCTTAAAATGGACCTAGTGTGCATTTACACAAATAAAATTTTCCTTGTCATAATTGTAGGTTGATAAACCCATGTCATGCATTTACACAATAAGAATCGACCTACTGCACTTTCCAATAAGTACATGGTCTTGATTAGCCTAATCTCATATTCGACGCTTCTATTGCTACCACAAGAACTCATTTAGTGCGATTGGTGATCATGGCTAAGGCATTTGCACGTAACCTTGGGATTGGACCATTTGCATGGCTATACTACAGTGCTACCACAAGGTGTATTTGTGTGAAGAATCCATTCTCATAACGTGAATAAGCGAGTTCGACCTAACTAGAGTATATGGCTTATTTATGCCATACCACAAGTGTCATAACTCTAGATATTAAATGTCTAAGAGTTGCAAGAGTTGCAACTGGCAATAGTCGCTCACTTATTAAGTAAATGGTGATTTGTTGTGCTACCACAAGGTCATCACCATAAGTGTTAATATGGTCTTAGTCCCCACTAGGATTTCACGATGATATCCCGTCTTTGCATAAATGAGGGTTATGCAAATTCATCGAAAATTAGTAAGTACAAATTAGGATCAAAGACCATATCTTAATTTTACTTGAATGTTTGCAATGTTATATTGATAAAATTATATCTCATTGTAGAATACGATAATAAACCACATTAAGATATGGTATATTAGATGCTGCGATACCTTACGTGGCTCACAAGCACTTCTTAGATCTGGCTTGTAACTAAGAGAATTGTTCTCATAGTCGACTAATTAACAACTCTACTTAAGAAGTAGGTGTCTCCTAAATTATTCAGCATGATAGCGAAAGAAAGATAAGATCTTATCTTATGTACAAGATGCATTGTTTACCTTAAATTGGGATGTTAGTCTCTACAGACATAATTATGTAGACAACATGGATAGATGGATATGAAATCTATCATGGCTTATAGTGATGAGCTAAATTCAGTGAAAACTTAGATCATCAATATATCTTAATTACATTGCTGGTGAGACCAATAGTAAGAAGTAAAATCAGTTGTATAAAAATAGGAGAGAGTTAATAGTAAAACAAGGTGGTCAGCATAACAAAGCTAGAATAAAGAGCAGATTCTCAAGTATTGTCGCTTTACGATGATAAGTTGAAGAGGAAGCACAAAGTGTTTTGTATATAACGTGAAATAGCAGCTTGATAAGCTTTACATATCCAAGTCATTGGCACCTACTTGTTTTAAATATACACCTAATAGTATTGAGCACTATACGCCAGATATCATAATATTGTATACTACATGCATCATAATGGTACGAGATACCAGATATAGATCTTATATTCGCTATGAGCGATGATGACAAGTAAAATTATTGTTGACCTACATACGAAATGGTGCAAAAAGTTGCATCATTATTAAGCGAGGTGCAATTCTTTAATAGCCTTAATGGAGATGTCTTTAATAATTAATATTGCTATTATATCTTTCTGCACAAGAACATTATATAATTTCCTACTTGAACAAATGTTGATTTATTCTAAGTTATGCGACCATAGATGTTTCTAATAGATCGAATTACAGTTGTTCGCTAAATACTAGAGCTTAATGAATTGTTTAATCATATTCGATATGTTATTCTCATGTTATGCGTGAATATTCCTTTTAAGAGGAAATGGGTTGATTTAGATCAATTCATACCTTAGCTTTATATAGACATTGGAATGGGTTAATACGAGTTATTTGTAACTCGTAATATTTAGATGTACGTTAGCCCATATCTAGTAAGGCTAAAAGAAGAATATTTCTACTTCATTATTTCAAAGATGATTGACGTTTCTAGGTATGGATACATATACTTTATGAAGTACAAATCTAAGACCTTCGAGAAATTATCTGAGATTAAGAATGAAGTAGAGATACTAATGGAACAAGTATTGTAACTCTTTGATGAGATCAAAGTTATATGAATACTTAAGTACATAATTCACATATAATTCAAGGATAATAGAATCTAATGGACACCTCTTTACACATTTTAGCTTAATTGAAAGAAGCTAAACGAGAAGTCATATTATGTAAGACATACGTGTGAACAATGACAAGCTTTGCAAAATTTCCTCTTTGTCTATTTCTTTGCTAAGTACTCACTATAACCACTTCGATCTTAATAGGTACCTTCCAAGTCTCGTTCGATTATTCCATATAGGATATGGAAAAGGGGAAACAGAAATTGACCATGTAAGCAAGTTAAGGTTTTAATGTCCGACCGGTGAAGAAGTATAACTCTAACAAGTTGGAATATAAGACTATGAAGTGTTGCTTGTGGGATATCCAAAGGAAACTTTTGGATATTAAATATACGAATTCCTTACGTATATGTATGTTGTTGCTCAGCTCACTATATTTCTAAAGGAAAAGTTCCTTCTTAAGAAAGATAGTGGGAGCAAGGTATATATAGAAGATGTTCCGGCCCCACAACCTAATAACACTTCTATTAAGGGTGTTAAAGTTAATAATTACACAAGGACAAATCATAGGTCTTTACTTGTGTCTGATACTGAACAAGAGATATGCTAGACATATCTCCGATAGATGAAATGAGGTATAAGATAATAAGGATATTGATCATAGGATCTATATAGAACCAATATGAGATATTGATTCATTAATGGGAAGAGACAATAAAATCCGATATAAACTTTATCTATTCTAATCAAGTTTAGAGCTTGATAGATCCACCTAAGGATATAGTACGCATAAGGAATAAATGGATCACTAAAGAATAGATTGGAGTGGATTAGAAGGTAGATACCTTCAAAGGTGAGAATAGTTACGAAAAGGATATCATTGAAGTCAAATGGTTGACTATGATGAGATCTTTTTCACTTATTCCTACTAGATTAATCTATTCGGATTTTGGATTGCTACACTCCATGACATGAGATAAGCTAATTGGATGTTAAGATAGTGTTCCTCTAAAGTATTTTGAGGAATGTGTGTATATGATACAAATTATAGGGAATCA